>CM060076.1:2812500-2935000 GCA_030533445.1 Cyprinodon diabolis | reverse complement strand
GGGGGAGGGGGGGGGGGGGGGGGGGGGGGGGGGGATTTACCTTTAGGCAATACTAGGCAGTAGCCTAGGGCACCAAGTTCCTGTGGGCCCCATAAAACTCTTTGGAATAAGCGCTGTTGTCGCTATATTTTGTGACTTTTCAGACCCCGCTAGCACTGCTCAATACAACTATTCCTTTTTTGTGCACATTAATTATGTTTTAGATAAAACATTATCTTGCTAAAATGCAATCAGACTGCTTATCACAGTAAGTGTGTCTCAGCCCCCCTCTTCAGTGTCCACCATATTGGATCAGTCCATTTGCTGCACATGTTCAATAAGGTCCAAACAGACGGCAGCAAACCAAATGGGTCCCTATGTCCTCCAGCAGTTTAAGCCTATAGCAGCATAACTATAGAGGGCCCTAAGGTCCTGTGGGCCCCATAAAACGTGTATGGTTAATAAAGCTATTCCTTATTTGTGCACATTAATTATCTTTTTGGCTAAAATGCCAAAGTGTGTCTCAGCCCCCCCCTTCAGTGTCCACCATATTGGATCAGTCCATTTGCTGCACATGTTCAATAAGGTCCAAACAGACGGCAGCAAACCAAATGGGTCCCTATGTCCTCCAGCAGTTTAAGCCTATAGCAGCATAACTATAGAGGGCCCTAAGGTCCTGTGGGCCCCATAAAACGTGTATGGTTAATAAAGCTATTCCTTATTTGTGCACATTAATTATCTTTTTGGCTAAAATGCCAAAGTGTGTCTCAGCCCCCCCCTTCAGTGTCCACCATATTGGATCAGTCCATTTGCTGCACATGTTCAGAAAGGTCCAAACAGACAGAAGCAAACCATTTGAAAACAAACGATGCAAAGAGCAGTGTTGCCAACTTAGCGCTTTAGTCGCTATATTTAGCCACTTTTCAGACCCCTCTAGCACTTTGATTTCTAAAAAGCTCCTAGCGCCAAATCTAGAGTCTTTTTTCTGCTACTGGAGACTTTGGAGACAACATCTAAAAGCAGCGAACTCTGCTCTCCAGAGCAAGTAGATTGGTAACCCCGCCTCCTGCTCTCCTCTATCTTGTCTGCTGTCATGATTCATGCAGCTATTATTTCATCCAAATGAAAAATGGAGAACAGATAAGCAGATCATGGCTTGTCTACAGTGAAAAGAAGGACTGGGTTATTTACTTTGGCCTTTTTGGAAACACAGGAAGGAGCAATCAGCTAAGTGAGCTTAGTGCTTGGAAAAAATCTTTCATTCCTTTAGAGACAGCATGAAAAGTCAGCTGAGTACAAAACATAGAGAGGAAAACAAGAAGAAAAGGGACAAGAAGAGAGGGACACAACCTAGAACAGATAATGGATGTCTATTCTATTAACATTTCTCTATCTGTAGAATGGGGCTGTTCTATGTGTTGTTTTCTCAATTCAGAGGGCCCCCTGCCCGTCTTTGCTTAGGGCCCCAAATTTCCTAAATCTGCTGTTTTGGTTTTGTGTTCATGAAACTTAGTCAGCATCAGAGCATTTTTTTTATCTTGTTTTAATATGTACATACCTATAAAGTTAGAAGACGAAGGAGCACTTTCCATTTAACATCTTTTTTTCCCTAGTTATTCATATTATTAGGTATATTCATAAACATCAACTTGATATTTATTCATGTAAATCACACATGCCAAAAATATATTTGTCAACCAATATTTACTTGTTTAAACTTTTACCATTTTTATTTATTAATTAGTTTTTGTATCTTTATTGTCTTCAAACAAATTTAGCTTTTTAAATTTTCATTTTGACAAACTTTATTGGTGAAATTAATATTCATTTCATTCACAGCGTCACAATTTTTCCCACCGATCCTCGTTAAAGCCTGCAGCCAATCAACTCTCGGTGCTGCGTAACCACAGCAACCACATAATCAATCTGCGGGTGATGTTATTGCTGCTTCCTTCCTCAACCTGAGTGATTCTCACCTCTGCAGCAGCGAGCTGACCTCTGACCTCCGGAGGCCTCTGCAACAACAGCCGCATTCCCGAGTAACGGCTCGGCTCACGCGTGTAAATGACTGCTGAGACACGCTGAGGCTAATCGATGGTCCCATTGACAGCACTGATTGTCTCAGCAGCTGCAGCTTATTTCACATGTAAAAACCTGATTTAACAGACTAACTGGGAAGATTTCCTCCAGTTTTTAATGCAAAAACCAGCGGTTTGTGTCGCGTGTTGCTGCTTGTTCCCTTTTAATCTGACTGGTGGTTTAAAGATTTAAAAAATCCAGTGTTTATGATACCAAATTAGAACAATAAAACCTGATAATAGTGCAAACTTTCAGATTCTGCATCAATATTTTGTACTTTTGAAAGTCAGCTGCAAACCGGGATAGCAACAATTTCTCATTCTATGGTGATGAAAGCGCATCTGAGCCGTTAGAGGCGTTAGTAGAGAGAAGAAGGTAATTCTGCAAAGATTATAGCAAATAAAAGTGTTGTTTTTTTTATTCTGTTGTGATGAAGTTGTTGAATTGTTTTTCTTTTTTGGAGGAATTCTTCTGTTTTCTTTACATTTTTTTTATTAAATAAACACTCTAAATTGTCTTTAATAGAATAAAACACAATAAAAGGAACAACAATTGGTTCATTAATGATATAGAGGAGGATCTTTAGCTATCTTTTCCTGCGAATGTGCATTCTCAGGTGTATATCTGTGGTGAGCTACGGTTTCAGACAGTCATTGAAGCGCACCTTTCTCGCAGCGGTTCTTTGAAAATGGCCGAGGGTCGTAAGAGAAAAAGTGTCTACGAAGTGAATGAGAAGAAAAGAAAGGCCTCAGAAGTGGCAGATATATCCCAGAATGCTTTGCGCGGAGAGCTCTCCTCTCTAAGCGTTATGGGATTTACTGTCACAGCGGCCTGTGGTCACCATAGGCTGCCGCTAATAACAAAGATGGCGCAGGCTGGCGCAGTGGACCAACGGGGAAGTGATCATCTGTCCTAATGGTCAGGTAACTAAATTCACTATATTGTCCCTGCGCTGTATAGTGATTGAGGGATTTAGGGGTTAGAGCGGACGTTCAGGCAAGTAAGCTTGTACGAGCAATGAGAACAGCAGCACAGCGTGCACAAGGAGAAATGGGCGTCTGTGTGCTCTCAGTTGAGCATTTTTTATTAAATGGAGAGGGCAGGTCTTTTAAAAAATTCGGGAAAATACAATACAATACCTTTAAGAAAAATGTAAAATGTTTTTAGATTAAACTCTATTCAGTTTATTTCTATAGCGCCAATTCACATCATGTCATCTCAAGGCACTTTCCAGTTCACCAGATCATCCAGTCTGATTGATTCAAAGTTTTCTATTCAAGGAAAACCAGCTGATTGCATCGACTCATTGACTCTTCAGCAATCCCTCACACTAAGCATGCTTGCAGCGACAGTGGAGAGGAAAAACTCCCTTTGAACAGGAAGAAACCTCCAGCAGAACCAGGCTCAGTGTGAGCGGCCATCTGCTGATGCCCACTGGGGTTCAAGGAGACAGAAGCAGACATAGAAAAAGAAGCATAGATACAAAAGGCAACTGTCAACCAGCTCCACAGGCGGCCCCGTCCAGGAAACACACAGCCAGGCAGACGAGCTCCGAGCCAGCTCCCATGTCAGAGGATGAAGAGAGCACATCCAGTTAGTCACAGTCAGAGAAACAGGACTACACTGGAAAACAGGCCAAGCTCCAAAATTTATAACAGACCAGATGAAGCTACTATGAGAAAAAGCAGAGAGGCACAGAACGTTAGAGATTGAACTAACAGATTCTGCAGAGTGGGAGAATAGAGATAGAATGAAGCAGAATGATGAAAAATGGGTTCCTATGTCCTCCAGCAGTCTAAGCCTATAGCAGCATAACTATAGAGGGCCCTAAGTTCCTGGGGCCCCCCATAAAACTCTGTTTACATGTATGGTTAATGAAGCTATTTGTTATTTGTGCACATTAATTATGTTTTTGATAAAAATACTTTCACTAAAATGCCATCAGAACGCTTATAGTATTGTATTATAGTATTGTAGTGTTTCTCCCCCCCCACCCCCCCCAGTGTCCACCATATTGGATCAGTCCATTTGCTGCACATGTTCAGCTTCGCCCCCTGCCTGTCTTTGCCTAGGGCCCCAAATTTCCTAAATCCACCCCTGGAAGAGACTGCACTTCCTGTTAACGGGAGGTTCAACTTTCCACAAGAGCTGCAGCTCACCTACAAACTGCTCTAAATAATGTCTGCATCGCACTGATAGCCCCGAACCAAAGTACTGCATATTTATTTGCACCATATATATTTTATGTTCTGATCTTCATTATCAGTTTTTTTTTTTTGCATCAGTTTTTTTCTCCCAAACTGTTTATTTTTGATCACTGCTGCACTTTAAAGAAGTGTATACAGAATGTATACAAAATGACAAAATTTACACTACCCTTGGAAAACTGACCTGTGCTTCCCATTCCCCTTTTGCAATTCAAAATGTTTTTCAATAGAAACATGTCGAATTGAAAAAAAAGCTTCTTGGATGGGAAGCGAAACATCTTCAAACTTGGAAACAAATCCAGTGGATTGTTTTAAATTTTCTTTTTTTGGAAAGAAAATAACCTGGATGACCGAGAATCTTCCCCAACCTGAAATTATGGCTGTCATCCCGAAATTTTTAGTGGCCCCATCTGGCCACCCCATTAAACATATCTGGAGGCGCCACTGGCCAACACTCCCCTTATTATAATAATTTTTTGCCCAATCATCACTATTAACAGCAGTATTAGCTGTAGTAGTGGTACTATTTCTAATAGTTGCATGAATGTCTGCTTATTTATATCATTTTAATATTTCTGCTACATTTAAATAATATATTTCCTTGGAGGTCCTTAAAAACAAGCAGATTTGGCAAAAAATCCTCTTATAAAGCTAAAGGCTGTATATATAAAAATTGATTATGTGATCGTTTTGTCTCTGAACACCAATAAAAACTCATTAAACATCAGTTTCAGTTATCCATTGAAATTTGATTAAAATAACGGCCGGTCGGCGGTGGGAGGAGAAGTGGGAGTGATTTGTGAGCTCTGATTGGCTGAGAAGCTTCCCGGAGGCGGGATAGTCTCGCCCTCGCTGAGCTCTGATTGGTCGGAGTGGAAAAAGTCACGCGCAACTTCAGCCTGTTAATTACACGCCGGTTTTTTGAGCGTGAGAGCAGAAGGAGGGATGCTGGTGGTGTGAGCGGAGCTCCGCGGCTGGAAGGAAGAAAAACAAGTTTAAATCCGGACTGAACTGCAGAGAAAGTGCTGCTGGTGGATTATCGGAGTCTGCTGCGGTGAACCGGAACAGACTGGGGCCATGGTCCAGCACAGGGAGCATCCCGGAGCGGGAATCACCAAGGAGTCCCGCGAGGCGACGGACACCGAGGAGGGTGAGCTGCTGGCGGCTTCGGCCTGCAGCGCCGTGCCGCTGAAGCCGGACTGGTGTAAAACCGCCTCGGGTCACATTAAGCGGCCCATGAACGCCTTCATGGTTTGGTCCAAGATCGAGAGGAGGAAGATCATGGAGCAGAGTCCCGACATGCACAACGCGGAGATCTCCAAGCGGCTCGGGAAGCGCTGGAAGATGCTGAAGGACACCGAGAAGATCCCGTTCATCCGGGAGGCGGAGCGGCTCCGGCTGCAGCACATGGCCGACTACCCGGACTACAAGTACCGGCCCAAGAAGAAGCCCAAGACCGACGGCTGCGCGTTTCCAGCGGGGAAGTCCTCCGCTCAGTCCCCGGAGAAAAGCGGCGGCAGGTCGGCGGTTAAAAACCCCGCGGCTGCTAAGAAGCTGAAGGCCGGGAAGAGCGCGGCTCCAGCCGGCAGGGCGGCCGGCCCCCCGCGGCAGAGCCAGGAGCACCGCTACCGGTATATGGTGAGCTCCGGGTTCAAGAGCAGCAAGCGGGACTTTACCGACGATGAAGAGGAGGAGGAGGAAGACTCCGAGGAGGAGGTGGAGGAGGAGGAGGAGGAACCGTCCCGCCTCAACTTCCAGGTCCAGTCCGAGTCCTCCGGGCGGCTCTTCTACAGCTTCAAGAACATCACCCGGCAGGGCGGCGCCTCCTACCCGGCCTCCCTCTCACCCGCATCGTCCTCCCGCTCCGGTTCCACCTCCTCCTGCTGCGGGGAGGACCTGGACGAGCTCCCCGCGGAGGAGAGGGCCGACCTGGCGCTGGGCTCCCTGGGGGACCCCTGGACCTCGTCCTCCGGGAACCTGAGCCTGTCCCTGGTGGACAAAGACCTGGACTGTGAGGGCAGCCTGGGCTCCCACTTCGAGTTCCCGGATTATTGCACGCCGGAGCTCAGCGAGATGATCGCGGGAGACTGGCTGGAGGCCAACTTCTCAGACCTGGTCTTCACCTACTGACTGACCCGGACCCGGAGGACCCGGACCCACAGGGACCCAAAGAAAGAACCGTTTTCTCCAACAGGGTTTTTAGTTTCTGTCTCTCAGGTCCGACCCACAAACGCGGAACCAGCAAGCAGCGTGAAACCTGGACCTGGTCTAGATACCAGAACCTGGTCCAGAACCGAGACCTGGCCCAGAAACCAAGACCTGGTCCATAACCTGGACCTGGTCCAGATACCAGGACTTGGTCCAGAACTGAGACCTGGTCTAGATACCAGGACCTGGCCCAAAGCCGAGACCTGGCCCAGAAACCAAGACCTGGTCAAGAACCTGGACCTGGTCCAGAAACCAGGACCTTGTCCAGAACTGGGATTTTGATCCAGAACCCACAACATGGTCCAGAAACCAGAACCTGGCCCAGAACCGAGATCTGATCCAGAAACCAGGACCTGGTCCAGAACCAAGACTTTGATCCCAAACCCACGACATGGTCCAAAACCAGAACCTGGTCCAGAAACCAAGACCTGGTCCAGAACCGGGACTTTGATGCAGAACCCACAACATGGTCCAGAAAACAGGACCTGATCCAGAAACCAGGACCTGGTACAGAACCGAGACTCTGATCCCTAACCCACGACATGGTCCAAAACCAGGACCTGGTCCAGCTGCAGGACTTCAGGTCTTCAATGTAACTTTTTTCTTATCGTCTATTTTTTCAGCTCCTTAAACCCAAACGGATCCTTTTTGATATCAGCAAACCAAACATACCTCATCTTTCTAAAGAGTCTGACTAAAAATAATAATAATAAAAACTATTTTCAGGCATATTTTTGTACATTCAGAGGGAATGTCAGGCACTTGTTTGTTTTCTTCCTGTTGGTTCCGGTTCTGCTCTTTGATTTAAAGCCTTGCAGTTGTTTTTAAAGAGCGTCCAGACAGACGGATCTTTGCTCGCCGTGTAAATATGTATAAATAGAAAAAAAAAAAAAGAAAAGAAAAGTTTGTGTGACTGATTGTAAAGAGAGCAGGAGAAACTGGACGTTCTGTTACGTATTTTAATTATTTTTCTATCACTTCATCAGCAGCACATTATTGTTTTTGTTGCTCATTATTTTTTGTGCAATATGAAGGAAAAACGATGAAACGAACTTCCTGCGTTTTTATTTCATTTCTCTTTATTTTGTAGCAGAGAGGAAAATGTTTGAACTTGGTGGTTTTTATCATAAAGTCTGTTTATGTCAGAATAAATCAGCTGGAACTGAATCCATCAGCTGCTCCGCCTCCTTATTCATCCTGCTGGGCTCTGATTGGCTGTTCTGGCCTCTTCATCATGCAGATAAAAATTGTGAATTAAAACTAAAATGTCAGGTTTTGCATAAAGTCACCTCTTTGACACGTTACCATGGCGATGCCTTTGATCTGAGCCACAGAGATTCATATATAGGGGGAATGTGTCTAAGCGTGTGGTTTTTATTGTTTATATTTGACTTTATGTTCCAATCATAGCCAAAAAAGATGATTAAATTAATAAAAACATTCATTCTTTAATCTCTGCCAGAAAAATACAAAATTTAAAATCTGCTCCTTCAGGAAACCAGTTACATAAAATATTTCTATTTCTTTACATCTTGTAATAATCACATCTAGTTCATCTTTTTCTGCTCTAAAGGAAACCAAGAAAACTAGAGACAAAACCAAATTAATGCTTTTTAATCCTGATTGATTTAAATTTTTGATTTTAGACCAGAGGTTCTCCAAATTAGGGTCGGGGCCCCCGGGGAGGACTCCAGACACCAATGGGGCGGTCATCAAAATCCATGATGCCTGAGAATAATACGCATAATTAAGTAGATGTTTTGATTGATATAATACGTGAATTAAATGTTAATTTTGCTGTAAAATTAAAAGAATAAACAAAGTAATGTAAATTTATAATTATGTTTAGTTAAATATGGAAGTAATTGCGTTATATCTTAATAAATGGAGTGAAACATTTCTGTTTACTTTAGAGGCTTGACTTAATCCCTGGTTAAGACTGGATTTATTCCTCAGGATTATTCCTTCAGGGAAATTCAATTTAACATAGAAAGCTACGGAGCCCCTAAAGGGACACGGAGGGAAAAAAAGAACTTTTGCGAGATCTCGTAAAAGTTTATTTTTCACAAGATCTCGCAAAAGTTTTGCGGGATCTCGCAAAAGCTCTTTTTTTGTGAGATCTCGCAATACTTTTGCGAGATCCCGCAATAGTTTTGCGACATCTCGCAAAAGTATTGTGGGATCTAGCAAAAGTTTATTTTTTATGAGATCTCGCAAAAGTTTTGCGGGATCTCGCAAAAGTTCTTTTTTTGCGAGATCTCGCAATACTTTGGCGAGATCCTGCAATAGTTTTGTGAGATCTCGCAAAAGTATTGTGGGATCTAGCAAAAGTGTATTTTTTATGAGATCTCGCAAAAGGTTTGCGGGATCTCGCAAAACTTTATTTTTTCCCTCAATGTCCCTTTAGGGGCTCCGTAGAAATCAGCAAAAAGAGGGAAAAAAAGCTAAATTATAAAATCTGGTATAAACTATAAAACCATAAATTATTAATTTAAACGAAAAATCTGATCATGAAGAGTAACTTTTCACAGGTAAGGATACGAATGACGCCCACTCCTGCTGGAAAATTAGTTTATTTTAAATTTAGATGTTGTAAACCATAGCCTTAGACAACTTTTATTGTCATTTTGTTTACAAACCAAATGAAATTACTCGTACTCGAGTACGAGTACGACGAGTACGAGTACAGCAGTGATCAAATATAAACAGTAGGAGGGAAAAAAAGCATAAATATGGATAAAATAGCCAATAAGAAAATAATAGTTTGGAAAATAAAAGAAATTATGATGCAAGTTTGGATTAAAATAAGTTTTTTGCATAAAATAAACAGCATATCCACCTGAAAACTGAACACCCATTTATAATAATCCACCTATAATCAGCCTTCTGTTCCTCTTTCTTCCATATATCGCTTTATTATTAGTTTTTAATCTTTATTTTTTTCCCATAAAGTCTGCCCTCATTATTGTTCTAAGTTGGTGTTTTTGGCACTGATTGCTTCCCGTTTCTTCAGTGTCGCCAGGCAGTGGATTATTTCTCACTTTAAAAATCATCTGCTCCGTTTCAGATGTAACCAAATCTGTAAACTTTAAAATGCCTGAATGTCAAATCAGACCTTTTTACACAAAGATGTTTTTCTCCTGGAATCCAAACCTTTTCTGCAACTCGTCAAACTTCTGAGCAACTTTCTCTATTTCCATTTAAAGTGCAGTAAAAAAAACTTTAATTTCAGTCTTAATTTGGCAGATTATAATCCCATGGGTTTATCTTTAATATCAACGGTTCACTTATTCTAACTAATCGATCCTGAAATTAAAATATTTCTTATGAATCTGAAGTTTTCATTGATGCTTTTGCTCCTTTTTTCTACTTAATGTTTTATTCAAATGTTATTAGATTTATTTTCAGTCAAAAAACACAAAAATGCATCATAAATGATCTTTAATCTTTCAGAAAACGCAGAAAGAGAAGAAAAATAATGGCCTAAACATCTGAGTGACGTCATACTGTGATTGGTTCGAAGCTGAGCTGCTGTTTCAGTCGTTCCATGACTGTTTTTATATCATTTCATGAAAATATATTTATTGGTTCTGTTTAATGTTCTAATTTGTAATACATAATTTTGTGTTTCTTGTAAGAAATTGAGTAGAATGAACAGAAGTAAAGCTGTTCTATTATGTACTTGTCTATACTACAACCTGTTTGAAGTTTTTTTATTAAAAACAATGAAAACAAACATTTCACAGAGTTTTTAAGACCAGCAGCAACTTTCTCTAATTTCTTCCTGTCTTTCATCTGTATTCAAAAGCTGGAAAAATTGACGTTCAGAATTAAAATCTGTCTTTTTTACTCTTTAAACTCTGTTTTCTTTAGGACTTTTAAACAGGGGCTGAGCTAAATGCAGGGCCATGGCCACCCTTAGCCAATCATTGGCCACCCCTCACTGAAAAAAATGGAAATCTAGTGTTAAGTCATTTTTTCTTAAAATAAGTGCATTTGTTCTTGAATTGAGGACATAAAAGAGACATTTTGCCAATGGAATGAGACAATTTACATTTAAAATAAGAAAACACAATTGCATTGTCTTATTTTAAGTGCATATTGTCTAATTATCTTATTTTAAGAGTAAAAAATCTCAGTCCATTGGTATATCATCTGATTTACCTACTTAAATCGAGAGTAATTAAACTTAATTTAAGACATTTTTACTTATATCTAGATGTTTTTTTCAGTGCTACCATTTTCCCCCCTCTAATACTCAAGTGGAATATTCAAAACATTTAAATGTTTCATATATTACTTACTATTTTTCCATATGTTCATAACTACTTGATAACAAAAACACTGTAATTAATTATGGACATTAATATACTAACATTAAAGATGATAAATACAGAAATGATGCTCTTTTCGGAACTAGATTTTGTGTTTTATGGGGTAAAGTCATCTAAGAGTCCTCAAAGAAATCATAATTAAATAAATATTTTAATAAAGATAGATATTAATTGTTGTAAATATCAATATAATGCAGAATGATTATTGATAAAAGTAGGTAAGTAATGAGAATGGAAAAGATTTTCACCCCAGAACTCAAACTTTAAAGAATTTTGTCCATTTCAACTTTAATTTAGAGAACATATTTAAGGCTGTATGAAAGTATAGTTTGTCTTTATTTAGAAAATATGGATGTTTTGCTCGTTAATTTCCCTGTTGGGACAGTGTAGATTGACCCTGAGGTTCTGCATTTGTTTACTTATTTAGAAATAAGTAAAAATGTCTTAAATTAAGTGTATTTACCCTTAATTTGAGCAGGTAAATGAGATAGTTTGCTAATGGAATGAGGATTTTTACTCTTAAAATAAGATGATTAGATAATATGCACTTGAAATAAGACAATGCAATTGTTTCTTTTATTTATTTTTTTATTTATTTATTCGTTTATTTGACAGGGACAGTACAATTAAACATTGCAACCAAACAGGTGGCCGATGTCCAAGTACATAAGGCTTGTAGCCATGGGCTAATTTGCAGCCTTCGTCCCTGGTTAGGCTTTTAAAAGGTGTTAGCATTAAGGGGGAGGGAGGTTAGTAACAACACACAGATGCATTAAAAAAAACAAAACAAGAGAAGTTAAAACAAAAAAAATAATAATAAAAATGTACAGTACAAGCCAGTTTAGTGCTCACACTCTTGATTGTCTTTGAGCCATTTTTTCAATCTTGTGGGGAAAAGTCGAATATCAGTTTGCGCTTAAGCTCCAGAGGCAAAGAGTTCCAGAGATGTTTATTTTAAATGTAAATTGTCTTGTTCTATTGGCAAAATGTCTCTTTAACTCCTCAATCCACGAACAAATGCACTTATTTTAAGAAAAATAACTTCTTTATATTGCTTTTCTTTCTTGTTTTCCCAGATTATGCCGTTGTGTTTTAGATGCTGCTCTGAATCAGTGCTTAGGTTAATCTATCCTTTGACGCCGCAGTCTGAAGCGTCTCAACTGTGATGTCAGCCTGTTTTCACAAGTGCAGCTGATTATCACGACTAGACAAACCGACGTTCACCAGAGGAAGAGGAGGGCCGGTCTGTCTGATCTGTGGTTCAGTTTTATCTTCAAAGGTCAGGTTTAAGTCGTCTGCGGTCATCTACCTCAAAATAATCCTGGGTGTTTATTTATTGTTAATCTGACACTCTTTTAGAAATTAAACTTTATTAGGCTCACAACAGAGAGGTTGCATTGATCCTATCCCCTGGCAGTGTGCTGCCATTGTGAGGCAGTTTGAGCAGTTTAGGGTTAAGGGTCTTGCTCAGGGACCCAGAGTGGCAGTCTGTGGGGATCGAACCAGGTACTTTCAACCTTCTCAGAGCTGAAGCGCACTGCTCTGACCACTAGGCCAGGGGTAACCAATTAAAAATCAGCGGGGTTCGAATAAAGAAAATCATCAACCAGTAAAGGTCCAGAGACATTTTTATTTACTTTAAACAGAATTTAACACTGAAATAAAATTAGTTTTTTTGTGCATCCATGATATACATTGACTTTTTGAATATAGAATAAAAAAATGAACATTTTACCACATTAAAATCTAAATTATTTTTTTAAGTAGAAAACAACAATCGTTCAGTTTGGTTTATAGAAGAGGTGGAACGGTTCGGTTGATGGTTTCGTGGTCACGGTTTATGGTTCCATATATGTTGATTGTTACACTGGAAAAAAAATCGAAATCTAGATAAGTTGTTTTTTCTTAAAAAACTGTATCTGTTCTTGGATTTAGGTGGTAAAAGAGAGATTTTGCCAATGGAACAAGAAAATTTACACTTACAATTGCATTGTCTTATTTCAGGTGCATTTTATCTAATTTTCTTATTTTAAGCGCAAAAATACACAAACTATCTGATTTACCTACTCAAATTAAGGGTAAATACACTTAATTTAAGACATTTCTACTTATTTTTTAGATCCTTTTTCCAGTGTACAACGAAATCCCATAAAAAATAATGAAAAAATCCCAAAAAATGAATGAATTGTAATTATTTTTAATGATCCGCGGAAACCCTGGATCATTTCCGCATGTTTTGCTGCTTTGAATTTAATAATTTCGCGCATTATCTCTACGATCTCCAAGGAACTCGGAGCGGAGCGGACGGGAGCCACAGCGGAGTATGTGGGGTTTCGGGGTTAGCCTGACATGTTGGTCGTGTTGCTGTTAGCATAAACAAAACGTGTTGCACAATGCTTGCACACTGTTTTTTTCAACAACTTTCTTTCCGCCGTCATCGTAGGTCACTCTAAATGCAAAGTGGTCCCATACAGCAGACCTATAAAGTGCTGCTGGCGCGTCTTCCAACTCCTGTTCTTTCCCACTCGCCATACCCACACAATTCTCCACAACAACTGATTTTTTTCTGCTACACCCGGCTACGCTGCTTCGCTTCTTCTTCTTGTTTACTACTGGTGGTTGGCTTTGGTCGCAGTACCGCCACCTTCTGCTCTGGAGTGTAATTGCTTCGCCAATGAGAAAAAGAAGCAGCGCATGAACCGAACGCAAGACACGCGAACCGAACGGAGACAGTCGAACCGAACGGTTTTCATAAACTGTTCCATCCCTAGTTTATAGGCAATTTCCTGATTCCCATATTTTCTCAAACACCTGAACTGATCGTTTGTTATTTTCTTTCTTTTTTCTGTCTTAATGTTGGCAGTGGGCTTTAGGCTGCCCTGCAAGGCTTTAAACCTGGGTTTAAATGGAGACTAAGCCATTCTCAAGCACATATCAAGGTGCTCATTTTGAGCCTGGATCCAGATTTATTGTTGATTCTGTTCATGGTGGAGAATCCTGCTTCACAGCAGCAGGTTGAGCCAAACATCCTCTAAATGTGCAGGGTCATCTTTGAGCACCATTTCACTTTTCTTTCACCAGTTCACCGCAGTTCTTCCAGCAGTCCACACTTTCTCTGCTCTCTTTTTCTCATCGTCTTCTCCTTCTTTCCCATCGCCCGGCTTGCCACAGGTTTGCCTGCTGTGTCTAAAAGTAGCAGCAGCAGCAACCCAGACTGACAGCTCATTGGCTCATTTGGATCACGTGCAGCCTGGAGCCGGACGCTCCACAGGGCTTTACCGTATTACCAGGAGAAGTGGCGCAACTGAAATTAGACAACATGCGTTAAAAATGTTTTAAATCAGGTTGGCACCTTGGCCCGCTAATCCATGACCTCTGGACTAGGCCAACTCTCCCCCTGATTCATGGCCGCTCTGATGGCGGCGGCTCAGCAGGACCTTCCCGCTAAGGCTAAAGGCAGGTCTTTGCTCTGATAGGACATGAAATGCATTTAGTGTTAAAAACAGAACTACTTAGATCCTTAAAACAACAGACGTCAGTAACTGGAGGCCTGAGTGCTTTCTTGTTCTTTCCTGTGCAGGTTGGGGCGGTTCTGACCCGCTCTGAGCTGCAGGGAGATGAGTTTGAGGGTTAAAGATCAGCCAGAGACACATTACGTTCATGAGGAGCTGCAGTGAAACCGTGCCGTATGACTGACGGGTCGATATGAGCCGTTTCTGGATCCGTTTAAAAGCCTCTTTAAGGCCTCGATGACAGAAGGGCTCATTTTACCTCCAGAGGAAGACAAAAAGCCCATTGTTGCATGGCGGTGAGGTCACAGAGCCGAACCCACATCAGAAATATCACCTGACATCAGATACCGTGCAGCATCATCGCCTCGGTCCGGCTTCAGGGCCTGTTTCTGATCAGCAGCAGGACAAACATGGACTCTGGGAGTCATGGGCTGATCTGAGACGGAAACGTGCAGAACATTCTCTGCTGAGAGCATTTTGATACCAAAACATTACGAAGGCTGTTTGATGGTCAGAAAACAGAAGCAAGAGTCAGTAGGTTAGTTTGCATCCAACCATCCATCCATCCAACCATCCATCCATCCATCCTCCATTCATCCAACCATCCATCCATCCATCCATCATCCATCCATCATCCATCCATCCATCCATCATCCATCCTCTCATCCAACCATCTATCCATCCATCCATCCTCCATCCATCCATCCATCATCCATCCATCATCCATCCATCCATCCATCATCCATCCATCATCCAACCATCTATCCATCCATCCATCCTCCATTCATCCATCCATCCTCCATTCATCCTCAATTCATCCAACCATCCATCCATCCATCCATCATCCATCCATCATCCATCCATCCATCCATCCATCATCCATCCATCATCCATCCATCCATCCATCCATCCTCCATTCATCCATCCATCCTCCATTCATCCTCCATTCATCCAACCATCCATCCATCCATCCATTCATCCATCCATCCTCCATCCATCCATCATCCATCCATCCATCATCCATCCATCCATCCATCCATCCATCCTCCATTCATCCATCCTCTATTCATTCATCCATCATCCATCCATCATCCATCCATCCTCCATTCATCCATCCTCCATTCATTCATCCATCATCCATCCATCATCCATCCATCCATCCTCCATTCATCCATCCTCCATCCATCCATCCATCCATCCTCCATTCATCCATCCTCCATTCATTCATCCATCATCCATCCATCATCCATCCTCCATTCATCCATCCATCCTCCATCCATCCATCATCCATCCATCATCCATCCATCCATCCATCCATCCATCCATCCTCCATTCATCCATCCTCCATTCATCCATCCATCCTCCATCCATCCATCATCCATCCATCATCCATCCATCCATCCATCCATCCTCCATTCATCCATCCATCCTCCATCCATCCATCATCCATCCATCATCCATCCATCCATCCATCCTCCATTCATCCATCCTCCATTCATCCATCCATCCTCCATCCATCCATCATCCATCCATCATCCATCCATCCATCCATCCATCCATCCTCCATTCATCCAACCATCCATCCATCCATCCATCCATCATCCATTCATCCTCCATTCATCCAACCATCCATACATCCATCCATCCTCCATCCATCCATCATCCTCCATTCATCCATTCCTCCTCCATTCATCCAACCATCCATACATCCATCCATCCTCCATCCATCCATCATCTATCCATCCATCCATCCTCCATTCATTCATCCATCATCCATCCATCATCCATCCATCCATCCATCCATCCTCCATTCATCCATCCTCCATTCATCCATCCATCCATCATCCATCCATCATCCATCCATCCATCCATCCATCCTCCATTCATCCATCCATCCATCCCTCCATCCATCCATCCATCCATCCATCCATCCTCCATTCACCATCCATCCATCCATCCATCCATCCATCCTCCATTCATCCATCCATCCATCCATTCACCATCCATCCATCATCCATCCATCCATCATCTATTCATCCATCATCCATCCATCCATCCATCCATCCATCCATCATCCATCCATCCATCCATCCATCCATCCATCCATCCATCCTCCATTCATCCATCCATCCATCCATCCATCCATTCACCATCCATCCATCCATCCATCCATCCTCCATTCATCCATCCATCCATCCATCCATCCATCCATCCATCCATCATCCATCCATCCATCCATTCACCATCCATCCATCATCCATCCATCCATCATCTATTCATCCATCATCCATCCATCCATCCATCCATCATCCATCCATCCATCCATCCATCCATCCATCCATCCATTCACCATCCATCCATCCATCCATCCATCCTCCATTCATCCATCCATCCATCCATCCATCCATCCATCCATCATCCATCCATCCGTCCATCCATCCATTCACCATCCATCCATCCATGTTTTCTGACTCTCACAGAGAGTCGATCAACAAGCTCCTCCTGTGAAGTTCTGAGCTGATCCTTCAGGTTCCTCCTCATCCTTCGAGGTGAAGATGTTGGAACTCCATCAGCTTCTAACTGAGCTTCCACTTCTGTTTTCCTTGTTGTCCTCTGGCAGCTCTTACAGCTGCTAATCCTCTCCTGACCTTCCATCTCAGAGTTTTGTTGTTCGGCTCCTATTGCAGTTATATCCTTGACTCTGCTCTACTCATGTTTCTGTCTACTAGTGTCTGTTACTATAAGCTTATTTTCTCACCTTTTTCTAGTTTTTCTGCATCGTTTTTTGACTTTGCTTCACATATATTGTTTAAATGTGTTGATAACTGGTTCATACGGTCAGAGTTCTCCAACCTGCAGATATTGCTGAAGTTTTTTAAACCTAAAAGTGTCTTCGGACCAAACTCTGACCATCTGAGCAGCTGTGACAGAGAGACGAGCTGTCCTCAGAGGTAGATGTGAACCGACACACTCCAGCCGGCTGAGGAATTGGAGGCAGTGGACTCAGGGGGGTTGGGAGCAGGAAGCTAGCGCTTGGCCCTGTCTGACCTCGTCTGATGTTTCCAGTGTGTGTGAACCAGTTCTCCCAGTTCATCAGAGCGAAGCATTGCCAGCAGGAAATAGGTTTAAGACAACCAGTCCTGTAGAGGTGCTTGGACGTCCTCATCAGTGAGAAAAAGGTTTTTATTTACGAAAATAAATGAGGAAATCAGCTGAAATGTGGAACATGAACTGTTTATCATGGTCTCTGCTTTGTTTATTTTTTGGTTTTAATGAAGATCCTGCAATCAGAACCGGACTCCCAGCTGGACCCTGAAACCAAAAACCTAAAACTGCAGACAGAAAAGTCTCCATGATGATGGAACTCCCAGCGTCCTGCTTATTACGGGTATATTTTTACCAGCTGGGGTGTTTGAGGTCTCTCATGGTGTTAATGGGAGCTGTTCTGGAAACCATTCACACACCCACAAACAGTCAGCTTCCTGTTCGCTGTGTTTGTGTAGAGATCGTTTCCTCTGGTCCTGTCGCAGCCAAACTTTAAGCAAACAATGACAGATTTTCTATGTTCCTATTATGTAAAGTACAATTTTTAAACATTTCATCCAATTTTATTTTAATTAGACAGATAAAGTAAACACTGGAAAACTGTTTTTTATATAAAAATTGTATAAATAATTAAATGTTGTTACAGCTTGAAGGAACTGAGACTAAAGTCCAAACCTGTTAAACGACCGTCGTGTAGCAGCAGAACTGAGGAAGGGGAATATTTGGTAAAACATGTGCATTTGATTAAACAGGCCTGTCTGAGACAGGAGCTGAAATAACTAACAGCAAACAATGAAAAGCTTAAAGGAACTAATGCAGATAAATTAGGACCGACCTATGCTGTAGTTTCTCTATTTGCTTCCAGAATCTTCCATGTTTAGGAACAAAGCAGCAGAAGAACGAAATGTTTAGATTTCCAGCAAACAATAGCTTGGTTTCGCGTGACGTCACAGTGCTGCTTCGCGACGCCACGAAACTCAGATGGAGGGCAGGAAGTGAAGTAGCTGAGGATCTGCCGTCTGAAATAATGCCGATGTTTTGTGTAGTTTACTGCTGCTCCAATCGTTCGAACCGAGAAAAGGAAAAGAGCTTTTACAGAGTACCAAAGATTGTCGTTCATAAAGGTGAAAAGTGTAAAAAGCTCACAGAACAACTGTCAGGGTTTGGTGTTGGGTTGAGGACCCAAAAGCAGAGGCAGGTAGGCAGAGTTGAATTTAGGTGGGTTTAATGAGGTTCTCAGGTATGGAGGCAGGAATCAAAAATCCAACAAAAATAACAAACAAACCAGAACCAAGGAGACATCAGGGGAAACCAAACTCTAAGAGCCAGGGAGAGACGAGGTAAGGAGACAGACGTTAGACGAGGATCCAGCAAACAGGAACTGAAGAGGGAGGCTTTTAAAGGGGACATAGACAAATAGAGGGCTAACAGAGGGGATTGAAAACAGGTGAGGGCAGAGCAGAAAACAGAGCAAGGGAAAGAGGACACAAGAGGGCAGCAGAGGACAACAAATGGAAAACCAAGACTGTGACAACAACGCTGTAAAAAATGGATTTTAAACCTACGCCTGCGGTCTGGAGGAGCAGAGTCTGCCAATGCCCGTGTCTGCAGCGACCACTTGGTCGGAGGTAAGCTATAACGTTATGTTAGCTAGCTAACTTTTTTTGTGGTTGTATTTATATAGCATAAGGTTGTCGTTAAATGCTCATTTACTTACCGGTAGTCTAATATGGACTTCATTGTGACTGTTTAGGCTGTCCTAGCGCTTTGGGTGACGTTGAGTCGGTAGACTGGGCACCGAAGGTCTTACCAAAAAAGGCCGTCGGAGCTTAGTTTTTTGGTAAGACCAAAAAACTAAGCCCAAATCAGAAGCATCTCTTCAACGAGAGAAGAGGATGAAGCATAAACAACTGTCAGGCTAGCCGCTACTGCTAACGCTAGCATCTTTTAACACATAAAACAATATAAGAACAAACACTCACCCTGGCGAAGACTAAACGATGATCGTCGTGGAGACGTTTGGTGCCAAGGTTGTGGTCCCACCCGCTGAACAAGAAGTAATATGCCTCCATACTTTTATAGGCCTTCATTTGCTGTTTGGTGTAATACGACGTCTGAAGGACCAGATAGTTTGTTATGTCAATGGCCTCCACTGTCGGCAAATCTTTAAGGTCCACCGATAACTCCCTCATCTTCATGAGGTACGGGTCACGTCCAACATATCTGTCAATAAACTCCTTGTAACTATGTCTTGAAACAGGCTCTAACTCCATACGATACGGGCTCTCGGTAACTGTGTCCTCCATGTTTACGCTAACTTCATAGACTTCCTGCCCTCCATCTGAAATCGCGCCCCCTGGCCGCGTCATAATCATCACGTGACTGAAACGTGCCTATTCAATTCATTTCTGTTTATTCATATGCCGCCAATTCACATCACATGTCGTCTCAAGGCACTTTGCAAAATATGAAGCTGATGATAAAAGTGTGTTTCTTAACCACCTTTCATTCAAAATTCAGTTTCTCATCAGGGGCTGCTGTCAGGTACTGGTTAGTTTGATGGGTTGATACGTTGGTTGATTTGGTTATGGATTGGTTGGTGATTAAGTGGTCGGCATGCCGGCTGGTGGTGGAGTCTACTGGTTGGTTGATTGTGTCAGGGCTCCAGTCTGTGTGTTTGTTTTTTGTGTTTGTCTCCCTTCCACCAACAGGAGGCGCCTGGTTCTGGTCCGCCTCCTCACACACCTGCTGACGGTTACCTCGTTAACGGAGTGCTCTTAAGCTGCTGATTGTCACTACCTCGACGCCAGAGTGTTTGCCAGTTTTGGGTACTGTAGCCAAGCTGAGTTTTTACTGAGTAAGACTGAGCTCTTGTCTACCTGCCTTTAACTGAGCCATTGATTCAAACAGGAGGTTTGGATCCAGTCTCCTTAGAGGACGTTGAAATTACTCTCTGAGCAAGGGAATCATCTTCACTACGACCCGTTCAAGCACAGCAGGAAATCTGAGTGGCAATCATCGTCTCCGTTCACCTACTCGGTCCGAGTTCTGGGTAAACCCTGTTCCGCCCTCCACCGAATCAGACAAACTCTGGAAAACCTACACACAGATTGGAGTCAAAGATCCTTCACTTCTCTGGAAAAGTGAGTCAACAACCAGGTCCTCTTCTTCAAATCAATGAATGAAGTTTCCCACTGAGCCTGAACTAATCATTTGTCTTCCCTTCACCTTCCAGTTCCGGCTGAGCAGAGTTCAGAGGAACTTTGCACCGAGCTTAAACTCTTCAATAAAACCTGTTCAACTTTTCATCTGTGTCTCTCTGAATTGGTTTCACTGCATGTGGGTCCGAGCTTTAGATAAAATCATGACAGATTGTTTGTAAACTGGTTGGTCAGTCGTTGTTGGGTTGATGGTCCGGTTGGTAAACTGGTTGGTAGATTTTCTTTTTTAATTAAATCCTATAAATAGTTTTGATCCTTCTCCCAGAATCTATCTGTTTTAGGGTGTTATTTTGAAGATTGAAGAAAACTAATAATTTCCTTCAAAACATTTGGCCTAAATAAGTTTGATTCCCGCCCTGCCTCGTGCCCGTAGACAGCTGGAGATGGGCACCAGCAACCCTCGTCGCCCCAATTGGGTTAAGAGTGGCAGAAAATGGATGAATGGATGAAGTTTGGTCCCCAAATAAAGAGCAGCAAAATAACTATAAAAAAAAGGAGTAAACTAATGAGGCAAAGTAGAAGAACCTCAGTTGGACCTTTTATGTCCCCTGATCTAAATAATGTGAAGATTTAAAACCAGAACTTAAAAACCTCCTGAAGTTCTGGCAGACCCAACTGCTTTCTTTTGGGTAGAAGTAAAGGAAGCTTCATGAAACATATTTCAATTCAATATGAAGAAAACATAAAACAAGGCTTTAAATGATTTCCTTTAAGTCACTTGGAGCCTCAGAAAAACTCCAAAGGTTTTACTCCTAAATCTTCTGAGCAGCGTTTCCATCCGGGGTGAGCCGAGAGTCAGCAATCAGACCGCTATCAGGGGAAACGCTGAAGCGATCTGCTGGTTCTCCATCTCTGCTGCTCTGATCAGATGTTTGGCAGCGGATCAAAGGCACCAGCAGCGCTCAGCTGGATCGTCTCCAGCCTGATAAATCTAGGGATTCTGCTCGGGATAATTGAGACCAACTCCAGGGCATTCTGGGTGATGACGGGTTCGCGCTGAGGTCAGGGGGATTTCAAAATACAAGAGACTTTATACTAAACAGAAAAACATTAAATGTTAATGGTATAGTGGTCTGATGAAAATGAAAAAGAGAGATCATATCTCTCCTATCCTGGCTTCTCTTCATTGGCTTCATTGGCTTCCAGTTAAATCCAGAATATATAAAGCCTTAAATGGCCAAGCTCCATCTTATATCAGAGATCTGATTGTTCCTTATGTTCCTAACAGAGCACTTCGCTCTCAATCTGCAGGTTTACTAGTGGTTCCTAGAATTTCTAAAAGTAGAATGGGAGGCAGATCTTTTAGTTATCAGGCTCCTCTCCTGTGGAACCAACTACCAGTTTTAGTCCGTGAGGCAGACACCCTGTCTACTTTTAAGGCTAGGCTTAAAACTTTCCTTTTTGATAAAGCTTCTAGTTAGAGTGGCTCAGGTTATCCTGAGCTATCTCTATAGTTCTGCTGCTATAGGCTTAGACTGCTGGAGGACATAGGGACCCCTTTTTCATCATTCTGCTTCATTCTATCTCTGCTCTCTCTGCTTTTTCTAATAGTAGCTTCATCTGGTCTGTTCCTGTTTGGCTGTGACTCCATCCTGCTGCTGCCATCAACACTTTTACTTCTAGATGCTGGAGATCTGCCTGTTTTTCAGTGTAGTCCTGTTTCTCTGACTGTGACTAACTGGATGTGCTCTCTTCATCCTCTGACATGGGAGCTGGCTCGGAGCTCGTCTGCCTGGCTGTGTGTTTTCCTGGACGGGGCCGCCTGTGGAGCTGGTTGACAGTTGCCTTTTGTATCTATGCTTCTTTTTCTGTGTCTGCTTCTGTCCCGCCCACCGGGTTCACGGCCGTTTGGACCACAACAGCCTCACAGGGAAACTCTTGGGCCTACCGGCCAGAGTGCTACAGGCCTCAGTGAGGTCAGAGGTCATGATCAAACACTCAGAAAGAAAGACTGGTCAGAAATGGGCTCCAGGGTGGAGATCCAAGACCAGAACCACTACTGCCCAAAATAACACCAAGATCTGGCTCACATTTAACAAACATCCCTTTGATGATCACCAAGGATTCTAGAAAACTCCAGCTTCCAGGAAGACTTTGGTGTCGTGACATCTGGGATAAAACCATAGACACAATTTAAGAGTAGACGCCGCAGTGACTGTTGCATTGCAGAAATTACGGGCGCCATATTGGGTAGGTCGACCTGAATGCCTTTGTGAAGGTGATACACACTCACACATATATATATATATATATATATATATATATATATATATATATATATATATATATATATATATATATATATATACACTACCGTTCAAAAGTTTGGGGTCACATTGAAATGTCCTTATTTTTGAAGGAAAAGCTTTGTACTTTTCAATGAAGATAACTTTAAACTAGTCTTAACTTTAAAGAAATACACTCTATACATTGCTAATGTGGTAAATGACTATTCTAGCTGCAAATGTCTGGTTTTTGGTGCAATATCTACATAGGTGTATAGAGGCCCATTTCCAGCAACTATCACTCCAGTGTTCTAATGGTACAATGTGTTTGCTCATTGGCTCAGAAGGCTAATTGATGATTAGAAAACCCTTGTGCAATCATGTTCACACATCTGAAAACAGTTTAGCTCGTTACAGAAGCTACAAAACTGACCTTCCTTTGAGCAGATTGAGTTTCTGGAGCATCACATTTGTGGGGTCAATTAAACGCTCAAAATGGCCAGAAAAAGAGAACTTTCATCTGAAACTCGACAGTCTATTCTTGATCTTAGAAATGGAGCCTATTCCATGCGAGAAATTGCTAAGAAACTGAAGATGTCCCACAATGGTGTGTACTACTCCCTTCAGAGGACAGCACAAGCAGGCTCTCTCTCTCTCTCTCTCTCTCTCTCTATATATATATATATATATATATATATATATATATATATATATATATATATATATGAGGGAGTGAGTGAGGGATATGAGTATATACACTGGAAAAACAATCTAGAAATAAGTAAATATTTCTCAAAATAAGTGCATTTTGTTGGGGTCCAGAGGTCTGTCAACTTTTCTCCACCAGAGGGAGCCTGAGATCTTCCTCCTGAGGGCACGAGCCGACTTCTGCACACCTGCTCCCCATCTGCTCGTTTGGAGGCTTTTTAAGGAGGAGGAGGCTGACACTTCTCTGCCAGAGTGTTTTGCCAAAACTTTGAGCCTGTTCAACCCAGATCTGCTTCCTGATTTTGAACCCACCTGACTCTGTGTTTTTCTGCATCTCAGATCCTGAAATATCTGGAGATCAGCCAACTTCAAGACAAAACTCTCGCTGCCTGGAGCCTTACCTGTCTGCCCTCCGCCTCCGCCTCAGACCTCAACCTGCCGACCCTCAAGGTCCCTCCCGGTCAAATACCCCTGAGCAGGTACTTAACCTTAACTGTCACCAAACAGCAAGTTACCTGGATCCACGCTAACTGTTTCTGTCCTCTTCTAGTTGCCCCCCTCCCGTGATCAGCCTGATGAACCAAGACAACCATCACCTTATCTTAAAATATTGTCAATAAACCTCATAATTGTTTTTCCAGTCTCTTGAGTGTTTTCTGCATGTGGGTTAGAAAACTAGACCCTAACATGACACATTTACCCTTACTGAGTAGGTAAATTAGATGTTTTGCCAACTGAACGACTGCTTTTACTCTTAAAATAAGATTTAGATAAAATCCACTTGAAATAAGAATATGCAATTGTGTTTTCTTATTTTAAATGTAAATTGTCTTGTTCCATTGGCAAAATGTCTCCTTTTCATTCTCAATTTAAGAACAAATGCACTTATTTTAAGCAAAAAATGACTTGTCTAGATTTAGTTTTTTTTCCAGTGTATATCTATGTATACCTGTATAAATATGTCTGTTTATATAGTAATTAAAAAAAAGTATGAGTGGCTGTGCTTTGCAACATTCATACATCCTATCAGAATATCCTATTACTCTTAACAAGACTAAGGGCCGGATTTATCAAAGGTTTGCGTGTATAAAAACGTGAGCTATTTCACTGCGCACGCTAAAAAATGTACAAACTGATCTATCAACAGCGTGCTAAAAGGATTTGCTCTTTAAAACGTGCTAAATAGCGCCTCTTATCCATTTAGTACTTTTTCTGCTATGAATATGCAATATGGGGCGTTTACACGCAAAAGTGCGTCTTGTGGGAGGAGAACATGTAAATATATTAATTTAGCACTCGCAAAGTGATTTATCAAACCTGAAAGCAATTTTGCTAACGGTATCTGACTCTATATTTAACACGTTTCAAAAGAAGGTGCAAATGGTCTGTATGCGTAATTGCGCACACATGGCAGCGGTTATTGTCGCAAGAAGGAGACATCGAAATGAAGCAAGGAGACGCAGAGAACGCATTTTTTCACTCCGTGTGAATATTTTTGGAATGAACGAGGAAACGATCATCAAAACATATCGTTTATCCAGCATTGCCATTTTGGAGCTGTTGGGGGAACTCCAAATGGATTTGGAGCCAGCCACAAGGAGGACCCACGCAATACCAGATATCACAAAACTCCTTGCAACGTTGCACTTTTTTGCATCTGGGTCATTCCAGCGTACGGTTGCAGCGAGAGCTGGGATCTCCCAATCTCGTTTTTCAGAAGTGCTGTCTGATGTTCTAAATGCCATGTCGCCCTGACGCCCTACCGGAGAACCCCGACCTGCCCCTTGCGCCTGTGGAGCAACATGCCAATGCTGCGGGGATGCGTACGCGCAGTAATCTCATCCACAGTCACTACTTGTGAGCCATTTGGTATGTGCATTTTTCTACAGGCCAATACAAAACAGCTGGTTTTTTTTTGTTTTTTTTTTAATGCAGTGAAGTAGAAATTCAGCCACATACCACCTTAGGGAATAAAGGTAGCCAAGGTTTATTTATATATATATATATATATATATATATATATATATATATATATATATATATATATATATATATATATATATATATATATATTTTTTTTTTTTTTTTTTTGGAGGGGGTGGGGGTGTCACTGTAAGATTAAAATTTCTTAATGCACTAGTTTGCACAAACTACTTTGCCGCAAAACACAAAACGCGCAAAACCATCATTTAAATAGGGCGTCTCCAACAGTTTTGCACCTGCCACCAGTTACGCAATCGCTCTTGTTAAATCACCCGCAAACCATGGTTCAGCCCCTCGCGCAAAATTCCAGTTTGCGAGCGCAAATTACTGCACGCAAAATTGGATCTTGATAAATCCGGCCCTAAGAGTATTCAAATGCATTGAACCATTTGTTTGTTTTCAGGAAACAAAACTCAACCGTGAAAATAAGTTCAGTATTTATTGATTTAAAGTTGATTAGGATGGATTCTTTTGCCTGCTCAGCACATTACAGAGCGGAGCAAAGAGAGCGCCACCAAATCAGGTCAGAGCCCACAGGCCAAACAGATCGATGCGGGATCTACTCTTACATTCTTTCTATGGATAAAACCACCAGAGCATTTCAGAACATCCTGGGATCAAACATGGTGGTGGAGGAGTGGTGCTCTGGGCTGCTTTAGAAGGACAGAACTGGGAACGCCAGCTCTAAGCGGATAAAAGCAACCGAATCGAGGCTTTGGAGTGGCCTAGTCAAAGTAAAGTTTAAAAACTGAACAGCAGGGACAGCAGCTGCACCCTGAGCTGCTGCTCTGAGCCCACATGCTGTGCAGCAGGTCAGAGCAGCTGGGCTACAGTTGAACTCGCTGCCTCTTATCTGTTTTCCTCCCTCAGCGATTTGCATGTTTTCACTGTACCTGAAACAGGCTTATCGGGCGACGCGCCACAGCGGATCGGGAAAGTTACCGGCAGACGTCCTCTATCTGAAACATCTCAGCATAACAGCAGTATTTTTAGAAGCCTTGAACCCTGAAGCTCCAACTCTGCTGACTCTGATCTGATCTATTATACAAACATTTCAAGATTAAAGTCTCTCCTTCCTACACCTGATTTCATATCATCAGTTCATCAAGAAAATCCACCTAACAAGGACCAACTGATAGCTAAACACCATCAAAGGAAACCTGCTTTGTTTTATCATAAGCATAAATTGTTTTTCCCATTTTAAAATGTTCAATAAAAGCCCAACTTTAAAGGAAGTTAGCAGGTCTTTGGCGCCATCTGCTGGACAGCAGCGGTTAAAACGTTTATTTTTTCCTCCTCAAAGAAAAACCAGATATAGCTTCAGTAATTACATGTAAAAATAAACAGCCCAATTCCTCATTAGATCCCAAATATTTAATGAAAAAGAAAACCTTAAAAATTTTAATTTAAGTTAAATTTTTTTATTTAAATATTTAGAATGAAAGAATATGGGGAAAGCTTTTCTTTTTGCCATGACCCTGCACCCTGGTGCAGCGGTCCTCTCAAGTTCGGAACATTTTCTTTTAAATTACGCTTTGAATCTGTGAATGGGCCATATGGTAATGCTTAAAAGTAT
Organism: Cyprinodon diabolis; assembly: GCA_030533445.1. NCBI lineage: Eukaryota > Metazoa > Chordata > Actinopteri > Cyprinodontiformes > Cyprinodontidae > Cyprinodon > Cyprinodon diabolis. Next base: position 2,907,923 of record CM060076.1, on the reverse strand, counting down.
AATGTTCTCGCCTCAAATAATCTTAAAACATACTTTTATTGAACAACAGCAACAGAAAAGAGAATTTAGATTTCACTTAGTACTCTGAGCTCTGTGAGTTAAGAAGATGGACCGCCAACCAATGAGCAGAAGTTGACTCTCTAGGACACGCCCCCTCCTCATTTGCATAATGAGACAGAAATGCAGACAGAAATGTAAAAAGGGCAGACAGAAATAAACAGTGGCGAAGAAATAACCAAGGTAAAAAAATACAAAGGAAGAATAAAACAGACAAAAATATTATAACATGCACATAAATAAATACTTAAAAATATAAGTAATTAAAAAATAAAGTTGAAGATTATAAAGGACAAAAAATAAATAAGGTAAATATTACAAAGGCAAATAAATAAAGAAGCTAATTAAAAGTTATATACATTTATGTCTCACTGTATAATTTAATTTCTACTTACATTTATTTGTTTATTGTATTTTTGTTGGCAATTAATTGTATGCTTATGTATTTATTCAGCATTTATTTATTTCTGTATTTATTTTTAAATATGGCAGAATTGTTGCAATAATGTTAATATGGGAAATATTGTTACCAATAGGTGGCGCAAAACGACTATAGAATGTATGTTTTATCCAGTGCAGAAGGTAGATCTCAGAACCTCAGATTAGATTGTGATAAAAGTACAAAGTTGGCATCAGTATTTTTGTGGTTCATTTATTACAAGTTGCCACACATACAAAAGTAATTTCACTTTTTACACATATTTTTTTTAACTTGTTCAGTGTGTTTTGTTAATAACTGACTCCATCATTCCCTATCGCATCCTATCTGTTCTATTCAGTTTATTTCTATAGCTCCAATTCACATCATGTCATCTCAGGTCACTTTCCAGTTCACCAGATCATCCAGTCAGATTGATTCAAAGTTTTCTTTCTAAGAAAAACCAGCTGATTGCATCGACTCATTGACTCTTCAGCAATCCCTCACACTAAGCATGCTTGTAGCGACAGTGGAGAGAAAAAACTCCCTTTGAACAGGAAGAAACCTCCAGCAGAACCAGGCTCAGTGTGAGCGGCCATCTGCTGAGGCCCACTGGGGTTCAAGGAGACAGAAGCAGACATAGAAAAAGAAGCATAGATACAAAAGGCAACTGTCAACCAGCTCCACAGTCGGCCCCGTCCAGGAAACACACAGCCAGGCAGACGAGCTCCGAGCCAGCTCCCATGTCAGAGGATGAAGAGAGCACATCCAGTTAGTCACAGTCAGAGAAACAGGACTACACTGGAAAACAGGCCAAGCTCCAACATCTAGAAACAAAGGTGTTGATGGCAGCAGCACAGCTGATATTTCTCTCCAGGATGGAGTCATAAATCATAAAATGGATTGTAAATTCAAATAACTAGAAACTAAAAGAAATTGTAACAATTTACTAATGATTCACTAAATTTAAATATTGATAATGAGTTGTGGTTTTGAATATAATCAAACAAACCAGTCTCCGACACATCAAAGCTAGGGATGCACGATATTGAGATTTTGGCCGATATCCGATATGCCGATATTTTAAAACTCATGTAGCCGATAACCGATATCGATACTGATGTTAAAGCTGGACAAAAATAAGTAGTCATTGAAAATAGCAGTTTTGTTACTTTCAAAAATAATATACTCAAATATATTTTTATATGCTGATATCAAATAGATTTTTAAAAACGCGGTATCGATCTATTTCCCTTTCAAAATCTCGTGAAATTTCATCGTTCTGTTACAAACTCTCGTGATATTTTGCAAATTCTTGTGAGATTTTGTTAGTAAAATAGATCGATACCGCGTCAATATATCAACATATAAAAATATGGCAGAATTTGGTGAATTTTCGGGGGATTTCGTAGCATAACGATGACATATAGCAATATTTCATTAGTAAAAGAGATTGATATGGTGTTTTTAAATGGCAATATATCAGCATATGAAGATATTGGGATATTTTAATGTATCAATATTTTTTCCCTCGTCTTTAGAAGTTTTTAAACTCAGAAGCTGATCAAATATCGGGTTAAATATCGGTGGGGTGGCCGATGTCCAATATTCAGTTTTAAGGCCGATACAGATAGGGGGCCGATTATATCGTGCATCCCTAATTAGAGCACCTGAACATTTCACCAAAACACCATCAATAGGTGCAGAAATCTGAGATTTCAGAAACACCTGAATGCAGCGTTTTCCTCAAAGCCTTGGTCAACATTTAAGTTAAGGAGCTCCATCAGGCTTGTTTACTTGTTTTTTTTTGTATTTCTGACTAACCAGAACATATCTCAGGGGTCCTTTGAATCAAATAAGGGTTGCTTCACAAAATAGGCTAAAAACGGCAAAGTTCAGCAGGATGTGGGAAGGAGGCGACCCATAAAGGCAGCAGGAAGCAGGATCAGTTTTGCACATCCAGGTTTTATTTGTCATTTTTTTGTCCACAACAGAGTTACGTGACCACAGCACACGACATCATCTTAAAAACACAGGTTTACATTTTCAGGATAGGGATTCATCAGACTGGCTTTTATTCTGAAGGGACTATTACTCATGGGCTTTTTAAAGCCCCAGTTCTCTGTTAGACAGCAGGAATAATCAGATTTAAGGTTTTTCTTTCTTCATTGAGCTTAAAATGTTTCTTACTTTGCTTTTTTTTGACATAAAGAGATCTGATTTATATTTTTGTTACAATACGTAAGAATCCACCCAGCTTATATTTTATACTCTGCTTTTATTGAGGTTTAAACCCATTCCTTTAACGATGAAATGAATTATCACATTTTAAGATAACCATTTAATTGCCTTTATAACATGTGATGCTTAATAAATAAACCGAATCGAATGGAAACTTGACGTGAGTGTTTGCCCAGTCTGACTTTTCACCTGCCTGTTTCCTTTATTTTACAGATTAACAGCTATGAAACTAAAATAAGCCTTAAATGTTTTTATTTTTTAATTAGATATATTTTTATATCCTAAAAACAGAGAAGAGCTTGTAAACATACATATTTCCCAATCAGTTCAACCTTTTCTGTGTTTATCCAGATGGGAGGAAGCTAATGGCTAATGCTAAATGTTTTCTTGTTTATGGCGCCCTCTGCTGTTTGTTCTTCGCAAACCAGCCTTAAAATGAGAACATCTAATACCTCATTTACACTTTTAAAGGAAAAATCCGCTCATATTCAGAATACAAACTTCTGAAACTTCTTTAAATGTGAAATTATTCCATCCTGTTCAATAAATGATCAGTGTTTTTAATTCAGAGTAATTTTCATGTGAATGTGCTTTACTGGAGGCATCCATGTTTGTCAAAGAACACTACTGCCACCTGCTGGTTAGTGACGTCACGGTGCGGTATCGGCTGTTGATCAAGTCCCAGTGCTGTACCTGGTGTTTGTCACAACGCGCTATTATCCAAGTCATCTTGAAAACATTCTTCTTCCAAATGTTGGCTACATATTACGTGTTTTTTCTCTGGCCAGAAGTTCGATGGCAAATCCTCCCTCTTCAAGTTGGCGATCCAACGACCAACCCGTCCGTGGAGCATCAGGAATCAGAAAGGTGGAATAACTCTTTTTTTCACTTTTACCCGATGTATTCCAGCATCCAGCTGCCATGCACGTGGGCATTGTCAGTTTCACTATAGCTCTGGTGAATTTCAATGGTGAAGTCCTCTGGAAATCTTCAATAATTGTTGTTGATTGCAGATGTGTCTAGTAGTTCCCATTGATTTAGCTTGCAAAGCGGGGAGAATGGCGCTAGGCTTACCGCACCGTGACGTCACTGCTGGAAGATGGCAGGAGGGAGGGGTTACTATATTTGAGCAAAAATGGCCGCTCCAAGTAGCTTTATTTTTTTACTGATTAACGCATAATTAGTTAAATAACTGCAAACGTATTAGTTTTAGGTATAAATACTGATCCATTGATTATTCCAGAGAACGGTCTGAGCACGGTCACCACGGTAACTGTTGAGTATCAATGGAACGCTGTGAACTAGACCGTGTCAGTTTGCGTTATTTCATTGAGAGTTGTATTATGGTGGACCGCTGATAGTAGGCGAGGAACCGTGCTAGCCTAATGCGTAAAAGGAGCTCGGATCGGTTTCAGGGAACTCGTGGAAATGGGGCATAAAGATCCTGTTGAGCCTCAGAATAAAAACCAGCTGAGAATGAAGCACCATCATCCACAAGTTTAACACCAACTTTAGTTTTCTTTTTCGTTTTTATTTAAGCAGGAAGTCCAGGAGGCGACACCTGGTCCAGATAAGAGCTTAAAATACTGACACCAAAGACGCCTAAAATCTAAACTAGCAGCAAATTTAGGTAAAACTCTGATGAGGAGATAAACATGCTAAGCTAACGGGATCGCTACGAAGAGGCGAACGTCACAGCGGAGTTTTTTACGTCAACACAAAGCCTCAGCTCTTCCACACATGCAACTACAACTACGACCACAACAGCTAACTGATCGACCCCAGCCTCTCTGAGCTTCTCTTCAGGAGGCGGAGCTTCAGCGACTCTCGCCGTGAGCTCACAGGATGCTCTCGCGCTCCTCGCCGAAGGTGACGGTGTCGGAGGAAACGGCGCAGATCTCCGGTGGGTCTCCGGGTTTCAGGCCTCTCTTCAGGTGGACCACGCGGACGTTCTCGTTGTTGGGGCCTGGCCTGGTGGCGGTGGTCGTCGGTGGGATGATGACGTCGCCGGTGGAGGTCAGGTTGGAGGAGGTGGAGCCCTCGGCGGGTGGGCGGGGCTGGCCGCCCTGCTGGGCGTTGGTGTTGTTGTTCAGGGTGACGTTGCTGGGCGTGCGGTTCAGGTTGTAGCTCCTGGAGGAGGTCCAGCTCTCTTCGGGGCTGCTGGCCAGCAGGCTGCACTGGTCCTCGGAGCAGATGGACATGCGGGCCACGGCCGGGTCCTGAAGGCCGCTCAGGCTGCTGGGGAGGCCGCGCTTCCTGCCGGCGCTCTCCTCGTCCAGCTCGATCAGGTTGGCGCTCTCCAGCTGAGACAGGTCGGCCTCCTCGTCCTGCAGCGAGTGGTTGGGAGAGCTTTCGTTGGAGCGCACGCCGGAGTCGGACGAGTCCTTCTTGTCCAACATGGCGTCTGACAGGTAGTCCTTCCCCTTCAGCGCCAGCGAGCCGCCGGGCAGCTTGGGGTCGAGCGACTTCTTTCCGTCTTTGGGCAGCAGAGGATTGTCGGACTCCTCGGACTCCTCGTCGTCGCTGGTCAGCTTCTGGTAACGCAGGCCGCCACTGGCTTTCAGCTTCAGGTCGCTAGCACCTTGGAACAATCCGCCGCGCTCGGCGGACAGCTTGCGGGTCAGCAGGGACTTTGACGAGCCGGTCTTCTCGTCCTCCTCGGTGATCGGATCGAGCGCATCTCCGCCAGAGTTGAAGTCAGTGGCGTCGGTCGCCAGCTTGGCCCCGCCTCTCTTGTTGAAGGACTTGCGTCCGTCTTGCTCTGCGCCGTCCTTGTTCTTGTCCCCCGTTGATGATGTCATAAACTGCCCAGGCTGAGGCTGGACGGGCTTCTCGCCGATGCCGCTCATCTCCAGCTGGGCCATCTGGGCGATGTACTCCTGGTAGGCGTTGCGGTACTCGGCCTGCTGCTTGTCGGTCAGCTTGCCGATGTCATTCGACGACTCCTGCGAGTTTAGGCTGGTCATGCTGGCGGTCCGGTGAGCACCCCCCTGAGGACGGATGGTGATAGGACGGTTAAACAGGAAGCTACCGATGTTACCCTCCAGGACAGTTCTAAGGCGTCCCCTACCGTCCACTGGACGTTTCCGTGCCGCGGGGCCTCATCCAGCCCCACGCCGCTCAGCTCCTCAAAGCTCAGGTTGAAGCTGTACATCGGCGACCCGTCCGCATTGCTGGCTCCGGCGTGCGGCGGCGCCATGGCCCGCCTCCCCACCTCAGTGGGACCCCCCACCATGCTGCCTTGCTCACTGGCGGTTTCCTCGTGCAGCACCTGACTCTCAATGTGACGCATTTCCAGAATCTGCGGCAGAAGGAAGAAGAAAGGTTAAACCCGGCGCTGAACCGGCTTCTAAAACACCTGCTGGACGGCGGCGCGTCCTGACCGTGGCTCGGAACAGCTGCCAGTCGCCAAAGTTCATGTTCATCTCCTTCTTCAGCTCGTCGATGTTGCACTGGGACAGAACTCTGCCGTTGATGTTTGCCTGAGGACAGAAGGTCAGAACAGGAACGTTAATCTGCAGTCGGTTCTGCTGCAGCCGGACGAAGCCGCGCCACCGACCTTCTTGATGGTGGCGGTGTACTGCGTGATCATGCTCTGGTCGATGCCTTCGGTCTGCCGCACACGCTCACAGACGCCGTCCGTCGTCATGGAGCTGAGGAGGATGGCAGGACAACCCGACAAGACCGACGCCGATCCCTGCAGACCGACACAGACGGCCGTTAGAAAGCGGACCTCATGGCGGGACGACCAGAACTTTACGCCATCTAAACCAGTCACTAATGAAGCAGCTACACAACCGGGTCAGTAGGTTCAGGATTTCATTCCAACTCAAATCTGTGATCAGGATCAATTAGAGCCTCAAACCAAAGGAAACAGCATCATGCAGACAGTGATGGGTCTAGAGAAGCAGTCACAGTAAGGGGCGGGGCCTAACGTCCCGCATTAGTACTATTAATAAAACACAACGTATTTCTCTTAAAAAAGGAGCACATTTAAAATAAATAAAGACATTCTAAATATAAAATAAATCCTATAAGACATAAAAATGTCGACACGTGAACACATTATTTAATTGATTATTGCTTTTATTTTGTCCTGAATATCTTTTCTTTTTTAATTTGGCTTCTAAAATAGAACAAATAATTAAAGCAGCTCTGTGTAATGATACCTAACGACGGCAAACAGCAGAAGCAGCAGAAGCAGCTGGTTTACATGCAAAATCAAATGTCCTGCAGCGCGTTTAGAGCAGCTGAAGCAGCGCCTCATGAGCTTCGGAGCATCTGAGGCTCTTCAGAAGCAGCAGCTGCTGGAGTTGGAATAACTGAACTTTAGCTGCTGGACGAACCTCATCAACCAATCAGAGAAGCTGATCTGGGAGCTGGCAGGGAGTCAGACACAGCACTGCTGATGCAGAGCGCTATGATCACTCCTCTGAAACAGTTTATTAACGCCTAAATTAACTTAGATTATCCAAACCTGACGGCAAAACATGTTTGATTTTATTATTTTGGTGTCTGCAGTTTGGATTACGTACGTGGAAAACGCTAACATCTACCGCGAAGAGGCGAGCGGGCCTGAGGCAGCTGATGCCAGTTTTTCCCAGTTTTCAGGAGGACTTTCTCACTTAAAAATATATTAAAAATACTTTTTACTCACTGATCACAGTAAATATAGCCGCCATTGCTACAGGCAAAGAAATGATAGGGTAGCTCCGCCCAACCCGCCTCGTGAGACCATCCTGATCTCGCGAGCTTTCAAGGTTTCACTCGCTAATCAGTCTGGAGACTCTCCGTTAAAGAAAATTTGGAGCTGTTCACCAAATGAACGTCCAATCAGCGTTGGCTTTGAGGCGGGTTGAGGTGTGACGCAACGAGAAGCGCGACAGTTCAGTCTAAAGAACATGGCGGCTTCAGCCGATGAAACTAGCGTTAGGATGGCTATCGAGCAAGTTTTATCGGAATTACAGAGTATTTCTTCACTGAAAGAAGAGCAAAACACTGCTCTGGAGGCTTTTCTCAGAGGAAAAGATGTTTCGGCAAGAGTAGCCTGGCTTGTGGTTGTGTTTTCATCGTTGCTCTGTTACGTCATATGCTTCGTTGATCTGATTGGTTTATTTGGCCCATCTATCACCAACATAGGCCAATCAGCTAACCAGTTTTTTCGCCCCTTCCCAAAATTACTTCAACGGAAGGTTTCCAGATGGATATGCGGAGCAAATCCATCTGGCGGAGTCAGGTTACCGCCCAACGTGCATTAGACCCACTTTTCGACCGCGCAGCTGGAGCAGTAAAGATTCTTCAGCTGTGCATCAGAACTAAACCTGTACAAGCATCAAAAATGAAGCAGCACACGTTTTTTTGCTGCTCCTGCTGCGTGCGGTCTGAACGTAGCATAATGCTACGTTCAGACCGCACGCAGCAGAGGCGGCAGAAGCAGCTAGTTTACATGCAAAGTCAATAGTTAGCGTGCATCAAGGCAACTTTCTTTTAATCTGGATGAACTGACTGCACAGATGAAGTTTTGAGGTGGACTTTCTCACTTAAAAACATTAAAAAGACTTTTTACCCACGAAGAAAGAAAGGATAGAGTAGCTCCGCCCAACGCGCATCAGACCCGCTTTTCCACCGTGCAGCTAGAGCAGCAAAGATGCTTCAGCACTGTGTCAGAACTAAACTTGCACAAGCATCAAAGATGAAGCAGCACGTGTTTTTTTGTTGCTTCTGCTGCTTGCGATGCGAACGTAGCCTAAGTTTTACTCACTAGGGGTACTGCCCCCTATGTTTTTGGAGAGTACTGCACCTACAGCCGGTATTAACGTCATTCTTCTAATATATTCTTCAATATATTTTAGATTAAGCTGCTTCTTGGGTCAAAGTTAAGAAATATTGCTTTAATAATTTAATCCTGATTTAAATTACTGCTGTCATCATTTGCATGTTGTCTATTGTTTGGAGTTTGCCCTGCACGGTTGTCGGTTCAAGCCCTGGCTCTGGCTTTTAGTGTTGTTGTGTCCTCGGGCAAGACACTTCACCTGCATTCTCTACTGATGGTGGTCAGAGGGCGCGGTGGCGCCTGTGTGCAGCTGACATCACCAAACCTCTATATAACTACAGGCCAATTATTAATCATACTGAGGAAAATGAAGAAACAAATCTATGTTTATGTTCATTTTGTCCCTTTTCCTGCACCATACTTTTCCCAAAAAAAGGTGAAAGTGGTTTTCCAGAGTGAGAGGATCAAGGCGCAGGTGAAGGTACAGGTTGTTGAGGCAAGGTGCATGCTGGGAGTGCTGGGGTGCCATCTCTGTATGTCCACAGGACCTTCTGTCAGAAAGTGTTTGAAAGTTTCAAATGAGTCAAATTTAAAGGATTGTTTGATGTTGAAGCTGCTGATTGATCAGGAGGACGAGCTGCAGCTGATCGCTAACGGTGACCAGTTCTGTAAACATACGAGGAACGGGGGGGGGGGAGGTCAGGGAAAGTCCAGTACCTGCTTCCTTTTAAAAGATGAACTCTTAGACTGCAGACAGAAAGAAGGACAGACAGAAAGAAGGACAGACAGACAGACAGACAGACAGACAGGCGAGGGATGGAAACATCAGGACAGAACCGACAGGATAACAAACATCAGCAGCTCTGATCAAAACCCACAGCAGAGAGAAATGGAGGCGGAGCAGCAGAAGAAGAAACTGAAGCTCTGATGCTGCAGGTTCCGAATGAATCAGGAAACACAGAGAAGCGGCCATCTTTTTTCAAAACCCGCCTGAATCAACCAGCCGCCCTTCTACATCATGTTCAGCCCACAGCATGATGCTGCCCTACCATGCTGAACAGTTGGTGCTGTAACTTCAGTATTAGAGCCTTGTCAGATCATGTGTTTCTCCTAAAGTGTCTATTTGTTCTAGATCTAGAGGATAGAACCAATAGTAGTCAGAGTAGGAGGTTCTAACACCACTGAGGAGCCATCAAAGCTAAAACCAAAAGGCTTTCTGCTACAATGCTACACAGATTGGGCACCATCAGGCATGGTAGTGGCAGCACCATGCTGAGGGGCTGAGTCACAGCTAATGGTTCTGTTGGTCCGTAGACTCAGTGAGGTGATGCAACAGAACCAGAACCTGTCAAGCTTCTGGAGCCGACCTTAAAGGAAAATCTGATCATATTTAGAATTCAAACTTTTTAAAATACTTTAAATCTGAAATGATTCCATCCTGTTCAATAAATGATCAGTGTTTTTAATTCAGAGTAATTTTCATGTGAATGTGCTTTACTGGAGGCATCCATGTTTGTCAAAGAACACTACTGCCACCTACTGGTTTGTGACGTCGCGGTGCGGTATCGGCTGTTGATCAAGTCCCAGTGCTGTATCTGGTGTTTGTCACAACGCGCTATTATCCAAGTCATCTTGAAAACATTCTTCTTCCAAATGTCGGCTACATATTACGTGTTTTTTCTCTGGCCAGAAGTTCGATCGCAAATCCTCCCTCTTCAAGTTGGCGATCCAACGACCAACCCGTCCGTGGAGGATCAGGAATCAGAAAGGTGGAATAACTCTTTTTTTCCCTTTTACCCGATGTATTCCAGCATCCAGCTGCCATGCACGTGAGCATTGTCAGTTTCACTATAGCTCTGGTGAATTTCAATGGTGAAGTCCTCTGGAAATCTTCAATAATTGTTGTTGATTGCAGATGTGTCTAGTAGTTCCCATTGATTTAGCTTGTAAAGCGGGGAGAATGGCGCTAGGCTTACCGCACCGTGATGTCACTGCTGGAAGATGGCAGGAGGGAGGGGCTACTATATTTGGGCAAAAATGGCCGCTCCCGGACTCAGTGATCGCAACGAAAATGATTGTTTTTATTTTTTTACCGATTAACGCATAATTAGTTAAATTACCGCGAATTTTAGGTATAATTAATGATCGATTGATAATTCCTTTCTGACCTGACTTTTCCTTTAAACCAAGCTGTATGGATACATCTGACCCAGTGTGTTTAGCTCAGGTTCTGTTCGGATGTTTGGGCCACATGCAGGTCAGAGGACATTTTAAACAATTAGATGTCTTATGAAACAATTAAATGTACATAGAAATGATGAATCAAAAAATAAATGTAATAAACTAAAACTAAAATAAAATAATCAAAATATTAGATTTTTTTTAAATATCTATTCAAAAATAATATAATTTCTCCACTTAATAAATAAATATAATGCGATTTATTTTTAGAGGGTCTCCAGTCTGTTCCGTTGGTATTTTTAGGGTCAAAGGCTGAAACTATGGAAAGCTGTTTCATTCATAATCAAATAAAAAAAAATGTTTTTAATCAATTATTATTACATATGAACAAAGGCATCCTGTTTTGGTCAGAGCTTCAACCCAAATAGCAGAACTTTAACCTGACTGGGTTCATGTTTGACCCCAGCTCTACAACCGCAACGGTCTGATTGAAGTTTGGGGACAAAAAAATGGACGGAACAAAACTTTACAGAATGGTTTATGGTTGATATGCTAACAGGAATTTGTGGAAGCTAAAGCGTAGCTGGATTTAGCATGACGGCTAACTGCTAAGCTAGTGACCAGAAGCAAGATGTGATCTGTTTGTGACTAAGTGCGTAAAAAGCAATAAATGAAATCAGTAAAATGAAAATGTGTATATCTTAGTCTCGTGTAACATGGTAGCGGAAGCTAATTGGGACATGCTAACTAGCATCTCGTTGGAATCTTCAGTCCCTTCACAGACCTCTAAAGCAGAGCTGCTGTAGCTACCAGATCTGCTTAATGCAAGTGACGTTACGCTACGTGATTGGCTGAACTTTGCCACGTGATGTAAAACGTTTCGGTTGCCCTGACAACGATAATAACATGCTGAGTCAGGAGCATCTGTAGCGTTAGCGTGTCTAATGACCGATGAAGTGTTACCTGATTGATAACAAAACTGAAAAAAAAATCTGTTTCTGGTGAACAAAGTAACTGTTAGACCGTGATATAATGGGGGACAGCTGGGTAGCGCTGTGGCTAGCTGTGCTCTGTAGCTAACAGGTTAGCCTCTTTTAGCTCGCTCAATTAGCCACATTAAGATACAATACTTTTTAATTTATTTCAACAACAACCGTTCGTTTTCTACAAAGGGAAAAACTATTTTATTTGTCTAAAATCTCTACGAAAGTCATTTTTTAAGATGTTCTATTTGTCCTCTTAATAAAAAGAATAAAAATAAGCTGAGACTTTTTTGTCACTTTGTTAAATGGGGGAGCTCAGTCTGTCCTAGAGCAGGACTTTCCTTCAAGACTGACAATGATTGTTTTCTACTTTCGACTACTTTAAATCGCCAATGAAATGTAAAGTAAAAGCAAATATAGGTATGTTTAGACTCCAAAAAGAGATTTGATCCTTAAGAAACGGGTGCAATACATTTTGTCCGAGTGGAGTTGCCATATATTGACGTCATCAGAAGAGGCGGGGCCCCGAGCCGATCTGGTACCTACACCGCCTCCACTTCATTTAAAACACCATTGTGAAATAAATATGGAAATCTCAAAATAAAAAGTATAAACATAAATAAAATAAAAACAGTTTGATTGAAATAAATCCTAAAATAAATCACATATGAAATAAATAACACAAAAGATTTTAAATTAAATACTTACACCTTAATGAATAAATATATGCTGATATTAAAACTTTTTGAAATTGATAAACGTTAATATATTTTCTACATAAATAAAACGTAAATAAAGTAATTAATAAATGTCAAAATAAATACATAAAAAACAAAGATAAAAATAATAAAGTATTAATTTTATATGGATTTTTTAATGTAATATTTATTAAACAATGTTTTTATAAAAACATTTATTTGACTTTAAAGAAAACTGTTCTCCATAGAAAGTATGAGAAGCTCTGATCTACAGCCTCGGTTAGCGTTAGCGTTGCATTTGGTTTGTGTCTCTTTATGTCAGAGTTAATCTCTCTGGTGACGCCTGACATCGCTATCGACTCTCCGGGTTCCTGCTGCTCGTACTTACGGGTCCAGCGGCGCCGGCGTCTCTGCTGAAGGAGGTTTTAGGAGGCGGCCGTAGATGAAGATGTGGAGGGAAGGAGGCCACGAACGGGCGTGGCAGATGGTAAAGATGGTGGGAGAAATATGGCTGAGGGATGGGGGGGGGGGGGGGGGGGGGGGGGGGGGGGGGGGGGGGGGGGGGGGGGGGGGAATCAAAACAAAGTTCATGGAGGCGTTTGAACAGAAAATAAAAACTATGACCAGTGAATCTCTGCCGGGTCAGAGCCAAAAACTCTGCTGATTGGCTGTGAGAGTCGCCCTTGCAGGTGATTGGTCGAGGCAGCAGAGATTCGCCGTCGGACACAGGAATTAAAATCAACCAAAATGAGCAAAAAAAGATGACGAACGAAACCAAAGCAGGAGGTCACATGGCGTGATGACATCACCGGGGCGATGGTGGGCGGGGCCTGTCCACTCACCCGGTTATAGAAGGGATGCTGCGGGCCAGCCATGCCGCTGTAGTAGCTGCTGTGAGGCTGCGGGGAGATGATGCCCCCTGCTGGCGGGTTGAAGGGCCCGTTGAAGGAGGCGGAGGGCGAGCAGGTGGACGACACCTGGCTGTAGACCGAGGTAGGGCGGGGCTGGGCCTCCTGCAGGGGGAGGGCCGGGTAGGTGACCCCGCCCATGTTCATCTGCTCCCGGGCTGCACGGACATCTGGATCGGAACAAGAACATCTGGACTGAACCACAGCTGTAACATCTGTGGGAGCCAGAACCAAGTCCGGATCCGAAAACATCTGGATCTCAGAACCGTCTGGTTCAAATCGCTCAGGAAATATGATTGTTTTTAACTATTAGAAACATCTGAAGGAAACAAAGAAAAGAACCAGAGGAACATCTGGATCAAAGACTTAACAGAAGGACAACATCTGGATGGTAGGAGATAAACAGAAGCATCTGAGCAGGTTCTGGCAGCGGGTCTGACCTGCGATGATCTCTCGGAGCTTCGGGTCCAGGTTGACGGTGCAGGGCAGGAAGGTCCGGATGTCTCTGGCTGTCAGGACCGGCGTCCGTGACGACAGGAAGACCTCGAAGCTGCGGATGTCTCCGTCGATCTCCAGCAGCGGCTCCACGTCCTTCGTGGTTGGGATGTTCTTGGACACTCTGAGGAAACAAAGCACAGCAGCTGCTGACCCGCTGGGTTTGGACCGGGCCGGAGGCAGCAGCTGAAGGGCAGGATGACCTCTGACCTCTCGTAGATGCTCTTGAGCGTGGCCTGGTCCGGGACTCCATCTGTCTCCTCCAGGTACAGGATGAGCCAGGACGTCCTGTAGGGCCACTGCTCCGTCAGGTTGATCCAGGACGCCAGCCGGTCCCAGTTGAAGCTGATCTGATTGGCTCTCAGGAGGCGGCCTGGAGAGAGGCGGGATCGAACGTTAGCGGCGACACGCGGGAGCACCGGGCGAGAAGGACGAGGCTCACCTGTGACAGAGACGATGTTCAGCAGCCTCCTCATGGTCTGCGGGCTGATGTCGTTGAACCAGTCCTCCGTCACCATCAGCTTCGTCAGGTCGAAGGACATCTGACGGGTCACCGAGCGCTGCACCTGCCGCCGCCGGTACGTATCCTACGGCAACCAAAGACAAGTCATGTGACCGCAGAGGACCAGAGAACATCCTGCTAACGATCCGCTGTTCTGCCAGCATACCTACAGTCAATACGCATGCAGATGATGTCAGATTTGCATTTATCCCTTTTTTTTGACAGACTTTAAACTACCTTAACGGGCGTGTTTACCTTTAGTCATCTACATGGATAAACAATTATTGACTATGGGTATGCTGGTCTCACCAAGTATGATAGAACACCGGCCTGAACGGGTTGGACTCACCCGGCGGTTCAGCGCCGTCTTGCTGCCGAACTTGGTTAATTCTCCCAGGCTGTTCTGAGACAGCTTCCTGTCCAGTTCCTCGTGCCAACCCACTGAAAACAAACACAGATCTGTAAAGTTCAGCTTTAACCCTGTAATGCCAAATGTATCGTATTCGATACATACGGTTTCTGAAATGTTTTGCTTCTGACACCTTTTGCATAATTTAATGTTAAAAACTTTGCTCCAAATCCTATTGTACACAATCAGATATACCTGATAACAGCCAGAAGTAGACTACACAAAAAATAATCTTGACCTATCGCATAGTAATAAATTATTAATATAAAAAATGTTTTACATATTTTGTAAAATCATTGTAGGTCGTGTTTTCAGCCCGTTTCTGAGGAAGAACCGACGAGAAACATCTTAAACAACAACAAAAACATGTATACAGGGATTAAAGCAAAAAAAAAAAAAATCCTGAGCCTGGATTTTTCCAACACATGCAAGAAACTCCATACCCCATACCTGTCTATGTCTCTGAAAGGAGGGTCATTAAAGGGAATTGTTGGCCTGGCAAGGTCCTCTGTTCTCTATTGCTAAAATAATTTAAAATCCAGAATTTTTAATTATTTAATCTCTGAAGCCAAAATGGCTATCTACCTGACTCGAAGAGACAAACTGCAGGAAGGACCTCAGCTCGATGCGGTGGCTCTGTGGAAGTGTAAGCCAGGTTGAGGCTGGAGTTTTGCTTCCACAGAGCCACTGGGGATTTGAAGGGTTTTTTATAGTGTATTGTGCACCATTTCTGACTCAGGAGAGCTGAAATATAACAAGCTGCTGATGACCTGAGTTTTTTTTAACTGTTCATTGTTCAATCATTGTTAAATAAATGTTTTGTTAAAAATCAAAAAAATTGTAGGTTTTGAAAGCTAAAATCTGAGTCGTCCCCTTCCGTTTAAGGTTGGTTTTCCTCTCTTAACATAGATCTATGTAAAGAAAGGAAAACCAACCTTAAACAAAAGGGACAGGCATGGGGCATCGCAGGCTAACAAAGAAGCTAAACGACCCCCATTCCAAAGGGGGGGACCCGTTCATCCGTTTCTATTTACATGTTTTCTAAACTAAAACCAGGCTTTGTTGGGCTGCTGGATAAAACCTGGAACTCAACGCTATTTCTGACATTTTAATTGAAAAAGTTTCCTGGATGGAAGAGAAAACTTGGCAATAAAGTCCAGTGGATTGTTTTTAAACTTTTTTCGAATCTACAACTAGAGCATATCTTCATTACATTTATCAAATCTGGGTCTGGTTTTCTATGATGCATCAATAGGAGAGAAAAAAAAGCTGACTACCCCCTGCACGACGGCGGCGGTATGATGATGTGGGCTTACAGAGTTACCCTAACCCAGTTTTTGAACCATTGAGATGTAGAACCCCGACTCATGTGGAGGTTTGTCATCATATTTTTACAGAAAAAAAACATCATCAGAGTCAGAGATAGACCGATGCATCGGCTGCCAATATTTTTAGCTGATATTTGTATTTTTCTGGTGTTGATACCTTCATGTGCTCAATGATTCACCAGCACAATCTGCAGCCGCAGGTTTTAAGAGGTTTCCTGCTGATTAACAGCTATTAAAAATACTTTTCCCATCTTCACTTTAATGTGAAACAAAATAAGCTGATTAAAAATCTCCAAAGAATGACTCTTTCGAACAGAACCATCAGTGGATCGGTTCTAAAACGTTACAGAAAAACAGAGACGATCAGATGCTCACCTTCAGAGTTGGCGGCGTCCCCGTTGGCGGGCGCGGCGGCGCACATCTTCCTGGCGCTGGAGAGTCCTCGGCTGTTGAGGAAGACGGGCAGGTGGACGATGTTGCGCATGTAGTCGTGTCCGTTGATGTTGGAGTCTCTGAGGACGCTGTTCAGGTTCTGGTTGATGGCTTTGATGATGATGTGCGGGTCACTGGCAAAGATGGAGATGAACGGGCCTTTGGAGAACAAAACGCGGACCTGTGGAAGGTTAAACCCAGAGCATTAGAGCTGGAGAGTGTTCCGCAGGGCGAGGAATCCATTTATCTCCTCACTGTGTCGAGCATCTGTAGGACTTTATCTTGTTCACAGGAGTCCAGACCATCGATGACGACCACCAGCCTGGTCTGATGCTGGGTGAAGCTGTCAATGGTCTTCGCCATCCTTGCCATCAGCTCCACCTCCTGCTTCAACACCTGTCGGATGAAACCAGACGTGGAGAAATAAACCAACTTTAGCAGGAATCTAGACTTTTCAATTCTATCCAGTTTATTTCTATAGCTCCAATTCACATCATGTCATCTCAGGTCACTTTCCAGTTCACCAGATCATCCAGTCAGATTGATTGAAAGTTTTCTATCTAAGGAAAACCAGCTGATTGCATCGACTCATTGACTCTTCAGCAATCCCTCACACTAAGCATGCTTGTAGCGACAGTGGAGAGGAAAAACTCCCTTTGAACAGGAAGAAACCTCCAGCAGAACCAGGCTCAGTGTGAGCGGCCATCTGCTGAGGCCCACTGGGGTTCAAGCAGAGACTAGACCAGGGGTAACCAATTAAAAATCACCGGGGTCCAAATAAAGGAAATAATCAACCAGTAAAGGTCAGGAGAAATTTTTAATTATAATCTGTTACTTTAAACAGAATTGCAGGTGTTTATGCATCCATGTTATACATTGAATTTTTAAGTAAAAATATAAAAAATAGAACATTTCTCCTTTTGAAATCTTTTTTTTTTTGAAGTAGAGAACAATCATTCAATTTGGTATATAGACAATTTCCTGAATCACTTTTTTTCTCAAACACCTGAACTGATCGTTTGTTATTTTTTTTTTTCTGTCTTAATGTTGGCAGTGGGCTTTAGGCAGTCCACACTTTCTCTGCTCTCTTTTTCTCATCGTCTTCTCCTTCTTTCCCATCGCCCGGCTTGCCACAGGTTTGCCTGCTGGGTCTAAAAGTAGCAGCAGCAGCAACCCAGACTGACAGCTCATTGGCTCATTTGGATCACGTGCAGCCTGGAGCTGGACGCTCCCCAGGGCTTTACCGTATTAACAGGAGAAGAGGGGCAAGGGATTTTAGATATTGTCGTTGGAAAACATGCGGTAATTTGGTGGGTGGGTCCGGATCCGGGCTGCGGTCCGCTAATCCGTGACCTCTGGACTAGAGGACAAATGTATGGAAGAAAGTTCTGGTTTTGTTTCTAACAACTTTTTCTGTGTTGGATTTAATGAGGATCAGAATTAGCTTTCATTAACGTGTTTCACTTGTTTTAGGTAGAATCTGATTTTAGCAAACTGAGGACAAAAAAAGGCTGAACGGTGAAAAGAAGATCTTAGTCTGTCGAATGAGTTTGCAGGTAGCAGAAGGCTCCTTTAAAAGCGGGTCTGACCTTCATGAAGCCCTCGCTCTTCAGCTTGTGCATCCTGTTGGCGGCGCTATGCAGCCTCTTCCTCTGCGAGTTCAGCACCGAGTCGGTGACCTGCCACCACGTCCTGCAGTTGAGCAGCACGGCCAGGCCCACCACGCTGCCGATGGCGATCAGCACGGCGTTCACCGTCTGGTTCTCGCCGTCCACCTTGAAGACGGCCAGCAGCGCCATGCCGGCGATCAGGCAGGCCAGGATGAGGACGAAGAGGACGAAGGACGGCACGCAGCACGTCTTTTTCCACTTCCTTTTACCTGCAGGACAGAAGAACTGAAGTTTGTTAGAGTTTCTCAGCTTTAGGATTAAATCTATAAAAGATTTTATCAAAGCTGAAACAATATGTCAGTAAATCAGCAAAAATCCCTTCAACTGATGACAAGAAGTCTCTACTGCCCCCAGCTGGATTGTTGAAGCATAACATGAACTTGAACACAGGCTGAAATACTGCAAATAAAAAAGGGAATAAATTAATCCTTAAACTAGAAAACAAACAAAACAAAAAAATTAAATTCTAGTTTAATCTACAGTATAACATCTCATTTTTATTGACTTTTATTGACTTTCAATCTGATTCATCGTTCCTGTAAACGAGTTTTTAGGAGTTTTGAGAAAAAAATAAAACCCTACAAATGTTTCTTAGGTAACTAAACTCTGTTTTTTTTGCTCTACAGACGGGTTTAGATTCAAAAACAACTCTTGAAATTTGAGGCAAACAAAGCTAAAAATGCTTTAGTGATTTACAATAAGGTTGTCTTTTAAATGGCTAATAAAGAGTTTATGATTTAAACACTTTATAACTCATTAAGTGTTTATCATTCATTCATTTAGGGCAAACAAATGACCGGTTTCTCTCCAAATATTGGACCTAACTGTTCAATTTTGGGGGGCTGCTCAGTGGGTAGCACTACTGCCTTGCAGCAAGCAGGTTCTAGGTTTGAATCCCGGCCCAGGGTCTTCCTGCATGGAGTTTGGATGTTCTCCCTGAGCATGCATGGGTTCTCTCCAGGTACTCTGGCTTCCTCCCACAGTCCAAAAACATGAATGCTAGGTAAATTGGCTTCTCTAATTTGGCGTTCCTTCTGTCCTATTTTAGATTTCTGAATTATTTGCACTTTTAAAGAATCAGAATTTATTAACTTTAAAACATTTTGTTATATTTGGGTTATTTATCATGTATTTATTTCAAAAGCTAATTTAATTAGCATCGGTAATTCTGCTTAGAAACGATGCTTTATTTGAAACTCTGTTTCAAATAAAAGAAAGAAAGAAAAGAAAAGAAAGAAAACCGACGACGAAAACACAACCACAAGCCAGGCTACTCTTGCCGAAACCAGTCGGGAGAAGAGCAAAAACATCTTTTCCTCTGAGAAAAGCCTCCAGAGCAGTGTCTTGCTCTTCTTTCAGTGAAGAAATACTCGAGCAATAAAACTTGCTCGATAGCCACGCTAACGCTAGTTTCATCGGCTGAAGCCGCCATGTTCTTTAGACTGAACTGTCGCGCTTCACGTTGCGTCACACCTCAACCCGCCTCAAAGCCAACGCTGATTGGACGTTCGTTTGGTGAACGGCTCCAAATTTTCTTTAACGGAGAGTCTCCAGACTGATCTGCGAGTGAAACCTTGAAAGCTCGCGAGACACATTCTTCTTCTTAGACTATTTGAGCTGATGTAACAAGGACATTTCTCCACTGTGAGATCAATAAAGTCAATCAATCACTAAATTTGGTGAATTTTAATGACCCTTAAGATAATATCTGTTAAATATGGAAACCCAAAAGCAGGGGGCCGAGTATAGCACCCTGGGGAACACCGTGCTGATCTCTGGAGTAGATCTGTGACGTCCTGGGTGTCTCACCTTGTGTCTCCTCTGTCCTAAACACTCGGAACAGACGTGCTGCGAGGAAACCAAACTCTCTCTCGCAGGCGTCTGACAGCGTAGCGATCATCTCAGCCATCGACGTCTCTCCGCCGACGCTGGACAGACGGTTGTAGTCTGTGAATAGGAACCTGCGGGAGAGACATCCTCATCAGCTAACAGCAGCTTCCCCTTTATTTCCTCCAGGGTCTGATCAGCGTTACCTGACAGGTAGAGCTCTGGTGCTCTGCTCCGGCAGCTCCGGCGGATTCACGAACATCAGCCTTAGCAACAGCTCCAGGTACCCGATGTGACGGGCCAGACGGGTGCTGATCAGCCATGCCCATGTCCAGTTTTCACCCTCCCTACGGCCGCCAAAGTACACGACCACTGCAGAAAAGGAAAATCTGCTCACATCCCAGCGCCGAAGAACAGCCGGGCAGAGCAGCAGAGGTCAGGACTCACCAAAGAACAGGTAGAGCAGAGCCAGCAGGCTGAGGGAGACCGCCATGGCCAGCTTGGGGTCCACTGTGAAGCCAAGGACGAGGGCGACGGAGCCGCAAAAGAGCAGAGATAGGAAGACGACCAGCCAGGAGAACTGGAACAGCGGCTCGATCTGCTGCCCGGCGAACGTCTTCATCTCATCTGAGCAGAGGGAGGAAGAGGAGGAGAGCGGGGTGTTGAGTCCTGATGTGTGTGTGATGGGGGGGAGGTCAGTCAGAGGGAGGGCGGACTCACCCTCCAGCTTCTTGAGCAGGAAGGATTTCCCGCTGCCCCACTGGGCGTACAGACCCACGCAGATGGGCGGCTGCATGGTGGGTTCACTCAGGATGTCAGCCAGAGCGGAGCTGTACAGGTCGTAACCCAGCATGTCGCCGTCGGTCTCTGTGGGGGAGAGGTGACCTGTGGGGGAGGGGGGATGATGCGGTTAGCTTAACGTTTCCATAGTAACCTGGGCTGAAACCAAACAGCAACCTACGAGCCCCGAAGATCTGGGTGAGGATGCTCTTCTGGTGGCTGCAGTCAATGTTGTACGGCGTCTCTCCGGCCTTGTTGGGTCGGTACAGCAGGCGGCCATCTTTGGGGTTGCGGAGCAGCAGCTCGGCCAGGCGGCGGCTGCGGCCGCGGATGGCGATGTGGAGCGGGGTGTCTCCTTTCTGGACAAACAGGACAGAACAAAGAGGGAAGTCATTCGTTGATCTTTGTTTGGCCTCCAAGGTTAGAAACTTTCCTTTCTTAGCAAAAAGGAAAAAACTGGAAATATTTGTCTACTATGGGAAAATGGAGGCATTTTATGCCTTTAAAGGGTAAAAACTTCTGGTCAGAACTGTTAGGTTTTTCCCACCTTGTCCACAGCCGACACTTTGGCTCCTTTATCCAGCAGCAGCTCCACGATATCGATGTTTCTCATCTTAGTGGCTTTGATCAGCGGCGTGTCTCCATCCTGACAGGAAGGAACAAACACTTTTTTATAAGCTTCTAGTTAGAGTGGCTCAGGTTATCCTGAGCTATCTCTATAGTTCTGCTGCTATAGGCTTAGACTGCTGGAGGACATAGGGACCCCTTTTTCATCATTCTGCTTCATTCTATCTCTATTCTCCCACTCTGCAGAATCTGTTAGTTCAATCTCTAACGTTCTGCTCTCTCTGCTTTTTCTCATAGTAGCTTCATCTGGTCTGTTCCTGTTTGGCTGTGACTCCATCCTGGAGAGAAATATCAGCTGTGCTGCTGCCATCAACACCTTTGTTTAGTGGAGCTGGTTGACAGTTGCCGTTTGTATCTGTGCTTCTTTTTCTATGTCTGCTTCTGTCTCCTTGAACCCCAGTGGGCCTCAGCAGATGGCCGCTCACACTGAGCCTGGTTCTGCTGGAGGTTTCTTCCTGTTCAAAGGGAGTTTTTCCTCTCCACTGTCGCTACAAGCATGCTTAATGTGAGGGATTGCTGAAGAGTCAATGAGTCGATGCAATCAGCTGGTTTTCCTTAGATAGAAAACTTTGAATCAATCTGACTGGATGAGCTGGTGAGTGTTTTATTGTAACAGGGATCAGAAACACTTCCCACCGGATCCGAATCCCAGGAATGGGACCAGAACCAGAACCCCGGATAGCTCACCTTGGTGCATGTCTCAGCGTCAGGGTTACACTGCAGGATGTCCCGGACCATGGTGGCGTTTCCTTTCTCCACCGCCCAGTACAGAGCCGTCTTATTGTCCTGTCGCCGTCGGTGATGGAAAAACACAAAATCAGACAAATCACTGATGTCCTTTTCTCTGAACACCAGGAAGAAATACCTGGAATCTAAACTTTAAATTCTCTCACCATCAATCAAATGTTTAAATTTCAATTTTCAGTTTCATTACCCAGTCTGAGAACAACCTTCAGCTTTTTTTATCCTTTCTTCTTTTTACTTTTAGTTTTGAAGGGTATGTTTATTACAAACTCTTAATAGAATGAAAATTACTTTAATTTAGATTTGCCAGATTTCAATTATTTATTATTATTATTATTATTATTATTTCCGGGTGGATTATCTAAATAAGCGGCCCTCCTAATTGTCAATCATTCTGGTGATATGTTTACGTAAGGCTGTCCTACATGATTGTCCCTGTCAGGATTCCTGTCTTTGAGTTTTTTGTGTCTGTGTTTGTCTCCCTTCATCCACCAGGAGGCGCCTGGTTCTGGTCCGCCTCCTCACACACCTGCGGACGGTTTCCTCGTTAAACGGAGTGGTCTTAAGCTGCTGACTGTCACTACCTCGACGCCAGAGTGTTTGCCAGTTTTTGGTACTCTGGTCAAGCTGAGTTTTTTCTCAATCTGAGTTTAACTTTGTTTGTCTTTGCCTCTTGGCAGGAAATTGTCCTGCAAACTGGTTTTCTCGGACCTTCTCTCCCTGGAAGGATAAACTGAGCTTCAAACTGAGCTGGGATTCAAACAGGAGGTTTGGATCCACTTTCCCCAAGAGATCGTTTGAGCTTCTCACTGAGAAAGGGATTATTCTCCACTACGACCCGTTCAAGTACTGCAGGAAATCTGAGTGGCAGTCAGTTTCTCCGTTCACCAAATAACAACAGCATTCTGGGTAAACCCTGTTCCGCCCTCCACCGAATCAGACCAACACTGGAACCACGGCACACAGACTGGAGTCAAGGATACAACAACTTCTTCGGAAACGTGAGTCGGCAACCAAATCCTCTTTTCTGAAGTCACAAGTCAAATTCCCCACTGAGCCTGAACTAACCGCTGTGTCTTCCTCTCACTTTACAGTTCCGGTTGAGCAGTGTTCAGAGCAACACTTCTCCCTCTGTTTTAACTTCATCAATAAACCCGTTAAACCTTTTCTCTGGTCTCTCTGTTCGGTTTTCTGCATTTGGGTCTGTACTTTGTAACATCATGACAGTCCCGTTAGCTAGCTTTTTCTGCGCATGCGCACTTTTAGGCGTATATCTGTGGTGAGCTACGGTTTCAGACAGTCAGTGAAGCTCACCTTTTTCACCGTGTTTTTTGTTGAAAATGGAAGAGGGTCGGAAGAGGAAAAGTGTCTACGAAGTGCTTGAGATGAAAAGAAAGGCCTCAGAAGAGGCAGATATATCCCAGAATGCTTTGCACGGAAAACTCTCCTCGCAAAGCATTATGGGACTTGCTGTCACAGCCATAGGCTGTCGCTACCTGAAAGCTGCGACTTATAACAAAGACGGCGCAGGCAACACGCGGTGGAGGAGTTACGTGACCAACGGAGCAAAAAGTAGTGATCATCTGTCCGAACGGTGAGTTAACTGAGTTCCAACTGACCACCAAGCTGGGAGGGAGAGAAAATGTGCGATTGTAGAACTTTTGGATGAATTAGAGGAGAGCAAAATAGATTTAAGCAGCAGATTAACTGCTACTAGTTTGGTTGCAAGCATAGAAATCCATTCATAGATCAAACAGCTAGCGCTCTGATGCAGCGATGGAAACTTTCTTCCATTTTTTCCTCCAAATCCTGCAAATATATATCACACGAAGGAACGCTGGAGATGGAGGATGTGGGATTTCAGGGTTAGAGAGCTCTGCTCCGATGGATGTCAGTTCCTGCTTGGTTCCTCATGACTCCATCAGCTCCTCCCAACAGAAACACGTCCACCATAGAAAGATTCCTTTATCATGTTTCTAGAATTTCATCAATGCAGCAAAACCTAAACCGCACGGTGAAGGGCGGTGAAGCGTTCACTGCTCCTCCCTCACCGCATGATGCTATGAGACGTTTGCTCCAGGATAAACATTTAATCATGAATGCCTATTATATACTTAACCCACATAGTCCTTTTTTATAATGAGTTAATACACTTAGAACCCGTGTTGCCATATGAGGCTTATAGAAGACTTTTACATTTTTGCAGCTCCACACAGATTTGGTTTTTTGTTCCAATATGGCTCCTTAAAAGTTTAGGCTGCCGACCGCTAAACCACATCGATCTGAAGGACTCATTCTGGGCTCCTTAAACTCATCCAGTGATTGGAGGGACTTTAGTTTCACAAAGAGGTGAAGGATGTGAAGTGGAAGAGAAATCAGACTGATTAGGAGGAATCTGAGGCTATAAAAGCCTTTCATCTGTCTGTTACACTAAAATAAGCCAAATACTGTGGTTGCCAAGCAACAAACCGTGGGGTTTGCCATTGATGATGACGGCTGTTTATCTCACCTGTCCTCTGATGTCGATGTCGGCGTATTTATGCAGCAGCGCTCTGACGATCTCCACGTGGCCGCCCCTCACCGCTCCGATCAGAACCGTGTCCCCGCTCTGAAACACACAGGCTGTCGTTAGCAGCGGCCGGGCCGCCGCCGAGGACGCACCCCTGGCTCTGAAACACGGCGTCTCACCCGGTCGGGGATGTTGACGTACGTCCCGGCGTCCAGCAGGTCCTGGACGATCTCGGTGTAGCCTTCTTTGGCGGCGATCATCAGCGCCGTGTTCCCGTCCTTGTCCGTCATGTTGACGTTGGGGTTCCTCTTCAGGAGCTCCTTCACCACCTCCGTGTAGCCGCCCTTCACGGCCACGATCAGGGCCGTCATGGAGTTCTGAGGAGGACAGCTCGCTGTTTTTACTCAACTGGAACCAGTTACGTCTACTGGGAGGATGTCTGGTTTACACCGAATCATTTCCAAACCTCTAATGTGACATTGATCCTGTTATAGTCGTCTAAAACAAACTAATGCTCGTTTTATAAAGGAATCAGTCAGGAGAAGGTGGACTGCACTGCAAAAACAATCTAGAAATAAGTAAAAATGTCTTAAATTAAGGGTATTTAGCCTTAATTTGAGTAGGAATGAGTATTTTAACTCTTACACTCGAAAAATTATCTAGAAAAAAGTAAAAATTTCTTAAATTAAGTGTATTTACCCTTAATTTGAGTAGGTAAATGAGATAGTTTGCCAATGGAATTAGTATTTTTACTCTTAAAATAAGACAATTAGATTATATGCATTTGAAATATACAGAAGAGGATTAGGGCCAGTGGAAAAAAAAAAAAGTTAACTGATTTTTAAATTTTATTTCAGTTTAGTATGGGAAACAAGTCAGAATTCTGAGATAAAAGTTTTTTTCTTAGAATTCTGACTTTAATCTCAGAATTCTGAATGAATTCTGACAATAATTCAGAATAAACTAAAATAAAATTTAAAAATCAGTTAACTTTTTTTTTTTTTTCCCCACTGGCCCTAATCCTCTTCCGTAGAAATAAGACAATGCAATTGTGTTTTCTTATTTGAAGTGTAAATTTTTTCGTTCCATTGGCAAAATGTCTCTTTTACCTCCTCAATCCAAGATCAAATGCATTTATTTTAAGAAAAAATGACTTATCTAGATTTCGATTTTTTCCAGTGTAACCCCTTAAGCCCCGTAAAGGGCCCAACTGATACCTGCTCATTTTTATCTATGTATAGAAATGGCCAAAACACAGTCACATGGTGTTTCATCCTTTCAAATTTGGCTTTAAAATTTCTAAACATGTTTCAGAATTATTTTTTCACAAATACTTTTTGTTTTGTAGCTGTGTAAACAAATAAAATGAGATTTAAAATTCCACCTAACGGTTGTGATTCTGCAGGAGTAATTGCAACTGCAGGTATTCAATTTTAGCCCCGCCCCCTAATGGCTGCCATCATTGAAACTAGAGGCTCAGACCTTTCCAAGGAGGGATCGGTGGTAATTGTGTGACCTTTTCAGGTCATTTGGCTTCTTTTGTTAGCCTGCTAGGTCTCTGAAAGGGGGAAGGAAGCCTAACGACCCCAAGTCCAAAGAGGTGGACCCGTTTGTCCGTTTCAATTTCCATGTCAAATCTGGTGAAGTGAAACCAAAACATGCCAAAACAAGGCTTTGTTTTTGGTCCACTCTATAAAGCTTTGAACTCAACGCTATTTCTGACATTTTGAATTAAAAAAAGCTTCCTGGATGGAAATAGAAACGTCTTAAAACTTGGAAACAACTTGTTATTGAACTTTTTTGGAATGACTATGACCTGAATGACTGAGAATCTTCACCAGCAAATCATTCAAAGGTCACCTTTGATTAATGAAAGGGCTCTATGAGAAGGTTAGATGTAGAGGAATTAGATTATACTGTCGACGTCTAAAAAAACAGGTGAAAAAAACCCTAAAAAAGGTTAAAAAAAAATTCATGGAATGGACAAACTGAAACCTGGCTGCGGCTACTTCCTGTTGTGCATAAATTTGTCTCGTCAGCTTTTATTTTCATACCCAGACGGTTTACGTCCCCATGACCAGAATTTAATTGGCTGTTAAATGGTTTTAATTGGTTAAATCTGGGTGGAGGTTTCTGGAACATCGGGGTGAGGGACCTCCGTCAGGATAAAGACCTTCACCTTCATCCTGATGGGTTTATTTTACTACATTTGTACTAAACTAACATGTTTTGGTTTCACTTCATCAGATTTTTCATCTCAGCTTCAGCTGAAATGTGGGAGGGACTCAAGTGACGTATCGCCACGGTAACAACAGCCCCATGTTCCCTTACCGCGCCCTCCTGGTCGACGTCGGCTCCTTTCTCCAGCAGATGCATCACGCAGTCGTAGTGCCCCTTCCTGGAGGCCCAGATCAGGGAGGTGGTTCCGTACTGCCAGACAAACACAGACAGACAGACGTTTGGTGCGAAGCGCCGACGGCGGCGCGTCTCTGAACCTCAGACGGAGCTGCTCTCTGTCACCTTATCTGAACAGTTGACTTTGGCTCCGTGCTGCAGCAGCAGCTTGACGATCTCGCCGTGTCCCCGTCCTGCGGCCCAGATGATGGGATACACGCTGTACTGCTCAGAGAGGAGGGAGGGGGGGTGTCAGAGCACGCCCTGCAGCGTGACTACAGACAGCCAGTGTGGGGTGGGGGGGGCCTACCTGTCCTGTGGTGTTGGGGTTGGCTCCGTGCTCCAGCAGCAGCTGGGTCACCTCCACTCGCCCTTTATAAGCCGCCCACATCAGCGCCGTCCAGCCGCCCTGAACCACAGAACGTCACCTTACACCAACATCCACCATAACATCAGTTCCAACTACATTTCCCATGAGCCTCTGCTCCCACCATGTCTCTGTGCTCGATGTAGGCGCTGTTCTCCAGCAGCTCTCTCACCACCTCCAGGTGACCCTCTTTGGCTGCAGAGATCAGAGCCGACCAGCAGTCCTGAAAGCACGCACAGGGAGCGCTGTTACCACGGAAACGGCCGATCAACTGGCCCGTGTCCTAGCAACCACGGGGAAAGGCATAGAAAAACAAGTGATGGGGGTGGGGGGATATTGCTCACCACGTCATCCAGGTTGACGTTGGCCCCCCTCCTGATGAGCTCCTGGACGATCTCCAGGCTGCCCTGCTCCGCCGCCAGCATCAGCGGCGTCTGTCCGTTCTGCACGCAGCAAACATGGTGAACACACCCAAACTACTGCTCTCTGTTTAGTCACTGGATTGCTGATTGATCACAACAAAGTGAGGCCACCGTCCGCCATGTTGGTACTCCCCATTCCCGCAGAGACATTCAATGAAAATGTCCCCATGTGAAGCATTTGGCTGCAAAAACAATCAGTTTTCTGGCTGCAGGAAGACGTTCCACACGCAATTTCCGAAAATGTGTACAAAAACAAAACAAAAATGATGCCGGCAACGCTTCTGGGTCCTTTTTTAAGCGAATGTTGGTGATTTAAAAGTAATTTTGAGTGATATTTTTTTTTTGCGATCATTGCACTTACCCGCCGGGCAAATGCAATGAAATTTGTACTCTCCCAACAATAAAAACTACTTGCCCCGGGAGATCGGGTGATGGTTAACATCGAGCCCTGCCACATGAATTTTATTGTGATGGTTTTGAACAATTTGTTATATTACATGATGACTACAGAGTTCATAATGACTATGCAATGTGATGTGACTATTTTTTTATTCTAAGTTGAAATAAGCTAGTGATGCTATGAAACAGCCAGCGTGTCAAAGTGATGAATTTACAGGGTTCGTACACCTTTTCCAAAGTCAAAATCAAGCACTTTTCAAGCACTTTCAAGATCAATTTTAAAACTTTTTCCAGCACCTTACACTACCGTAAATTACATACCAATATATAGTCAAAATTATTATTTAGTGTTGTCGGCCGGAACCAGTTTTGCGCGGATGACTGCTGGGATGAATACATAAAACTAAATCCTATCTTAATTGGTCAGAGCACACGAGGCAGATATTTATTTTCTATTATCAGTTTTAATTAACTACTAACCTTTCCACATATAGTTCACCGATGATGAAGACGACAAAGACGTTTCCCCCCCCCACACGTCTCCTCGGATGATCAAACAAAGTTACTCCTCTGCCATGGCGTAGTAATATAACCAACCAGAGGGTGTCGCAATTTGGTATTATCAGCCGTAGAGTTATCAATGCTGTTTTAAGGTCTGGGCCTGGCAATGGATTAAAACTTCGTTTTTTGTTTTTATTTTGGAACGTTGGCGAGGCGGTAGCGTGAGTTTGGCGACAAGTTAGTGCTGCGGGAAACACTGCAATACTAACATTACATTATCACGCCGTACTCTCAGTCACTCAGTAACTTAGCCTGTGTATTCCTAGCTAGCAGTTACTAGCGTAAACAAATAGGCGCTAACGTTAACGTGAACTAGGCTACTTCAGTTGGCTTACTTAAAAAGTCTATGACTCACCCTTCATGTGACTCGACAGCGCAGACTCGCCCATTGTGAAAAGCTGCACATCTTTTTTGCAGACTTTACAAGAGGCAAGTCGTGGGGTTTGTCCCCGTTTAATCCATAATTTGTATTTTTCATCTTCCAGCCAACGTTCATTGAAACGACAACCTCCCGGCATGGTGCAGTAGGGGTGTCATGGGGGCGGAGTCACACATGGAGATAGACTGGCAGATCGCAGTCACACATGAGCGAGCAGGTTTCATTTTTGGGCTCTCCAACATTTTATTTCTCCATTTAATAAACACACCATTCAGTTAGATAGGGATTTGTTGCGAAAGAAATAGTTACAATTTCAAGCATTTTCAAGCATTTCATTAAAAAATAAGAGCTTTTCAAACCTTGAAAACACGACGGCAAAATTCAAGCATTTTCAAGGATTTTCAGATTACGAACCCTGAATTCATCTTTATTTTAAAAGTCTTAAGTCCCCCTGAAAATGAGAACATCATCGTTGTTCGATGCTGTGGCTCAGGTATTGTTTACATTGCGACCGGTCTAACTAGGGAGTACCAATATGGCAGCCGGTGGCTTCATTTCAACCCAGCACTACCAACAATCAGCATCCAGGGAATAAATCAAAAACGATAAACTAAACAAACCAAGAAACAATGAAAACTAAATACGGACCTAAATCACTTTGTCAGTAAATCACATTAAAATGAAGAGAAATATATGATTTAATTCAATTAATAGCAAATGGTATCAAAAACAAATGCTATAATACCTAAAAAAATGAAATAAATATTTTGGATCGTTAAATCCATAATAATTAATCTTTTATTGCTTAGTTTTCAGCACAGAATGAGACTTATTTATTGTTTTAATCTCTTTGTTTTTATGGTTTTGACTTTGACTTTTTTTAAGTGAAACACTTTGTTATCAAGTGCTTTAAAAAGGAATAAAGTAGAAAAGTTTAAATTTAGATGCAAAAATATGTAAGAGTTGGAAAAAAGGTCAGGGAAGCTGAGCGCTACGTACGTCGCTGCGGCCGTCCACCTCCTTGAAGCGGTCCAGGTGAGCTTTGAGGGCGCCCAGGTTCTCCTCCTCTACGTAGCTGAACAGGTTCTGGATGGCCAGAGTGGTCATCTTGATGGACGTGGTGGTGTCCATGTCTGCGGCTCGTCTGTCCCTGACCTTCTTCCTGTAGGAGACGGAGGAAAGAAGCGTTCCTGTCAGGTTTAAGCTGAAAAATAACAGATGGTCGACTTTAAAGGCTTTAGAAATGTCAGAAGATGCTTTATGGAAAAGATGATAAACAAACGTCCCGGTGGGCGGAGCCTGTTCAGATGAAGCTTCAGCAGCTGAGAAGATGTCGGCTGGAAGCTTCTGTTTGCCTCCTGATAAACACCTCAGCTGGCTGATAGCAGGACGATGGCGGGATCTCATTTCCCATCAAAGCCGGACATTAAAATGGACGGCTGTCACCATGGCGACAGCCTAAAGATCTCGCATACAAAGGGAAGCTGTTTGTCACGTCTGTTCCCGGTTTCCTCATATCTGAGTCTGGTCCAGATCAGAATGGTGGAGGATGCCTGAGCAGCTCACGTTAAACTCGCTCCACCAACCAGCCCTTTGAAGGATGCGGGTTTCTGCTGATGCTGAATATTCTAACATCAATCCAACTAACCTCCAATCAGCTGCTGGTTTTTAAAGCCATTTTTATCCAAATGAAATGAATAATAATAATAATCTGATTATGGAAAAGCTTGTAAAGATCAAATTATTCCATGTGCACCCGCCATCAACATACTGCGCCTTAAGTGGCTAATTGCTCTTAACGGCCAATCACAGACAACCTGGACTCAGCAGGTAGATAATTGTGATGTAGGAATAAAACATAGAGCTGCAGCAATCAGTTCTTTTCTCAATCTATTTTCTTTTTAGAATAACTGATTCATCAAAAAGATTCAATAAATTAACATTTCTAACTAAAAAAATCATTCTAAAAGACAAAAAACATGTAAATATACATGTAATGATATAATTATATACATATAATACAAAGATTTTCTATAGGGATGCACGATATAATCGGCCCCCTATCGGTATCGGCCTTAAAACTGAATATCGGACATCGGCCACCCCACCGATATTTAACCCGATATTTGATCAGCTTCTGAGTTTCTAAAGTCTAAAAAAAAAAAAACTACTTCTTCTTCTTCATCAAAAACTTCTTTTACAGACTTAAAAACTTCTAAAGACGAAGGAAAAAATATTGATACATTAAAATATCCCAATATCTTCATATGCTGATATATTGCCATTTAAAAACACCATATCAATCTCTTTTACTAATGAAATATTGCTATATGTCATCGTTATGCTACGAAATCCCCCGAAAATTTTTATATATATATTATATTTTTATATGTTGATATATTGACGCGGTATAGATCTATTTAACTAACAAAATCTCACAAGAATTTGCAAAATATCACGAGAGTTTGTAACAGAACGATGAAAGTTCACAAGATTTTGAAAGTAAAATAGATTGATACCGCGTTTTTAAAAATCGATTTGATATCAGCATATGAAAATATATTTGAGTATATTATTTTTCAAAGTGTCAGAAATGGATAACAAAACTGCTATTTTCAATGACTACTTATTTTTGTCCAGCTTTAACATCGGTATCGATATCGGTTATCGGCTACATGAGTTTTAAAATATCGGAATATCGGATATCGGCCAAAATCCCAATATCGTGCATCGCTAATTTTTGATCTTGAATGGAAAATGTTTATATTTGGTATAGTTTTGTCTGAATTTCTGCAGTAAGTAGGTTATTTTTTTTCAGTAAATTATGGAGACTGAACCGTTACTCTAGTCAACTATTTGATTCTATTAATAACTTAGTTTAAATGTATTGTAATAATCGATAAGGATTAATCGATTCAGCCCCAAATAAATGTCAAAGACTCATATACACTGCAAAAAATGTAAATCTAAGTCATTTTTTTCATTAAATAAGTGCATTTTCTCTTGAACTGAGGTGGTAATTGAGACACTTTGCCAATAGAACAAGACAATTAACATTTATAATAAGTAAAAAATATTGCATTGTCTTATTTCAAGTGCATTTTATCTAATTATCTTATTTTAAGAGTAAAAATAATCATCCCATTAGCAAATATCATTTAACTGCTCAAATTAAGGGTAAATACACTGAATTTAAGACATTATTACTTGTTTCTGGATGGTTTTTGCAGTGTAGCTGCTGAACAGACAGCTGCATTAAATCTGAAGCTAACATCTGACTCCCAGGCGGCGTTAGGGTGGAGCCGTTACCCCGGCTGTTCAAACAGGGAAAATGGGCAGGCAGCCTAAACCTGCACAATCAGGATTCCCAGTAAAACCCTTAAATGCAGCAATTTGGAGGCTTCTTCTCTGCCCCGACCCGTCTTTCTGCAGATATTCAGAGAAATGGTGTAATTTGAACGTCGGGCTTTTAATGATGCCAAACAAGCAGCTGCTCCTCTGTTGGCCTCATTCTCAGACTGAGAAGCTGCTTTTTATCTCCAACTGGGTTCTCTCTAACCGACCAATGAGGCAGAAGCTGAGGAGGAGCATCAGAACCGGCCCAGTTCTGCACCTTTCCCTGCATGCCATAAACACTACTGTCACACAAATACCAATATCTTATTATTTCTTATATTTCATTTCTTTAATAGTCAGCCATCAAACTGTAAATCTTGAATTAACATCTTTCATGATAAATCCTAACATTTGGAGGGATTTCAATAATACATTTGATATTTTCATTCCTAATTTTTTTACTTCTTTGATATATGTCTATGGTGTTAAACTGCATTCAATAACTGAAAGAGCGCATAGCAGAGATCGCGGGCGTGTATTGTTAATCAAGCACTCTTGAACGCAGCACGGCGTGCAGAAAAACACGCCCCCTCTCCCCCTCTTGTAGTAAAATGATGCTCCTTCGCTCCGTTTGGGGGCGGTTTCTGTCAGTCAGGGAAAGTTTCTATTCCGCTGGATCTGATTGGCCGGATTTTTAGCTCCTATCTGGTGGAAGCTAGCAGATAGCTTGAGGTTTCTGAATTACTTTTTATATTAAGTTGATGATATTACTACATATTTTGAGATTGTGAAGCCATGACCAACTGCCTCGTACCAAAATAAGCAAATTAAGTTTGCAAAATAAGTTTGTTATTCGAAGCAGTGGAATAAAGTTAATTAATCGTGATAAGGAGCTAGTTGTAGTGTAACTGTAGTGTAACTATACATGCTCACGATTACTGCTATGCGCTCTGTCACTATCCAATCGTTCCTGGAAGCACGATCCGTCCTGCGCATGCGCAAACACATATACATCCAGGTGTCCGTAAATAATGTAATTATGATACTAAAATTACTTATTTCTATCCCTAACTCTCTAAAGAATGCTAACACACATCTTTAAAAATTGTATTATGACTTTTGTGAGACAATTTTGATGCTTTTTGTTCATTAAACTGCTTCTCTGACGTCATCACGCTACATGCTCAGAGCAGTCCGGCAAAATACGATTAAACCGTGTTTATCTGCATTTTAGTTGTTTCTTTCTATGTTAACACGAAATAAAATTTAAAAAGACTAGATCTATGTTGCGTAGAATCCCATTTCTGATGAGTGATAAAACAGAAAGGATTTTACGGGATTTATTTTCTCAGGAAATACATTATTAACCTTTAACAGATTATATTTCAGTACGCTTCCTATTTTGGGGGAAAACGTCATTTAGGTCTTTTTTAACAAAATAAAATTTGAGGGCGACCCGAAAGTATATCTGGATGATGCTGCATGTGCAGAAAGGATCGGGTAGTGACACGCTCTTTCGGTTATTAAATGGGCAATTGTGATTAATAATCACACTATTGTTATTGTTTAATACGCTCGTCTGATTTTGGCAGCAATTTAACGCCATATCTGTCCTGCTTTCTTTGTTCTGAGCAGTTGCACCAATGGACTATTGGATCATTTATAAAAAATAAATAAATATCTGTCCTAAAAATACATCATCTTACCAAACTGTACTGATTGGTTTTATCCTATATTTTTATTTTATTTTATTTACTTTTACGTTTCTGTGCAAAAAAATGTAAAAATATTAATAATACGCTTTTTAAACAGATTTCAGAGCTTCTATGATATAACAATAAAGCAAGTCGTTGCTTTTATCGGTAATAATATTAATCCTAATAATTATAATTGCCTGGTTCAGTGGCAGAATGAAGCCACGCCCCGTCCTTTGATGTCAGCCGCGTTGGTTTATAACAGCGTTATATGGCTGCTTTAACCTCAACAACCTTCATGCTATCGGACACGGTCACTGATTTACCGCCCGAAGACGAAATGAGCTTAAATGACACAATTCAGGGCAAAAATGAATAAATTCTGCCGTGAAAAATAGCTTCACACACCCCGAGCGGGGATCTGATTCATTCCTCAACGACAAGTGTCAATCAATTATTAATCGATGGCAGAAAAAAAATGATGCTGACGGTGAGAAGAACAGGGAGGAAGAGATTTACCTTCAGAAAAAGAACTAGTTTCACTAGAAGTTGTCCGCTTCGGGTTTTTAGATCTGTTTCCTCGGCCTGTTTGCGGATGACAGCCTGTCGTTATTCTCCATCCCCGACAACAGCAGCCATCTTGGTGAGAATAGCGAGCGAAACAACAGCAGGATCCAATCACAGCCCGTCACCTGCGAAAAGCAGCATGGCACTTCCGCTTTGTCCTGTCAAAATAAAAGCACCAGGAAACACTGCTTCCTGTTAAGTAAAAACAGACTTTAGCATCTTTTCTGCGACAGCTTGCTCATTCTCAATGATTTATTTATGTCATAAATTCAACCTATAATTAAATTGTTTACAATAAAACTGCATAAACTTAAAAAATAAATATTGTCAGTGTTTCTAATTTTTTAAGTGCTGCTTCACATTAACAGTGTGTGTAAAATGTCATTTTTAACTTTAAATTTCTCTAAGGTCCACATTTGTGTGACCATTTTTTCTATAATCTTTTTGCTGCTGTAAACACCAGAATGTCCCCATTGTGGGACAATGAAGGGATTTTCTATTCTATTATATTCTATTCTAAGATAAAGAAAAACACGTCATAAGAGTTTCCTTTTCAACTTTTAGAAGTTTGTCATTTTCCTTTTTATTTTGCTTTATGTACACAATCTAATATAGGGAGATTATGATTGACAGAGATTGCTTCTTTATCTTTAAGGTCGAAGAGCAAACTTTAATAGTGGTACTTTAAACCTTTTAGACAACAACACACTCTCCAGAAACTGTACTTCTCCATTGATTTTAATGCTGAAACCTCCAGGTGTAGGAAGCTGCTAGAGATATTTGCCAAAAGACCCTCAGATGCATCTGAAGGTGGCGCAAGTATCCCAAATAATCTTTAAGACCCTTTTAAAGTCTTGTATTATTCATCTTTCTAAATAAAGATATTTAAAGCTTTGTGTTGGTCCAACCCATAAAATGCAAATAAAGTGATATATAATGAAGATAGGTTTTAACTTTAAGGTGTTAATACTAGAGTTTGCCACTGCATAATGTTTTAAAGCTTTCCATGCACATGAGCCTGTTGCTCTTCTTTCATTGTGTTATGCAGAAATGTTTAGATGTGCAGTAAATCTACTTATCTTTATTAGTTTAGAGAATAAGCAGGAACTTGTTCAGTTTAGTTTGAAGTTCTTATCTATTCAATTCTATTCAATTTATTTCTATAGCTCCAATTCACATCATGTCATCTCAGGTCACTTTCCAGTTCACCAGATCATCCAGTCAGATTGATTCAAAGTTTTCTATCTAAGGAAAACCAGCTGATTGCATCGACTCATTGACTCTTCAGCAATCCCTCACACTAAGCATGCTTGAAGTGACAGTGGGGAAGAAAAACTCCCTTTGAACAGGAAGAAACCTCCAGCAGAGCCAGGCTCAGTCTGAGCGGCCTCAGCATCTTTATTTGGCCGTGCATCCGACCATTTGAATCAGAGGCGTGCACAGACATTTTGGGGGGCAGGTGCTCAGGAGGGGGGGAGGGCACTTTTTAGCACACGTGGAACACTTAATTATAAAAAAAAAATACACGCATGTTGAATGAAATTTGACTTTTATTTGTAATATTCTCTAAACGTGAGTTTTCAATGGAAAAAAAGTCACATCACCAACAGAACAGACTAAAGCGTACTTCTTTCATCTGGCTCATCTCCCTGTTTTCCCTCACCCATCTGCTCTCCCTCATCCATCTGCTCTCCCTCATCCCGGTCTTTTTCTGTCTCTGTGTCTTCCCTGAACTCTTCCTCATCTCCTGTCCTGGTAGATGTTGATGCAGTGGCGGCTGGTGAAAAATATTTTTGGTGGGGCTGATATAGCCTAGTGTATGTCTCCAACTAATCCGGAATAAGAATTCAAATAAACAATTGGACAATACATACAATTTAACAGTAATGATTTAATTTACTATATAATAACAGTAACAGTGATGATTTGGGTCACTGTGACGGGGTTCTTTGGCCTCCAAGAATCCAGGCTCAGTCGGGTTACCGGTGTTGGTGATTTATTGTGCTCAAAAACTCAAAACAGGGTGCAAAAGAAACTAAACATGTACAAGATCCTCTGGGCCTCAGCCTCCCTCCAGTTACCAGCAATGTAACAAAGAAACAGAAAACAAAAATTGCCGCTTTTCTTCCCACAGCCCTTATTAAATAGTTTAAGCCCCTACAGGCTCTCTTATTTCTGATTTCTTCTCATTAATCAGTTTTGTCCATATATTACCTCCACAAACAATTGATGTACATAAACAAATAATTTTTACAACTTAATTCTTTTACACAGATTCATTGACTTATTCAATTACACCAAACTGGGTTTGAACCCAGCAAAGACGCAGCCAGACTGAAGATGACAGGTCCCCGTAGCATAAACACGTACACACACACACACACACACACGGCTAACCCCACTGAAATATTAAGTGTGCTCCCTCAATACGCCAGCAGGTAACCAGGAACAGTTTGTGTGTTTTAAGTTAATGGAGCTACTGGGCTCAGCGCGAGTGAATTGGTCCTCACAAACACAGTATAACAGGAATGTGTGTGTGGCACGCAAAGTTTTAAGTGACGAGGTGGATTCGTCACAGTCACAATAACCATGACATGAAATTTTCCTACCCTACAACAGGGATGTTCTTCTGGCAAACGGGTAGATAAATAAGGATCTCACCGAATTTGGTGGAAGCTGCATCTCGCTCGTTACGTTCGCCATCTTCCCTCTAATTGTCTGCACCTGCGCATTGGGTGCAGATGCCTGTTAAAGAGCAGTATTTTCAGAGCCCCAAGACCATAAAGTTCTGAGACGCTGATTGGTCATTAAATTCACCTAGCAATAGTAGATGATTGACAGATTCTCTGCAAATGTGGGGCTGTCTGATCAGCGCCCCCAGAAGAGAGACGGTAGGAGTCTGTCTGTGGAAATCCACAAACGAATGACAGTAGATAGGGAAATGTAGTTTATATAATTTGTTTTGCTTATAGGTACACACTCTAGAGAGTAAAACTGACATTTATGAGTTAATTTCTAAAAATATATTTTACGTTTCTCTCTTCTTATCAGGGAGGGCGGTGCCCCAGCGCCCCCTATGGGCCGGCCGCCACTGTGTTGATGGTATAGAGCTTCCCTGCTGTGACTGGCTACAATATAATAATAATAACCATCATGACAATAATAATGATAATAATAATAATAATAATGATGATAATAATAATAATAATAGCTTTAACAAATATGCCACATTAGTTTAAATAATGGGCTATTAGGACAACATGACTGGAAGTCTTGTCACGTGGATATGACTTATGGTAGCCTACAAAATAATAGCTATTTTAATACCTGCTGATTTTGTACAAACCACTTAAAAATAAAATGTGAACAGCTTTTAAGATTTTTCAATACGATTAACCCTCCTTTCTTGGCATTGTGCTGCAATTACTAAATCAATATACAATTAAGACAATAAAGAGACCAAAATGTGTTAATTTATGTTGCCTAACAAAACCTATACAACAGAAAATGTTTGTCTTAACACATAGATTTGTACGGAAGAGGCTTAGGGCCACTGAAAAAAAATTCTGACATAAAGTCAGAATTCTGACTTTTTTATTGTCAGAATTCAGTCAGAATTCTGAGATTAAAGTCAGAATACTGAGCAAAAAGTCAGAATTCTGAGAAAAAAGTCAGAATTCTGAGATTAAAGTCAGAATTTTGAGATTAAAGTCAGAATTCTGAGAAAAAAGTCAGAATTCTGAGATTAAAGTCAGAATTTTGAGATTAAAGTCAGAATTCTGAGAAAAAAGTCAGAATTCTGAGATTAAAGTCAGAATTCTGACTTTTTTCCCCATACTAAACTGAAATAAAATTGAATCCTCTTCCGTAGATTTGCAATTGCAAACACTACCGAAATTAAAATAGCATCTTACAAGGAGACAACTAGTTTATCAGGTGACCAGTCGGCAAAAATGCTTGTTTGGTGCTGCTGAATGAGACATTTTAATGCACAACAAAATGATTTTGCTTGATCTGTATATTACCTGGCTAATGGGGCACGGGAGAAGCAGCCTGTCAGCGAGCGTTCCTGCTATCTGAAGACGCTTACTGAACTGCCAAGATGCTGCACATCTGGCATGCCCTGCAGGCGACCGCGCGAGGTCACGTGACAAAGGAAGAGAGATAGGCTGGTCGGGTGTGCGTAAGGAGGTGGCTCATTTCGGGGCATTGCTTCAGTCATTTTTAATGGCTCAGGTTTTCAAAAGATCATTTCAAAACTGACCTCAGTAAAATCTTAATAATATTAATAATAAAAAAAAAAAAAACAAGTTTCAAAAGGGCATTTTCTTTGATAAAGGGCAAACTTCCTAGTGCTTTAGCACCACCTAGTGTCTATGTATGCACGCCCCTGATTTGAATGTCTCGATGCGTGGGCTGTTTGGACCCGTTACCTTGGCTGAGTGAAGAGAGTAATGTAGCGGAAACCAAACAAAATCACCCATCCGTGTGAAATTTAAAACCCCGAAAACATCCCAAGACTTTAAGGCAGGTGTGTTATTATGGCTGTGTTCATAACAACGGTCCGGCACTTTACATTTTCTAATTCACAAACCTTTAAGGATTTTAAGGATCTGTGGGAACCTTGTAGATAATCCTGACTTTGTTTCTCTGAAGTATTTATCCTTACATTATTAATACTGTTCATCTTCTGTCCGTCCATTCATCTGTCCGCTAATTACCCATCCATCATAGATCTGTCCATCCATTCATCCATGTTTTCAGGATAGAGTCATTAAGAGCTGTTTTTACATAAACCTTCATGTTAAGGTGCTGTTGGTGATGATAATGATTGGAAACTTGGACACATTTACTGTAAAAAAAAAAAAAATCCAATATTTATTCACATAAATTACAAAACAAACATGTCGGAACTACAAGGACAAGAATGGAGGCTGGTTTTGTAATTCACTGTATCACATAAACATGTTTATTAGCAATCACTTCTTTTTAACCAGGAGTCATAAAAGGAACCTAAACCAAGGGAAACAAATATGGAAGGAACAAAAGTGAGAGATTCAAGAAATATTCAGATTTCTCTGTGTTTTATAGGAGAAAAAAAAAAGAATCAATGTCTTTTTCTGATGGGAAGCACTGGCTGACCAAATACTCACACTGGTTTAAATGGAAATAGAGGTTAGTTTATTTCGATAAAACTAAAAGCAGCAATTTGTCCAAAGACGACATTAACAGACTGGATCTGTTCTGCTTTTAAGTCGTCTTCAAGCTAACAGGTATTAGCAATACAACTTGACAACCATATTTCTAATGATTACTGGTTTAATTAGGGCACAAATGAACCTTTTCTTACCAGTCTTTATGTAGAAATTTTCCAATTAGATTGCTGTCATTCATCCTCAGCTCGCTCCTCTCCATGTGTTTAGGGAGACATTTTTTCCTGTATTACTGAAAGCAATCAACATGTTTCACCAGAGGTAGCTTGAAGAAAATGGCCTTCAAAAAACGGAACTTTTAAAAAAAATCTCACCAAAAAAAACAGTTTTAGAAGTAATTTATAGTCTGTATGCCAAAGTTCTATAAACATTTTTAGTCTGGTAAATTTTGGATTTTATTTTGAAAATATGTTTTCCCATTTGGTGATTAATCACCATATAGTGCCCCATATGGTTATGAATCACCATACGGGGCACTATATGGTGATTAATCCCTATATGTGGCACTATATGGTGATTAATCACTATGGGACATTATATGGTGATTAATCACCAAATGGGGCACTATATAGGGCGCTATATGGTGATTCATCACCATATAGTGCCCCATATGGTGATTCATCACCATATAGTGCCCGGTATAGTGATGAATCACCATATAGCGCCCTATATACGGCACTAAATAGTGGTTTTGCCATTTTAGAGAGGAAGAAATTTCCCACAATGCACCTTGAATGATCAGTGGTCACTAGATGAGCAAATATATCCCATATTGCCTTGCCAGAGCTCTCCTTACAAAGCGTCATAAGATTTGTTTTAGCCGCAATAACAAACAAAGATGGCGCAGACACCGCACGGAGAGGCGGAGTCAACGAGCAACCAACCAACCAACAGGAAGCAAAAATCAGTGATCATCTGTCTTAACGGTCAGTTCACTGAGTTCACTATAAAGTCCACGCTCTATATAGTGATTGAGGGATTTAGGGTTTAGTGCGGATGTTCGGACACAGCCTCAAGAAGAAAACAAAGATATTCTAAGTTTTAGCACATCATTTAATCTAAAAGCAATGTTAAAATAAATAACAAAAACATCCCAGAATAAACATACACATTAATCACTTTGCTGAATAACCCAAAATATCAGTAACTGCAGCTAATGTTAGGAATCCAGTCTGTGTGGGTTGTGTTTTTTTTTATTGTTTTCCATCCACCACCAGATGGCGCCTGTTTCTCGTTGGCCCTCTCACACCCTGCGGATGGTTGCCTCATCACCTGAGGATTCTTAAGCTGCTGACTGCCACTACCTCGACGCCAGAGTGTTTGTCAGTTTTGGGAAGTCATCCTGCAAACTGGATGTTTTGGACCTTCTCTCCCTGGAAGGATCATCTGAGCTTCAAACTGAGCTGGGGATTCAAACTGGTGGTTTGGATCAACTTTTCTCCAAAGGATTGTTTGAGCTTCACACTGAGCAGGGGATTCATCTCCACAAGAAACAGTTCAAGTACCATAGGAAATCTAAGTGGCAGTCAGCTCCTCCAATCCAAAAGGAAACACCTCAAACTGGGTAAACCCTGTCCGCCCTCCAACGAGCAAGTCAATTACTGGAACAACCCACACCGACTGGATTCAGAGAAAGACACCCTTTCTGGAAAAGTGAGTCCTTTTGCCTTTATTCCTTTTAGCAAATCAAAGCTCAAATTTCCCACTGAGCCTTAACTAACCACAGGAACTTCCCCTTCATTTTTCAGACCCGATTCGCCAGTGTTCAGAGCAGCACTGGACCCATCTCTACCAGTTCTCAAAAAACTTGTTAAACCTTCCCCTGGTCTCTCTGTTTGGTTTTCTGCATGTGGGTCAGATCCTTGAATAAAATCATGGGCGTTTCTCAATATGCGTTCTTGAGCGTTCTCGTGTGCTTGTGTACTCGTGACACGTCATCAGCCTCAGCCCGAGTACCGTTCCAATTCTTGAGAACGCCAGATCGAGAACGCAACAAATCCCCGGATGTTGTTCTCGCCCCGCCCTCTTTATCGAGCATGCATCAGAGCAGACTTGTGCGTTCTTCAGACTGACCGCTTCCCTAGAATGCCCCGCGGCCGCAGCTTGATTCGAGACAGCGCTCACAGTGGTAAGTTAAACATTCCCTTTTCTGCTGCTGTTCTTCAAAAGTACGTTTTGAAATCGTTTGAGGCGATTGAGTGCGAAATTTTTAAAAAAAGTCCGACGTTGAGCGGACCAGAGTGACCAGCAGACCTCCGAGGGTAACCGCAGCCAGGGCTAAATTTACCCCGTCTGTAGTGCACTTCTCTTGGTCTAGTTATGTGTGAACTACCGCTCGTTCTGATGGCGGTTTTTTGCGGTTCGGTAATTTTTTTAAATGTTTTTTAAGCTTTAGAAATTAAAAATATTGTTTTCAAAATGTTTTGTGTAGGGAATAAATAGTTTTGACTGTTAAAGAAATGCTAAAGAACGTTGCATGTGATGACGTCACGAGTACGCTTCTGTTCCAATACACATACGTGCTTGCGTACTCACGTTCTCGTGAAGTCCGATCTTCCTGCGTTCTCGCCAAGAACGGACTTCACGAGAACGCGAGTACGTACTCGCGTTCTCGTGAATTGAGAAA
The DNA here is from genome assembly GCA_030533445.1 of Cyprinodon diabolis. Lineage (NCBI taxonomy): Eukaryota > Metazoa > Chordata > Actinopteri > Cyprinodontiformes > Cyprinodontidae > Cyprinodon > Cyprinodon diabolis. Next base: position 2,865,383 of record CM060076.1, on the reverse strand, counting down.
CGCCTCATGACAGCTAAACTATGTCTGGCTAAAGTGAAAGTAAACTGGTTAGTAGGAGAGAAGGCCTTTTCCCACATACTGATCATCTTTAAGGGACTCTTTTAGTTTTACATGGTTACAATAAACTATGCTAAGTGAACAAAAACATAAACTAAACATGTGTGAGTGTATTTATCCTTAGTAGGTTCCAGGAAAAAGTTTGACCCACCCAGAGGCTGGTTTACCACCTCTACACATAGGGTTGGCTGTTTTCCTCAGAAAACTTCCCTGGAACGTTTATAAAAAAAAAAAAAACAATGAATGTTAAGTTTAAAGAAAAGGGTTAGTTTAAAGATTTTCTCCTGAAAAGAATGATCACAGCACTTAAGCTCACCGGCCGCCACCATTCAGCTCAACTTAAACAGAAGTAGAAATTGAACTTTCGGGAAGTGACTCATGGTTTTAGCCTTGATGGAAAAAAAGAAAAACTGTGGCAAAAAAAAACAAAAAACCTTCCTGTTACACTTCCTGTATTTGTGATTTGTATTTCTCTCTTAGGAATGAACTGCTATAACACTGTTTGGTTATTTTTTTTGCCATAAGACATATGATCAAAGAGTAGTTAATTTCTTTAATACTTTCTGTGTTTCGTAGTTCAAAAAACCCACCTGGCTGTAACACATTTGAACCCTTTTAACATATTTTTATTATTTAAATGAAGATATAATGTTAAAGTATTGCTGGAAAACATCATTTGTATCTTTAAGTCTACAGTTCATTCTACTTTGGCGCCAGAAGACCTTATAATAATTCGAGGAACTGATATTTCTCTGGTCTAAAATGAAATAGTAAACGTAAAAAACCCTTCGAAGAAAATTTTAGAATAAAAAATGACACAGAACAATGTGGTCTACAAGAAATCTGATTGTATTGTCGTCAATAAAGACTTCTCCAATGTTACTCAAATATTCCTTTACCCTAAAGAGGAGCCTTCCTTATTGGCCTTCTTGGCCGCTCCATCTGGAAAATCCTCCTTATTATTGTAATTACTACACCTATACGCGCTAATAGAAGTTTCCAAATAAAATGAGCAACAATACTTATATTCACCAAAATGATGAACTACATAATTTTTTTTGTTACTTATTTAGTAATGATTGTGGCGATCGCAGCAATACGACAAAATATCAGGGCAAGGCTAGATTTTGAAAACAATTTTTTTTCGAGAATAAAGTCGTAACATTATGGGAATAAAGTCATCATAACAACCCATTTCAGAAAGAAAGCTTGGAGCTCCGCCCAGCAGATGACTGCCGACCAGCTCCACCAATCAGCAACCAGAGTCCACGTTGACATCCTGCCCAGTTTGATGCTGCTGCTAATTTCCTGATTGGTCAAACCGATACTAAAGTATAACTTCACATGATGCTCCACATTCCTCATTTTAGGGAAGAAAGGGCTTCTCGAGGAGGTGTCATAAAATACAACTTTATTCTCCTAATATTAGGACTTCTTTATCATTTTCTGACTTTATTCTTGTAGTGTTACGATTTTATTCTCCTAATTTTCTGACTTCAATCTCATTATTTTCTGACTTTATTTTCGTAATTTCACGACTTTATTTTCGTAATTTCACGACTTTATTCTCGTAATTTCACGACTTTATTCTCGTAATTTCACGACTTTATTCTCGTAATTTCACGACTTTATTCTCGTAATTTCACGACTTTATTTTCGTAATTTCACGACTTTATTTTCGTAATTTCACAACTTTATTTTCATAATTTCCCGACTTGATTCTCGTAATTTCCCGACTTTATTCTCGTAATTTCACGACTTTATTCTCGTAATTTCACGACTTTATTTTCGTAATTTCACGACTTTATTCTCGTAATTTCACGACTTTATTTTCGTAATTTCACGACTTGATTCTCGTAATTTTACGATATTTCTCTTTGTGACTTTATTCTCTAAATTTTATGACTTTATCCTTGTAATATTACAACTTTATTCTTGAAACAGAAACAAAAATTTCTAGCCCTAATACTCGTCGTACAGCAAAAACACCTGCAAATCAAAAGAAGAGTCAAAACTCTAAGAAACATAAAGAGCGAATAATAAATAATAAAACCAAACTACTTCATTCATTTAATTTAATTTCTTTTTTTTTCCAAAAAACTAAAAAGGGTAAAAATGAAACCTTTTCTCTGTGGGGTTTGCTCTCGATTTTTAGCTGATTCTTCCAAGTGTCTGAGCTACACGCATAACACTGAGTCTAATTCTACGTTCAGGCCGCATGGAGCAGAAAAAACGTACGTGCTGCTTCATTTTTCATGCTTGTAACTGTTTAGTTCTGATGCGCGGCTGAAGCATCTTTGCTGCTCTAGCTGCACGTTCAAAAAGTGGTTTGATGCGCGGTGGGCGGAGCTACCCTATCCTTTCTTTGCCTGTAACAATGGCAGCTATATTAGCTGTGATCAGCGGGTAAAAAGTACTTTGAATCTATGTTGAAGTGAGAAAGTCCTCCTGAAAACATGGTCTGTGCAGTCAGTTCATCCAGATTACCATCCTGCCTTCAAAGATTATTTCTCTGAAGGAGACAGCGGTGCGCTGTTACTGGGAATCCCCAGCAGCAGCTGCCTCAGGCCCGCTCGCCTCTTTGCAGTTTTATGCTACTGTTTCCGGCTGAAAGGCGTTTTTCACATACGTAATCCAAACTGCAGGCACCAGAATAACAAAAACACATTTTGCCAGCAGGTTTTGACATTTTAAGTTAATTTAGGCATTTATAGAGCTTCTCCACGGCAGCAGCTGCCGCTGGAGGACAAGAGTAGGAACGATACATGATTTCACGTAAGAGTCTCCAAAAGCCGCCAGTGACACCGTAAAAACTCGCCAGATTTGTCGCTAGTCGCTTTTTTGAAAAATAGTCGCTGGAGGGGTCTGAAAAGTCGCTAAATATAGCGACAAAGTCGCTGAGTTGGCAACACTGTCTGTGGGAGCCGCTCAGACCCCCACATACCGGCGGTGCGCTGTTGCTGGGAATCCCCAGCAGCAGCTGCCTCAGACCCGGTCGCCTCTTGGGGGTTTTCCCCTACTGTTGGTGGCGGCTGGAAGTAGATGTTAGCATTTTTCAGGTATGTGGAACAAACTGCAGGCAGCAGGATAATAAAATCGAAGATATTTTGCAGGCAAGTTTCTACATTTTAAGTTAATTTAGGCGTTAATAAACGGTTTCAGAGGAGTGATCATAGCGCTCTGCATCAGCAGTGCTGTGTCTGACTCCCTGCCAGCTCCCAGATCAACTTCTCTGATTGGTCGATGTGGCGCATCCAGCAGATAAAGTTACATTTTTCCATCTCCAGCAGCTGTCATGTGCTTCAGATGCTCAGAAGCTCATGAGATGCTGCTCCTGCTGCTCGACACGATCTGCGAGACCTTTTGCTGCACCTTAATGCATAGTCAACCACTGACTTTGCATATAAACTAGCTGCTTCTGCTGCTTGCGGTCTGAACGTAGCATAAGGGTAGAACAGTGTGCTGTGGAAGAATGAAATATCTCCACCTACAAACCCAAATCCGGTTAGAATAGAAAATGGGGAGGGAAAAAAACATGAAATATGCCTTTAAAAGGAAATCTGCTCCATCCTGTTTTTTTTCTACTGATTTCTGAAGGTTTTGTGAAGCTCTTTATCAAACATGCCTTTTTCTTAATGAAATACATATAAACGAAAGGAACAAATGTAAACGCATCCAGACGGTTAATAGACCTCCTGCAAAGCAGCGCTTTTCTTTTTTTCTTAGAATAAATAAGGTGACTGAGTGAAGAAACATTGGCACTTTTTTTTCCCAAAGCAAACTTCTTTAAAATATTTAAAATCTTTTCTTTTATCGCTCTGACTTCTTTTTAAACACTCTTTTCGTCATCCAGTTTCCAGTTTAATCTACAGGTTTCTGATCCCACCCAGCTCTCCAATGTAAACTCATATGATGTATTAAGATTCCTAAACATGGCAGGTTTTTGAGTCAGTATCCTGTCATTTCTGGCAGTCATGGTTCCTTTAAAAACACAAACAGAAATCAAACCTAGAATCACTTATATCTTCCACTGAATCCATATGAATCAGGTTTGGATATTTTTTTAGTACCTAGTCCAGGAGGAGCATCACTCTGTCCCTTCGGTCTCATCCTCCCACATATGTCCATAGAAATTTACAAAGATTTCCGCCGCCCCCGCGCGCCTCATGAGGTTTTCTCTTTGTGACAGTAGGCGGTGTCTGCAGCCTCCAGGGGTTTCAGGCCTGGATCCTGGGAGCAGCTTCTCTGTTGCTCTTTGAGGCGCAGATGTCTGGGTTTGACTGGCAGAGCTACAGCCAGGAGGATGCACATGAGGTGGAGGCTGAAGTACCACGATCTGCAAGAAGCAGGGCGGGGAAAAACGGACCATTTGAAGAAGAAGTTCCTTGATGTCTGCTGATTTATAATCCACAGCTAGGATTAAAACAGATATGAGGCAGTTTACTGACCTGTAAAACTTTAATGACGGGCCCACAGAAAGCAGGACAAAAGGCACCACCGTGTAGCAGATAGCGATCTGAGTGGCCGCCCACGTTATGACATCATACAGCAGTTTGTGTGCCGCAGAATGCACGAAGTGCGGCCGAACTTTGTGTCTCACCTGTGAGGAAAAAAAAAACACAGGCCACAATATTATTTAAAAAAAAAATATATATATATATATATATATATATATATATATATATATATATATATATGTATATATATATATATATACAATAAAATATTAACAGTCAAATTAAAAAATAAAATGATGACTGCAAAATAAAAAAAATTACAAAAGACAATTAATAAAATATTAGTAAAGAAATATGTACGATAAAAAGTCAACAAAGCAGTATCAACAATGTGTTTTAATAATGTAATTACCATTAATTCTGTTTACTTTGTCAACATTCATCCATCCGTCCATCATCCATCCATCATCCATCCATCATCCATTCATCCATCACCCATCCATCATCCATCCATCACCCATCCATCATCCATTCATCATCCATCCATCCATCATCCATCCATCATCCATCCATTCATCCATCCATTCATCCATCATCCATCCATCATCCATCTATTCATCCATCATCCATCCATCATCCATCCATCATTCATCCATCCATCCATCCATCCATTCATTTATCTGTCTATCATCCATCCATCATCCATCCATCCATCCATTATCCATTCATTTATCTGTCTATCATCCATCCATCATCCATCCATCCATCCATCATCCATTCATCCATCTGTCTATCATCCATCCATCATCCATCCATCCATCCATCTGTCTATCATCCATCCATCATCCATTCATCCATCTGTCTATCATCCATCCATCCATCCATCATCCATTCATCCATCATCCATCCATCCATCATCCATCCATCATCCATCCGTCCATCATCCATCCATCATCCATCCATCCATCCATCATCCATTCATCCATCGGTCCATCATCCATCCATCATCCATCCATCCATCCATCCATCATCCATTCATCCATCTGTCTATCATCCATCCATCCATCCATCCATCATCCATCCATCATCCATCCATCATCCATCCATCCATCCATCCATCCATCCATCATCCATCCATCCATCCATCCATCATCCATCCATCCATCCATCCATCCATCATCCATCCATCCATCCATCCATCATCCATCCATCATCCATCCATCATCCATCCATCCATCCATCCAAAATCCATCCCATCCATCATTCATCCATCCATCCATCATCCGTCCATCATCCATCCATCATCCATCCATCCATTCATCCATCCATCCATCCCTAACTCACCGCTCTAGCTGCCAGAGTTACAACGATGCCGGTCAGGAAGGTCAGGTAGTATCCTGGATAGGCTCCATGCCACATGGCGGACAGGATGAATGTGGCTGCTGTTGGATGGTAAGGACATCGCTCATAACACACCCTGTTTTCCAACAGATAAAGAGCAGCGCACGGTTAAAGAAACATGTTTCATTTCAAAAACATCCTTAACAAGCCCCCACTCTGCAGACAGACCTTTTAAGCCAGAGGACCGTCTGAATGTTCCAGTTGTCCAAGAAAACTTTGAAACTGGTGGCAAACTAAAACAAAATTGAGTCTAATTAGTCTAGCTGCTAATCTGTACGATCTGTTATCTGCTAATGATCCTGACCTCAATGTTTAATATCCGAAGGTTGGAGATCAGGTCCCAGCGAGGGGCGCCATTATCGTCGTAGCCATTGAAACCAAAGCCAGCGGCATTGTTGATGGCATCAGCTGTAAAGGGAGACAACCTCAGGATGAAATGAGCAAACAGTCCAATTACATAAAGAGGTTTAGTAAATCTGAACTCAAATCAAGGTTCCAGTCACCCACCAAGCGTCCAAACAAAGTAATACTTGGGTCGGGTGGTCAGCATGGAGAGATACAGGTAGACCACCTGAGCATAGAACGGGGTGCTGGCGATGAAATCGTCATCGATGTTCCGCTCCACAGGGAATACTTTACACACTGACAGGAATACCAGGAGGCAGAAGAAGGAGGTGGCCACTTTACGGACCACCTCCATCTGAGGAGAAACGCATTTGTTCTGGTTTAGATTCTGCTTGCAGACAGAAAAACCACCTTGTGTCCTGATTTATAATCCAGTATCATATTTCTATCACTCCCTGGTTGCTGATGGAATATTAAAGGAAAACTACACTGCTCAAAAAAACAAAGGAAACACGTAAACAACAAAATATAACTTCAATCAAATTACTTCTGTGGCAATCAAACCCTCTTCTAATGAAGCAACACTGACTGATAATCAATTTCCCATGCTCTTGTGCAAAGGGAGTAGAAAACAGGTGGAAATTACTGCCAATTAACAGGACACTCAATAAAGGAGTGGTTGTGCAGGTGGGGACAACAGACCACTTCCAACTACCTAGGTTTACTGGCTGATGTTTTGGTAACTTTTGAATGTCGGTGGAGCTTTCACACTCGTGATAGCATGACACGGACTCTACAACCCACACAAGTGGCTCAGATAGTGCAGCTCATCCAGAATGGCACATCAATGCAATAGAACGTTTGCTTTGTCTGTCAGTGTAGTGTCCAGAGGCTGGAGGGGCTACCAGCAGACAGGCCAGTACAAGAGGACACATGGAGGAGGCCATAGGTGGGCAACAACCCAGCAGCAGGACCACTACCTCCGTCTTTGTGCAAGAAGGAACAGGAGGAGCACTGCCGGAGCCCTAAAAAATTACCTCCAGCAGGCCGCAAATGTGTGTGCATAAAAGCTTACGGATGGTTTATACTCAGAAACTAGGTCTTTTGCGTGTGTTGCAGTAGATGCAAATGTGCCTCTGCCCCTGTCGCTGAAGCTCCGCTGCACCTCTCAAAAATTGTACGTGACCGCAGACAGGAGGCCTCTGCTACATCCGCTGTACACTATGCATATTTCTTGTTTCGTACCTTAACGGCTTGTTTTGTTTGTATGACCGCCATTGTGGAAAACGACTTGTGAAGTTGGACCAGCTAGAAGAGCGAGGAGCGTGAGAATGCTGAAACCCATTTTCCACCACATTTTCACTCTTATGTCCCTCCGTTGTCTAACAAACTTGCCCCCACTTCCTCGCCGCCTAGGCCGTATCTAGTTCCACAGCTAGTTCCTGATTGTCCCTCTTGCGTTGTCGCGTGGAATAACATAGCGCAGACCATGCTTCAATATTAGGCATAAATAAAACATATCTGTTACAAGCTCACTGCGACACACTGCTGTGGGAGGATAACCAGCCCTTTAGAAACAGATTCCATGAGGATGGTATGAGGGCCCAACATTCACAGATGGGGGTTGTGCTTACAGCCCAATGTTGTGCAGCATGTTCGGCATTCGCCAGAGAACAACAGGATTTGCAAATTCACCACTGGCGCTCTGTTGTCTTTACAGATGAAAGCAGGTTCACAATCAACACATAACAGAGACTGTAGACACAGCGGAGGGTGATCTGCTACCTTCAGGTTTGGCAGTGGGTCAGTAATGGTGTAGGGTGGCATTTCTTTGGAGGGCCACACAGGCCTCCATTTGCTCTGCAGAGGCGTGACTGCCATTGGGTACTGAGATGAGATCCTCGTAACCTCATGTGAGACCACATGCAGGTGCGGTTGGCCCTGCATTCCTCCTAATGCAGGACAATCCTAGACCTCAAGTGGCTGGAGTGTGTCAGCAGGTCTTGCAAGATTAAGGTATTGAAGCAATGGACTGGCCCCGCCCGTTGCCCAGACCTGAATCCGTTTGAGCACATCTGGGACATTATGTCTTGATCTAATGCCTTAGTCCAGGTCTTGGAGTAGACCATCCGCCACCTCATGCCCAGGCATTGTAGGGAGGACATACAGGTGTGTGGAGGCCACACACAATACTGAGCCTCATCTTGACCTGTTTTAAAGACGTTACTTTGAAGTTGGATCAGCCTGTAGTGTATGTCCACTTTGATTTGCGTCCAAGCCAACATCCAAATCACCATTGGTTAATAAATTTGATTTCAATTGATGATTTTTGCATGATTTTGTTGTTAGCACATTCTAATTTGTACAGAACAAAGTAGAATGTATTATTTGAGCGTTCCTTTCTTTTTTTTAGCAGTGCAAATTCGCTTTGCAATAACATGGATTTCTCTTAAAACGACCTGCTGGGTAAATGGGGCGTTCGGCAGTTTTCACGGTATAGTTTGCAACATTTGAAACAAAGTAGGGACCCCCTGTCACCGTGTTCATCAGGGTCACAGGGGGCTAGTTCCTATCTCCCTCTCTATGGGTGAAAAGCTGAGTCCAGGTCGCCGGTCTTTGGCACATAGAGACAACAAAGTAAACCACCACTTGCATGGAGAGAACAAGCAAACCTAGGACTTTCTTTCCAACCCACCATGAAGTCCAATCCTGGGATTAAGGGTTGTTGTTTTTTTGTTTTTCAAGTGGTTTTGTGTGTATTCCATAAACTAGTCGAGGAACAGGGATCATGAACCGTTCTCAAAGACAGTAACAACATTTTAGCCAGTTTGTTTGTGGCAGTGTCTCCGTTTAATCTTCTGACTCTCTATACTTACAGTAGTAGCCATTCAAAATGTCCCCACTTTCCTTGATGGGCACTCGGCTGGTCCTCTAGAATTCCTTTTTAAACATCAATCTTTGTACTAAAATATTCTTTTCATGATTTGCAGATACCAAGATCTATCTATTGTCAGTGGCCAGTGGCTGGAAGTTGGAGGGGATTTCGCCAGGAGTTGGAGGGAAGTGGACTGCCATTTGGCTGCCAATCGGCTGGGTAGGGCCATTTTGAATGTCTGCTACTGTACAAAGAGAAATCTTCCAAAAACAAGACCATCAAAAACCCAGTAATGAAGAACCAATCCAAACAGATTGCTGGGGTTCTTTCCCATTGGCAGAGAAAACGCTGCAAATACCCCTGGGAATGTAGAGATCTGCTGACCTGACAGTCCAACATGGTGGATGCCCCCATAGGCTGGGAAAACTGAAGATTGAAGTCTCAACAACTAGACGTTGATTAGGCATATACCACCACTATGAAGCAGAAATCTGAACAGGCTATGCCATCCAGGAGCCCATGCTAAAATACCAGTCCAGCATGGAATCAAGAAAGTGCTAGAAGTGCTACTGGTGCAAAGAGGTACGAGGTACTAACCACAAGGATCCTAAATAGTTGTCGGTTTTATCCCTTAATGTCAGGGTTAGACATATTAAGTAGAGCCTTTAAAGGCCTTATGACATAAACCCAGAAGGTACTCCGCTTTACACGGTGGTTTAAATGCTGATAGTTTAGTCGGAAATTACTTCAAAGTCAAATGACTTACATTGGGTGATGGCTCAGGTTGCCTTAGCCTGCTCCTGGACTGCCTATCAGCTTCCTGTTCTCTGTGGCGAGGCGGTTCCCCCTCGATGAAGGCGATGTAGTCGTTGTAGGAGCAGGTCGGACCGGCCAGAATCCCCATGAAGTTACAGTTGTAGCTAAAATACTCCAGCAGACTTGGGATGCGCCTAAAGGAACAACCAAACACATCAATACTCCAACTCTGACCTGCAGAGGCCAACTGCTTTAAACTCAACTTTAAATACAATGAGGTTAAGAAAAAGCAACCTTATGGCTAAAATCTTCTGTCCCGGGGTCAGCTTTTCTTCCCTCCGAGCCATTCCTGCCAAAACAACAGAGACCTTTTGAACCCGTTCCGCCCAGTGTTGCTAAACTACTGCAGCAGCAGCTCACCATCATGGATTTCAAAGGCCAGGCTTGTGATCTTCTGAGTTATGACCATCATGGGACTGGAAAAGAAAGAAAAGCAGCACATCAGTAACTCAGCGACTCAAGAATTTTTAACTGATAGACAGACAAGATGGTTATACCCAGTGAAGTCAGCAGAGTACATGCCGTAGTCAAACACGTAGACCCGGGTGATCTGGCACAGACTCAGGTAACCGAGAGCTACTATGAGGCAGTACCTGCAGACAGAGGAGAGTCAAACCAACAATACTTTGATGATTCTGTTTAAATCAATGCTTTCCCAACATTTTAGCATCCAGTAGCTTCACTTCAGACTTTCCAGACTCATGACACAAAATTGCAAGTCTCTGGTTTTATTACAGGGTTTATACAGGAATGAGTAACTCTAGTTTAATGCTCTTTTAATGCTCTTAGAAATAACTTTAATGCCATCAACAGGTACCCATGACTCCATATGCAAGCATATTGCTTACAAAATTAAATACATTGGAATTAGCCTAAAAATGAAATAAGACTATATATTATTTATTTTATAAAATAGACTGTTTATCAGTAAATCAGTATTGCTTCTGTTGGCTAATCAAAAGTAAGCTAGGCTACATGCTGGCAATGAATGAGTTAAAGCTATACCTCCCCTGTCGTTGGAGCGCGCATCGCCCTAAACTCATGCCTATTGATGAAATATGAACAATAAGGTACATTTTAAACATATTCTTAATGTTTTCTTATTTCTTATACATGGATGCCTAAAAATTGATAGTTTTGGTGGACAGAAGAATTCTAATAAATACAATTAATACAGTTGTACTTGCACGTTTTAGTGAATGTGCTACAGTCAGTGTGCGATGGATGCCAGTTCCCTCCCCTCCTTATTTTCCCATTCCCTTAAAGCGTGTTGTGTTTGCTGCTTGGCCGTGATGCTGTTGAAAACTGAGGTTGAAAATATATATATATATATATATACACTCACTGGCCACTTTATTAGGTACCCCATGCTAGTAACGGGTTGGACCCCCTTTTGCCTTCAGAATTGCCTCAATTCTTCGTGGCATAGATTCAACAAGGTGCTGGAAGCATTCCTCAGGGAGTTTGGTCCATATTGACATGATGGCATCACACAGTTGCCGCAGATTTGTTGGCTGCACATCAATGATGCGAATCTTCCGTTCCACCACATCCCAAAGATGCTCTATTGGATTGAGATCTGGTGACTGTGGAGGCCATTTGAGTACAGTGAACTCATTGTCATGTTCAAGAAACCAGTCTGAGATGATTCTAGCTTTATGACATGGCGCATTATCCTGCTGAAAGTAGCCATCAGAAGTTGGGTACATTGTGGTCATAAAGGGATGGACATGGTCAGCAACAATACTCAGGTAGGCTGTGGCGTTGCAAAGATGCTCAGTTGGTACCAAGGGGCGCAAAGAGTGCCAAGAAAATATTCCCCACACCATGACACCACCACCACCAGCCTGAACCGTTGATACAAGGCAGGATGGATCCATGCTTTCATGTTGTAGACGCCAAATTCTGACCCTACCATCCGAATGTCGCAGCAGAAATCGAGACTCATCAGACCAGGCAACGTTTTTCCAATCTTCTATTGTCCAATTTTGATGAGATTGTGCAAATTATAGCCTCAGTTTCCTGTTCTTAGCTGAAAGGAGTGGCACCGGGTGTGGTCTTCTGCTGCTGTAGCCCATCTGCCTCAAAGTTCGACGTACTGTGCGTTCAGAGATGCTCTTCTGCCCACCTTGGTTGTAACGGGTGGTTATTTGAGTCACTGTTGCCCTTCTATCAGCTCGAACCAGTCTGGCCATTCTCCTCTGACCTCTGGCATCAACAAGGCATTTCCGCCCACAGAACTGCCGCTCACTGGATGTTTTATCTTTTTCGGACCATTCTCTGTAAACCCTAGAGATGGTTGTGTGTGAAAATCCCAGTAGATCAGCAGTTTCTGAAATACTCAGACCAGCCCTTCTGGCACCAACAATCATGCTACGTTCAAAGTCACTCAAATCACCTTTCTTCCCCATACTGATGCTCGGTTTGAACTGCAGGAGATTGTCTTGACCATGTCTACATGCCTAAATGCACTGAGTTGCCGCCATGTGATTGGCTGCTTAGAAATTAAGAGTTAACGAGCAGTTGGACGAGTGTACCTAATAAAGTGGCCGGTGAGTGTATATATATACAGGCTGTGACCCCCAAACTGGGAGAGTGGCTACAGCAGATTCCAGGTAAAACATCAGAGGTCTCTGTCCAGAAGAGCGCAGTCCTAGGAACAGCTAAGATACTGCGCAGAACCCTCAAACTCCCAGGCCTCTGGTAGAGGACCCGAGCTTGAGGATGACACATACCACCCCACAAGGGGTGAGAAAACAGTTTTTTATATATATATATATATATATATATATATATATATATATATATATATATACATAAAAGACGGCTAAATCCTTGGTTATCTTTACCGTCGACAGGCTGCAGCCATGTCCAGAATTCCTCGTTTTTTATTTCCATTTTTCCCTATTCTCTAGATTTTTTTCCGCCTTGAGCTTCTTTTCCGAACACACGGCTTTACGATCAACCGGAAGCAGTTCCGTGCAAATATATCGCGATATAATATATTTGACGAAATTGTTTTTATAAACTTTTTTATTTTAAATGCCACGATAATCAAATTTAATGCATTTTAATGCCAATTAAGGCTTTAATTTAAAAAAATTATAATTTAATGATTTTTAATGACCAGCGGAAACCCTGGACTTTTCATTCCTTGTAGATTCTGAATTGGTTTTAGAATTAGGATTGATGAAGAAGAATTACCTGCTTAGAGTTTGAATGGATAAGACTGAGCTTTATTTAATAGCTACTAATGCCTCTGACAGGTTTAATCGCTAATACTCACTTGTGCATGTGGTCCACTCCAGTCAGGATCATGATGCCGTAGGTGAGTCCACTCTGGAGCAGAAAGTGAAGCGCATACCTGCAGAAAGAGGATGCAGGAATATAAACACTAACCGATGGAGACATTTCTTCCTTGACAAAGATTTCATTGTTTTTTTAATCAACAGCAATTGAAGGGTCAAACCTACAGGAAGTCCTCATAGATAAATAAACAGATAATGAGTGATCAGATTGTCTGCTTTAGCTTTTACTAAAATTTTATTTAATAAAAAAACAGTAGGGACAGGGGCCGAGACCCCGACTCGATCACAGTTTGTTGGCCTTTTTTGGCAGCGTCATGCTGTGGGCTGGATGAAACAAGGTCACTCCAGGGGGTAGATTTGTCTGACTTGTTTGTTATCATTTTAGCCTTGAGACACGGTTCTATGGAGGACCAGCTCTACCATATTAAAATATACGGTAAATACAGAAATAAATAAATGCTCAATAAATAAATAAGCATACAATTAATTGCCCCCAAAAATACAATAAATAAATACATGTTTTATTAAATGCTAATCAAGCAATGGGCAGAAGTTGACCCTCTAAGACACGCCCCCTCCTCTTTTGCATAATGAGGCAGAAATGTAGACAGAAATGTAAAAACGACAGGCAGAAATAAATAGCATTGAAGAAATAAAAAGGGTAAAAAAATACAAAGGAAGAATAAAACAGACAAAAATATTATAACATGAAAATAAATAAATACCAAGTTATTAATAAATAAAGTTGAAGATTATCACGGCCAATAAATAAATAAGCTAATTATTACAAAGGCGAGTAAATAAAGAAGCTAATTAAAAGTATGTCCCACTGTATGATTTAATTTCTTCCTACATTTATTTGTTTATTGTATTTTTGGGGCAATTAATTGTATGCTTTTTTATTTATTGAACATTTATTTATTTATGTATTTATTTTTAAATATGGTAGCGCTGGTCCTCCATACGCTGCTTCAACAGGCAGGAGAAGAAAGAAATCTACACCAAATTCTAACTGGCTTGTTGTTAGAAGACAAACACTCGATCAGACTCTTCTCTCATAGCTACGGAAGCCCTGAGAGGCAAGTGATAAAAACAAAAAAAAGTGTGGTTCAGAAAAGTTTTAAACCTTCTTTCATTTTCTTCCAACTCTGAAAGGCCTTAAAACTTGCTGTTAGTACATGTTTATCATAACTTGTCATAATAAATTAGACATTGGTTTAAGAAATACAGTGAGAACAATTTAAATATGAATGCTTTATGATTATTATATGTAGTCATGAGTAAAAATATTTCTGTTATAACATCCAAATAAAACATCATTAAGAAACTCAGGTTTTCAGTAAATGCTCATCATAGCTTGTGAGAATAAATTAGACATGGGTGGAAAAACTAACTTTTGAGGATGAATACTGTAGAGATTATAACAAGCATTTATGATTTTACGTGTTTGTACTTCATTAATATAAGTTAGTAAAAGGCATATGGGAAATTAAACAGTTATTAAATTTAAACAAGAGAGGGGAAAAAAAAGTTATTGATTTAGACTTTCCCAGATTTGGAAATCTATGATTTATTTGTCTAAATATTGATAAATTTTGTTTCCTACTCAGTTGTTTCAGGTTAAAAACTGTGTTTTAGTTTCCCCATGAGTATTCCAGGTTAGTCTCACTTTTATTAGTGTTTAGAATTTTTTTTTTTTTAAATCAAAATATACGGATATTTGAACTGTCACTACCCGATCCGTCCCGGCAGCACGATCCGTACCATCAGGTCATTTGTGCAACCAGATTTTAATAGATCTAAATTTAGTTTTTCCCTCACTAAAAATAGTAAACGTTCTAAACTATAATGTGCTCAAGGTTAATAATATATTTCCCGAGAAAATAAATGCATTTAAATTCTTTCTGTTTTATCATTTGTCTGTGTTTTTAGTTAGAGGGTCTCAGGTTATCCTGAGCTATCTCTATAGTTATGCTGCTATAGGCTTAGACTGCTGGAGGACATAGGGACCCCTTTTCCTCTATCTGTATCCGAAATGGGATCTTATGCTACTAGGAGCTAACTTTTTCAGCTTTGGATTTAAACATGAATCTAGTCTTTTTAAGTTTTATGTTTTCCTTTCAGCTTTAATTGCTGCCCCTCTTGCCCAAAATCTGCCCGACACTGCATTCAGATTAAAAAAAACAGAAAAAAAACGGGGTTCATGAGGGTTTCTGGGTCATCGTCTTACCAGCCGAAGCAGAACGTGGCAAAGTAGAGCCCCAGCACGGTCGCCACCACATGTCTGATGAAAGGACTGGTTTTACTGGGATGGAGGAAGAGACGAAACCAAAAGGCTGAGATCAGAGCGCAAAGCTGACACACCACAAAGTTCACCTGCAGACGGAGCAGAGGGAAAAGTGGCGTCAGGGTGAGTCAGACCATCAGAAGGAGGAAGAAGAGGAGCTGAGCTGCTCCTCCAGCTCTGCTTCTTTTAAGGAGAACCTCTCAGTTTCCCATTTAAACCAACAGCAGTGTCACTTGATTACATTAAAGACCCATAAAACCTTTCAAAGGCTGCAGAGTCCAATTTACCTCCTGGATCACCTTCCCTACAGGGAGAAAACCGACCCGTGAGACCTTCATTTCTCGCTATATGAAAAAGTTTAAATCAGTTGTGATCAATGGCTTTGGTTTCTATCAGCAATGAAACGTATTTAGTACTGACAGAGCAGAGGATGAATTTATGCTTTTATGCTTGGAGTCCAGTTCTGGTTGTTTCTCTGTGCCACAGCGGGCTGCCGACCTTCGTGGGTTAGAGGAGGTTTGTTCAGCTGTTGGAGTCATAACCCCAAATGAGTCCAACTCAGATGTATAAAAAACGTTCGCATTTCTGCTTCACTGGAAGCAGGAACACGTCTATATTCAACATAAACAAGTTGGCAAACTTTATCTAGATAACATAGAGCTGGAAACAGGCAGGAAAATATGAAAGATAGATGTAGACTTGATCCAGAAGTTTTGAGAGGTCAGGCTGGTTGATCCACTGTTAACAAGTCTGTAATCTACGAATTGGAAGTTAAACCATTTATTGATTTATAGACCAAGAGAAGTAGAGTCTACTCTCCAAGTTACAGGGAGCCAGTGGAAGGATTTTAGAGCTGGGGGGATGTTCTCTACTTTGTTAGTTTTAGTGAGGATGCAGGCAGCAACATTCTGCAACATAATGCAAGTCAGGTCTACTGTTTCTACACATCCTCTTCCAGAAGGAGTTAATCCTGCAAAGTCAATGAATGGATGCAATCAGCTGGTTTTCCTGAGATAAAAAAAAATCAGCCTTTAATCTAACTGGATGATCTGATCAAACTGGAAAGAGACATGTGTTATGAATTGGCATGGGCGGTTCTAGATAGGGGCCAACGGGGGCAAAACCCCTGTAGATCATGTCCTGGCCCCTCTTATGGCCTTAAAACAAATAAAAAAAAATACTCTAACTTTTACAACTGAATTTATCTGTTTTTCTTGAGTTCTAATTCAGATTTTATTAGTGTTGCACCGATACCGATCCAGCACTAAAATGGTGGTATCGGTATCGGCGAGTACCAACCAATAGGGAACCGATACCACTCTGAAAGCCAAAAGTTTATTCAACTATTGCCACCCATTCTAGGTAGACAATAAAAAGTTCTGCTGGTTTCACTTTGTTTTAGTCTTTTTTCCTGTTTCACAAAGGTAGGCAGCAGGGGTGGAACGGTTCACAAAATCCACAGTTCGGTTCACGGTTTCATGGTCATGGTTTTCGGTTCAATTCGGTATATGTTGATTGTTACACCGAAAAAATTTGTTAAAAATAAAAAACATTAAAATTATGAAAAAATAAAACCGAACGGTTCTGACGGTTTTCATAAACCATTCCATTCCTAGTAGGCAGCAGCTTAACAAAGCCATGTTGGCAATTATTTTACATCCAAGTAGTCTGCAGTTCTTCATATATACACATCAATTTCAAACAGATGGTATCGGCATCGGCCAATACTGCACAGACAGGTATCGGTATCTGGGCCAAAAATGGCATTGGTGCAACACTAGATTTTATAAAAAAACAGT
This sequence comes from Cyprinodon diabolis, assembly GCA_030533445.1. Lineage (NCBI taxonomy): Eukaryota > Metazoa > Chordata > Actinopteri > Cyprinodontiformes > Cyprinodontidae > Cyprinodon > Cyprinodon diabolis. Next base: position 2,848,038 of record CM060076.1, on the reverse strand, counting down.
CATTTTAAACTAAAATAAGGCAAAAATATGTAAAATTCCTAAATTCTGAATGTAAAATGACCTAATAAGACATAGAATTTTAAATAAACCTAATTGAATAGAAATTTCACTTCATGAAGCTATCTTAATATATTTGAATCTGTTTTTTATTTCATGCTTTTCTGTGCCCCCATAAAAACACGTTGGCCTCCTCCTGTACATTTGGACTGTTAATTAGGGCTATACGAGTGGCGTTCAATAAGTAATGCCCCTGGCCCATTTCCAGATGTTTGATCGAGCTGAAATTTTGCATGTAATGTATTTTAAATCTCTATAAGTTAAATAGCAAATTACAGCTTTGAACTAATTGTGGTTTCTGATTTACTGATGTTAAAACTGAGTCAAGTCTGAGTTTTAGTATTTAAAAGGACACACACAATGAGAGACTTTTGATCAAATTAAAGTAACTTTTGGTCATAATGTCCAAATAATATAACCTTGTAAAACATTTTGCAAGGTCATATAACGGGTATCATCACCATAAGTTACTTTAATTTCATCAAAAGTCTCCCGTGGTGCGAGTCCTTTCAAATAGAAAAACAGGATCACTGCTCGACACTCAACAGGCTCCATTTCAGACTTTACTCAGTTCAAACACCTGTAAGTCAGAAACCACAAATAGTTCAGAGCTGTAATTTGCTACTTAATCTAAAGAGATTTAAATAACATCACATGCAAAGTTTCAGCTCAATCAAACATCTGGAAGTAGGTGAGGGGCGTTACTTATTGAAAGCCCCTTGTAAAATGAGCTGAAATTGACATAATCAAATGTGTGTTTTAAGTGGAATCCATAGAAAAGCCTGAGGTTTATAAAAGGCATTGCAGTTGTTGGGCCATAAACCATGACAATAATTATGGACATGGAGGACTAATTTCCACATTTCATTCTAAGTTGAAGGTTTGGAAGAGTTTTAGGCTACGTTCACACAGCGGCCTGAAGTGACTCAAATCCGACATTTTTGCACATATGTGACCTGGATCTGATATTTTAATGATTGTCTGAACAACACATCCGTTCAGCTTTGTGGTCCTTAATCCGATACTTATCTGATCTTTTCAAATGCGACCTGTGTCTGAACGGCCAGGTTGCACTCATCTGAGCACTTTCTATTTTAACCATCTTGAACAGATTGTGTTGTTAAGCTTGGGAAATATCACTAGATAGACGCTCTAGTGCTACCATCCATGTTTACTTCCCTAAACACAAAGCACGCTTGCTTGTGAAGAGAGCACATCAAGCCAGTCACACTCAGAGAAACAGGACTACACTGAAAAACAGGCAAAGCTCCAACATCTAGAAACAAAGGTGTTGATGGCAGCAGCACAGCTGATGTTTCTCTCCAGGATGGAGTCACAGCCAAACAGGAACAGACCAGATGAAGCTACTATGAGAAATGTCAGGTTCATAAAATGTAGGTTTTTTTGAAAAAGGAAGAACTGAAATACACAATTATGGATAAAATTTCTGCAGGAAGGAGAGACAGTTGAACCCCAGACTCAAGCACACTGTCTTCCACTGGACCTCCTCCGCAGAGCGTTTATTAACAGAACATGACACATGGTTACAAACAGAGTATTGTTCTGACAGAACAATTGATCAGTTCATGAAGACAGAATGCTCCATCAGAATGACAAGGCAGGACAGGAGTGGAGCATCCCCTCGCACAAATGTTTCATAAGCACACATTAATTTTATAATCATCATTGAATAAACCTAACAAGAAAAAGCAGAGAGAGCAGAACGTTAGAGATTGAACTAATAGATTCTGCAGAGTGGGAGAATAGAGATAGAATGAAGCAGAATGATGAAAAAGGGGTCCCTATGTCCTCCAGCAGTCTAAGCCTATAGCAGCAGAACTATAGAGATAGATCAGGATAACCTGAGCCACTCTAACTAGAAGCTTTATCAAAAAGGAAAGTTTTAAGCCTAGCCTTAAAAGTAGACAGGGTGTCTGCCTCACGGACTAAAACTGGTAGTTGGTTCCACAGGAGAGGAGCCTGATAACTAAAAGATCTGCCTCCCATTCTACTTTTAGAAATTCTAGGAACCACTAGTAAACCTGCAGATTGAGAGCGAAGTGCTCTGTTAGGAACATAAGGAACAATCAGATCTCTGATATCAGATGGAGCTTGGCCATTTAAGGCTTTATATGTGAGAAGGAGGATTTTAAATTCAATTCTTGATTTAACAGGAAGCCAATGAAGAGAAGCCAGGATAGGAGAGATATGATCTCTCTTTTTAATTTTCATCAGAACTCTGGCTGCAGCATTTTGGATCAGCTGAAGGCTTTTAACTACAGTTTGTGGACTTCCTGATAGTAAAGAATTACAATAGTCCAGCCTTGAAGTAACAAATGCATGGACTAGTTTCTCAGCATCACCCCTGGACAGGAGATTTCTAATTTTTGCAATATTCCTAAGATGAAAGAAGGAAATTCTAGAAACCTCTTTGATCTGGGATTTAAATGACAGGTCCTGATCAAAAATAACACCAAGATTTTTTACTTTATTATCTGAAATCAGTTTAATCCCATCCAAATGAAGTGACTGGCTAATCAGCTTCTTTTTCAGAGACTCTGGTCCAAAGACTATAACTTCTGTTTTGTCTGCATTCAGAAGCAGAAAGTTAAGAGTCATCCAGGTTTTTATGTCTTCAAGACATGCCTGTAATCTATGTAATGGGTTAGCTTCATCTGGATTTATAGACAGATATAGCTGGGTATCATCAGCATAACAGTGAAAATTAATCCCATGCTGTCTAATAACTCTACCAATTGGGAGCATGTATAAAGTAAAGAGAATTGGTCCTAGCACTGATCCCTGTGGTACTCCACAGGTAACCTTTGAGCGTGTTGAAGATCTATCATTAACATGAACAAACTGAATTTGATCAGATAGATAAGATTTAAACCAGTCTAGTGCTGTTCCTTTAATTCCAACAAAATATTCAAGTCTTTCTAAAAGAATATTATGGCCAACTGTATCAAATGCAGCACTAAGATCCAACAGGACGAGCAGAGATAATTTAATTTAATTGAGTCTATGAAATCGCCACCAGAAGACTCTTTTCACTCTACTAAACATCAACAACTATAAGTTAGTGTCTCTTCTTATGAGGAGGAGCATCTTCATACTGTGGTGTTATATTTCCAGTGATCTCACTGCTTGGGTTTAAGACTGATGAGTAATTGCTCAGTTTACACACTTTACATTATTTATCAGATATAGACTCAGGTTACAGGCAGATCAGACAAACACTCAAGGAAGAAATGTTCCGTCTAAATGAACAGATTTCTTTTCTTTTGTTGGAAAGTTTTAAACTGGGAGAAAGGATCCAAAGGTAGAAGTCAGTCCCACTTTTACTCTTGCAGAATCCATGGAAAGAAGTAAACGTCTGATCAGGGAGAGATCCTCATTAAAAGCAGGCAGTTAATGCTAACACAATGCCGGGGCAGAACGCCATCAACATTTATGCTATAGACGTAACTATAGGGACAGAAAAATCGAAAGAAGGGCTTTTAGGGTAATCTCCAAACCATGAAGACCATTGCTCATTAGAGAGAAAGATTATTGGGGAAAAAATGGGGAAAAAGCCGGACAGCAAGACGTCCAAGCAGATTCAAGCCAAACCTAAGAGACTTTTGCTCCTTAGGCCTTGATACAATCTTTCACACGGAAAGTTGGGCTGTTTTTTAATTCACAAGAACACGGGTAAAGACTTGTGTCCTCGCCAAGAACGTTCTTGAGAAGAATAAAGGACAGTCTGGACTCAGGGAGAACGGGAGCACACAGAATAAATCTGGGTCAATTTCAACAAAGCGTACTGATGACATCACCACACGCTCTGCTCGTCTGGAGCTGCATTTCACCTCCTGTTATTAATAGTCTCTAAATAATTATGAATTATTATTATTTTTTTTTGTGGAGGAATAATGATTAACACAGTAAGATAAACAAAAATAAAATAAACATTTTGCCACATAAAAAAAAAGATGGCCATCAGAGCCAGCAGACAGGCTAACGTTAGCCCGTCTGCAGCAGCCAGGGCTGACGTTAGCCCGTCTGCAGCACCCAGGGCTGACGTTAGCCCGTCTGCAGCACCCAGGGCTAACGTTAGCCCGTCTGCAGCACCCAGGGCTAACGTTAGCTCGTCTGCAGCACCCAGGGCTAACGTTAGCCCGTCTGCAGCACCCAGGGCTAACGTTAGCCCATCTGCAGCAGCCAGGGCTAACGTTAGCTCGTCTGCAGCAGCCAGGGCTAACTTTTCACTTGAGGAGTTCTGGATAGAGCAGATTGACGGACAAAAAATATTTTTTTTTCATTGTAAATACAAAATGTTTATATTTTATTGCCATTTTACAGTCTCTATACTCCATGTAATGACTAATTATTACTAAATTAATTGATGATTGTTTCAATAATCGACAAATCACAATTAACCAACTTGTTTAAGCCCCAGTGCAAAAACATGGATAAAATATGAAAGGGAAGATGTTGAACTTTGCCTGAAACTACTGAATATGTTAATTATTAAGCCATTGCATTTAGGGGATTTTGTGGCACATAATTTATTGTTATATAGTTTAAATAATAGCATGATGCAATGCTGCATAGTTGGGAATATTTTGTAGCCCCTTAGAGTCAGAGGGACTAAAAAGCAGCAATAATCTAATGAAGAGTTTGGCACAGTTCTGTATGCTCAGAGGAAGGACCATTTTTTTCAAATGTTAATATCAGAAGCAAACCCAGTATTGATGATGGGATTGTTCCAGTTAGTGTGGAACAAACAGCTGCTGTGAACAAACAAGCAGAGGTCAAATCTCCCTAAACCTAACCCAATATAATTAGAGGTTCTATTTTTAGCATTAAAAGGGAATAGGAAACACACAAATGAAAAAGGTGAAAGTGAATATTCTGAAATAAATCTGAATATTTAGCCCCTAAAATATCTTGATTGGTAAGGTTTTCCATATTGATTTTGCTAAAACTTTAAAGATGAAAATTTTTATGTGATCAGGTCCAGGAGACAGAGGCGTAGACAGAAAATGTTGATAAGGGTGGCCAGGTATCAACCAAAGGGGGGGCCGAAAACAGATAAGCACCAGAACCTCAGGGTCAGTCTACACTGTTCCAACAGGAACGAGCACAACTTCCATATTTTAGAGCCTTTGCTAACAAATAGACACATATATTGAAACATCTATACCAGAGGTCACAGATTAGCGGACCACGGTCCAGATCCAGACCCAACCTGATTTAAAACAGTTATAAATTACCGCTTGTTGTCCAACGACTGTCTAATTTCACTTGCGCCGCTTCTCCTGTTAATACGGTAAAGGCCTGGGGAGCGTCCGGCTCCAGGCTGCACGTGATCCAAATGAGCCAATGAGCTGTCAGTCTGGGTTGCTGCTGCTGCTACTTTTAGACACAGCAGGCAAACCTGTGGCAAGCCGGGCGATGGGAAAGAAGGAGAAGACGATGAGAAAAAGAGAGCAGAGAAAGTGTGGACTGCTGGAAGAACTGCGGTGAACTGGTGAAAGAAAAGTGAAACGGCGTGCTCAAAGATGACCCTGCACATTTAGAGGATGTTTGGCTCAACCTGCTGCTGTGAAGCAGGATTCTCCACCATGAACAGAATCAACAATAAACAAGGATTCAGGCTCAAAATGAGCACCTTGATATGTGCTTGAGAATGGCTTAGTCTCCGGTTAAACCCAGGTTTAAAGCCTTGCAGGGCAGCCTAAAGCCCACTGCCAACATTAAGACAGAAAAAAGAAAGAAAATAACAAACGATCAGTTCAGGTGCTTGATAAAATATGGGAATCAGGAAATTATCTATAAACCAAACTAAATGATTGTTCTCTACTTCAAAAACACTTAAGATTTTAAAATGGAAAGTTTTTCTATATTTTTTGTTTTTTTTCCCTCTCTCACGCTGCTCCCGTGTCCCGCCTCTCGGTGTGACATCATCGGATCTGTCGCTTTGAGACATCTGATTGGCGGTCGCATTTTACTGACGTACAAAAAAGCTACATGGTTGGAGGAGGGACACACTGCATCACTCAGTGAATATTAACCAGCAACTAATTCTGTAGATGTTTAGGTAAAAGAAAGGAGACGGGTTGGTTAAAAAAAATTAGAGATGCCACAGAAAAAACTGTTGGTTAGACATACTAAACTTTTTCAGCTAAAAATAGCAAAAGGTTAGTATTATAATGCAATAAGCTTGAGAAAACATAGTTTAAATGTTTTTCTTTCCTAGTTAAAAAAAGCTGGGCTGCTCAGAGGACCATCAGTTAACGGTTAAAATGTTTTCTTATTGAACAGACAGAATCAGAGCTTCTACAGATCTAGAAATGTTGTTTCTAGCATCACAGAGAGAAGCAGGGAGAGCTGCAGATTTAAAGCGGAAACAGATTTACTGGGATATGCAACATGCAATAAAATATATCTGCTATGCTATATTTAAAATAAAGCATATCCATATTTTTCTGGATGGATGGAATAGAAATTGTACTTCTAGGGATGCAGGATTTATTGATTTTGGTATCGGAATCGCCTATTATTCGTTATTTCTTTTTAAAACGTTGATGTTTTTGGGCCCTATATATAAAATGTATTAAAAGGTGCCTCTCTAACATCCCAGCGCTGCGTGTCCCGAGCCCGTGACATCATCAATGACCCCTCACCCCCCCAAACATGGACTCCCTGCTGCCTTCTGGGAAGAGGCTTCACAACATCCGATGGAGGACCAGCAGATTCATTAACAGTTTCTTCCCCACTGCCATTAGACTGATGAATGTTTTTTAAAATATTTATATTTATTATACTTTATCAGTATATAAAAAAATGTTAGAACTGTAAATTTACACTCATATGTTTATATTATATATACTTATACTTCATATTTACTGTTTTTCAAGGCTGCATTTTTAAAAAAGATGAAACTGTCTATCTATAAATATAAATGTATTATGGTTCCCTTGTTTTCTCAAAAATAGGAAAGCATTTAATAAATAAATGTTTGAGATCATTTTTGGAAATAAACCTAATAAAAGCTTTCATCACTAAGTTACACCCCTGGTTTTATGTGATGTCTTCTCAGTTCAGAGGGGCCTCTGCCTGTCTTTGCCCAGGGCCCCAAATGTCGTAAATCCGCCCCTGTGTTTAGAGTCCAAAGTTGCAGAAATGATTGAATTAACTAAAAAACTGTTCCTATTATTGATGGAACCTTCAGCCTGATGGGGTCATCTTCTAATCTCGGAGATAATCTGATGAGATGCTGGATCCTCTCATCCTCCTCAGACCCTGATCATGGTTACAAACCGCCTCCTCCTCCCGCAGCTGGAGGCCTCCCTCTCTGTGCGGGACCGTCTCTCCGCCTGGTTAAGCCTCCTTTGTTACCAAGCGGCGCCTGTTGGAGCCCGATCCCCGCCCGGCGGCTCCGAGGCTCGGCCCCCGGGAGGATGCATGGACAGATAGCCTGGTCCGGGTCCTACCTGATCCAGCGGCAGGTTGGTCATCTCGCTGACCGGCTGCAGGAGGCTGGAGCCGGTGCAAGCCGTGGATCGGATGCTTTCTTCGGCCATAGCTCCGGGGGTGCAGCTTGGGGTTCCGGCCGCAGCGGCTCCGTGATCCACCGGGAGGCTCCTCTGCTGCTCTGCCTTTAGCTTCTTCCTGCTCCTCCTCCTCCTCCTCCTCACCCCGTTTGTCTGACTCCTCCCCCTGATCCCCCCCTCATCCAGTGGTTTACTTTCTCCCCTCTATCAGTGACCCTTTCCTCTCAGTTTTACTGAGCAGTTAAAAGCAGCCAGCTTGTTGTTTCATTCATAGATTTGTCTTCATGAGTCATTCAGACAAATTAGTTTATTTTCCTTTAATTTATTTTCATGGTTCAGAGCCTGTAGCTTTTTCTTTTTAATTTTTATTCCCAACATCACAGTTTAAGTTCTTGCTATCTCTATAGTTCTGCTGCTATAGGATTAGACTGCTGGAGGACATAGGGACCCCTTTTTCATCATTCTGCTTCATTCTCTCTCTATTCTTTCACTCTGCAGAATCTATTAGTTCAATCTCTAACGTTCTGCTCTCTCTGCTTTTTCTCATAGTAGCTTCATCTGGTCTGTTCCTGTTTGGCTGTGACTCCATCCTGGAGAGAAATATCGTCTGTGCTGCTGCCATCAACACCTTTGTTTCTAGATGTTGGAGCTTGGCCTGTTTTCTAGTGTAGTCCTGTTTCTCTGACTGTGACTAACTGGATGTGCTCTCTTCATCCTCTGACATGGGAGCTGGCTCGGAGCTCGTCTGCCTGGCTGTGTGTTTCCTGGACGGGGCCGCCTGTTGAGCTGGTTGACAGTTGCCTTTTGTATCTATGCTTCTTTTTCTATGTCTGCTTCTGTCTCCTTGAACCCCAGTGGGCCTCAGCAGATGGCCGCTCACACTGAGCCTGGTTCTGCTGGAGGTTTCTTCCTGTTCAAAGGGAGTTTTTCCTCTCCACTGTCGCTACAAGCATGCTTAGTGTGAGGGATTGCTAATGAGTCAATGCAATCAGCTGGTTTTCCTTAGATAGAAAACTTTGAATCAATCTGACTGGATGATCTAGTGAACTGGAAAGTGCCTTAAGATGACATGATGTGAATTGGAGCTATAGAAATAAACTGAATTGAATAGAATTTCTGCTTAAATTCGGCTAATAAAGCTGATTCTGTTCTGTTTTTTCTTTTGTTTTTTTGGGCTGTTATATGTCATTTTATGTAACAATCTCAATCTCAATTAATAATCTGAATGAAACCTGTTGTGTTTGTGTTTATAAACAGTTGGTTCGGTGGTAATATAACAACAAACAATCAATCAATCAAAAAGAAAAATAAAGCTATTATTATCATCCAGTTGTCTTTGATCCTCAGAAAAAATTGATTTTAAATGTTATTCTTGATCGATAAATCAACAGACATAGTAAAGCTTAAACACTTTTATTGTGCTCAAAACATCCTAAATTCATTCTGTCCCATAGTGGTGCACATCTTGCTGTCGTCCAGCAGGGGGCGGTAAATACAGGAAGAAGCAGCAGCGTCAGCAGCACTTCCGGACACGAAGAAGATTGGAAGCGAATGAATTATCAGTAAATACAGGAGAATTAATAGCAATAGTATAGACCATTAAGATTAATTATATGTTCAAATTAGAGTTAAGCTTTAGTTTGCAAATTAATTAGTCGGAAAGTAGATTAGAGATTTTTATTAAAATACAGCAAGTTTTGTGGGTATTACTTAGTGTTATATTTATTTGGGTTCCAGCACATATATGGATTAATGGAAATGAAATTACAGACAAGATTGCTGAGGAAGCATCACAATATAAAACCATTGATATGATGATTAACTTAAGTAAGACAGAAATTAAAAGTATCATTAAACAAAGGATGAAGGAAAGGTGGCAAAAACAAAGGGAAGAAGAAAGGAGAGGAAGACGGGATTCAAGGGAAAGTCTGAGAAATGAGGCAGAATAGAGGAAACAGTTATTTCAATACTTAGATCTGGACATAAAGGATTAAATAATACACTATTCAGAATAGGGGAACATATGTCAGGCAAATGTGAACTTTGTGGACAAGATGAAGCAGTAGCACATGTAGAGATGTATTGTAAGAAGTATGAAGAAGAAAGAAGGAATTTGGTTAGAGACCTAAATAAGGAGAATTTTAAATTTGATTTGAGATATTCTGCAGAAAAAAAGTAAAAAAAAATGTATCAATATTTATTTAAATATTTAATAATAACAGGAATAATTATGAAGATTCAATATTTGTAAAGTAATATTATAGATATAGATATATAGGTAAATAAATATAAGTATCTTAAGAATAGGGTCATTCTGATCCGCACTCCTCACCAGTTGGTGGCGGTAAAGCGCACTGAACAGATGTTTGCCAACCGCCATTAAACAACAAGAGAAGAAGAAGAGGCACTTCCGGATAGTTTGTTTTGGTGTGTTGTCCTGACAGCAGCGGCTAACAGATCCAGGTGAACATGTCTGCTGCGGAGGACGACACCGAGCTGAGGGACCTGCTCATCCAGAACCTGGAGAACAGCGGAGTTTTGAACAAGCTGAAGGTCAGAGAACGGAACTTAAAACAGAAGCGAAGAGTTTCCGGTTACAGGTTAGCAGCTAGCACCGGGATGCTAAGCTACTGTTCCGGCTGTTTGACTGTTTCATCTATGAGGAAACAGGATCTGCCGGTAAAACCTGTCACGTTTTAAAGAAATAAAACAACTTTTTTGAGTTTTAATTTGGTATTTTTTTATTTTTATATTACTGTCTGGTCGGTGGTTATAATTCCAAAGCTATTTATATAATCTATTATCTGCTTTAGACTCTGTGGTGAGATGAAGTCAACGTGTTCAGGTTGATTTTGTTCATTTAAGGTTAAAATCGAACCAGAGCTTGGTTTTAATTATACACTTCATCCATGTGCAGCTAATGTTGGGCAAATTATACTGATAAATTAATACCAGTTCCAAATTCAATTCAATTTCAGTTTATTTCTATAGCACCAATTCACATCATGTCATCTCAGGTCACTTTCCAGTTCACCAGATCATCCAGTCAGTGAGATTCAGAGTTTTTTAATCTAAGGAAAACCAGTTGATTTCATTGACTCTTCAGCAATCCCTCACACTAAGCATGCTTGTAGCGACAGTGGAGAGGAAAAACTCCCTTTGAACAGGAAGAAACCTCCAGCAGAACCAGGCTCAGTGTGAGCGACCATCTTCTGAGGCCCACTGAGGTTCAAGGAGACAGAAGCAGACATAGAAAAAGAAGCATAGATACAAAAGGCAACTGTCAACCAGCTCCACAGGCGGCCCCGTCCAGGAAACACACAGCCAGGCAGACGAGCTCCGAGCCAGCTCCCATGTCAGAGGATGAAGAGAGCACATCCAGTTAGTCACAGTCAGAGAAACAGGACTACACTGGAAAACAGGACAAGCTCCAACATCTAGAAACAAAGGTGTTGATGGCAGCAGCACAGCTGATATTTCTCTCCAGGATGGAGTCACAGCCAAACAGGAACAGACCAGATGAAGCTACTATGAGAAAAAACAGAGTCATCAACAGTTGAAACAATCGCTGTAGAATGGAGAGATATCACTTTTAATGGCGACATCAAAAGCAGGATAGTAGCAGCGAGGATGCTGCTGCTCAGCCCTTGTTTTTATCAATTCAAATGGCGGGTTGTAATTGTTCTAGCAGAGCGTCTGACTGTCCTGCCTGAGTTTCTAGGATGTGAGTGAGGAGGAGTTCAAGCTGCAGCAAATAAACGTCGTTCTGCTTTGGTTTGTCTCTTCTGCCAGGCGGAGATGAGGGCAGCCGTGTTTCTGGCCATGGAGGACCAGGACCGACTGGAGGTGAAGCTTCTTCATGATTCCATCCATCCCTGCTGTTATCATCAGCTAAAGTTCTCCTTTATCTTCTTACAGAATAAAACGCCGCTCATTAATGAGAACCTGAAGAAATGTCTCAGCACCAAAGACGGTGAGTTCGTCCCTCCAGGTTTTCTGCTTCGTTCACAGGCTCAGCTGCAAACCTTCATCCTGAGAAAGACTACAACCAGGTGGAGGACAGCAGACTGAGATCAGTTCAGTTCCAAGAAGGAACAGAGAAATCAGGATTGCAGTGTTGCTTTAAGGCCACAGGGGGCGCTGGTGCAGCTTCATACTGCAGTTTGTTTTAGAACCTTTGGGCTTTAGGCTCTAGATCAGGGGTGTCAAACTGGTTCCAGAAAGGGCCGTGTGGCTGCAGGTTTTCTTTCCAACCAAGCAGTAGCACACCAGACTCCATTCATCTCATCAAGTCATTGTGTTCAGATTGAACTCACTTAATTAGATGACTGGAGTCTGGTGTGCTGCTGCTTGGTTGGAAAGCAAACCTGCAGCCTCATGGCCCTTTCTGGAACCAGTTTGACACCCCTGCTCTAGATCATTTCAACAGTTTGAACAAACTTGAGGAGGGGCTGTTCTGATCTGGTTCCTGATGTTCTGGTCCAGTTTCCAGAGTTCTAATCCGGTTCCTGATATTCTGATCTGGTTCTTAATTTCTGGTCCAGTTCCTGATGTTCTGGTCTAGTTCCCAAAGTTCTGGTCTGGTTCCTGATGTCAGGTTCCTGATTTCTGGTCTAGTTCCCAAAGTTCTGGTCCGGTTCCTGATGTTCACATCCGGTTGCTGGTCTTCTGGTCCGGTTTCTGTAATCAGGTTCCTGATATTCTGGTTCCCAAAGTTCTGATGAGGTCCCTGATGTCCTGTTCCTAATGTTCTGATCCGGTTCCTGATGTTCTGATCCGGTTCCTGTTGTCTCGGCTCGGTTCCTAATGTTCTTATCTGGTTCTGGTGTTCTGGTTCTTATCTGGTTTCTGGTGTTCTGGTTCTTATCTGGTTTCTGGTGTTCTGGTTCTTATCTGGTTCCTGATGTTCTGATCCGGTTCCTGATGTTCTGGTCCGGTTCCTGGTGTTCTGGTCCGGTTCCTGGTGTTCTGGTCCGGTTCCTGAAGTTCTGGTCCGGTTCCTGGTGTCCTGGTCCGGTTCCTGATGTCCTGGTCCGGTTCCTGATGTCCTGGTCCGGTTCCTGGTGTTCTGATCCGGTTCCTGGTGTTCTGATCCGGTTCCTGATGTCCTGGTCCGGTTCCTGATGTTCTGGTCCAGTTCCTGATGTTCTGGTCTGGTTCCTGATGTTCTGATCCGGTTCCTGATGTTCTGGTCCGGTTCCTGGTGTTCTGATCTGGTTCCTGATGTTCTGATCCGGTTCCTGATGTTCTGATCCGATTCCTGATGTTCTGGTCCGGTTCCTGGTGTTCTGATCCGGTTCCTGATGTTCTGGTCTGGTTCCTGGTGTTCTGGTCCGGTTCCTGGTGTTCTGATCCGGTTCCTGATGTTCTGGTCCGGTTCCTGGTGTTCTGATCCGGTTCCTGATATTCTGATCCGGTTCCTGATGTTCTGGTCCGGTTCCTGGTGTTCTGGTCCGGTTCCTGATGTTCTGGTCCGGTTCCTGGTGTTCTGAACAGGTTCCAGGTGCTCTGATCCGGTTCCTGGTGTTCTGATCCGGTTCCTGATGCTCTGGTCCGGTTCCTGGTGTTCTGGTCCGGTTCCTGGTGTTCTGGTCCGGTTCCTGATGTTCTGGTCCGGTTCCTGGTGTTCTGAACAGGTTCCTGGTGTTCTGAACAGGTTCCTGATATCCTGGTCCGGTTCCAGGTGCTCTGATCCGGTTCCTGATGTCCTGGTCCGGTTCCTGGTGTTCTGATCCGGTTCCTGATGTTCTGGTCCGGTTCCTGGTGTTCTGAACAGGTTCCTGATATCCTGGTCCGGTTCCTGATGTCCTGGTCCAGTTCCAGGTGCTCTGATCCGGTTCCTGATGTCCTGGTCCAGTTCCAGGTGCTCTGATCCGGTTCCTGATGTTCTGGTCCGGTTCCTGGTGTTCTGAACAGGTTCCTGGTGTTCTGAACAGGTTCCTGATATCCTGGTCCGGTTCCAGGTGCTCTGATCCGGTTCCTGATGTTCTGGTCCGGTTCCTGGTGTTCTGAACAGGTTCCTGATGTCCTGGTCCGGTTCCTGATGTCCTGGTCCAGTTCCAGGTGCTCTGATCCGGTTCCTGGTGTTCTGATGCGGTTCCTGATGTTCTGATCCGGTTTCTAATGTCCTGGTCCGGTTCCTGATGTCCTGGTCCAGTTCCAGGTGCTCTGATCCGGTTCCTGGTGTTCTGATCCGGTTCCTGATGTTCTGGTCCGGTTCCTGGTGTTCTGAACAGGTTCCTGATGTCCTGGTCCGGTTCCTGATGTCCTGGTCCAGTTCCAGGTGCTCTGATCCGGTTCGTGATGTTCTGATCCGGTTCCTGGTGTTCTGGTTCTGATCTGGTTCCTGTCCCTGCAGGACGCCTGGTGGCCAGTCTCATCCTGGACTTCCTGCAGGTCTTCAGTCTGGACTTCAGCCTCGCCGTCTTCCAGCCGGAGATCAACTCGGTAGGTTCTGACCCGGCTGATCCGAGCGGACCTTTGCTTGATTAACGGATCAGGACGGACGGATTCAGGTTGTTTCTGAAACGTTTTTCTCTGAGGAGCTCGGATTAGTTGGAGTCGTTCTTGTTTCCTAGAACTGAACTCATCGGGTCAAACAGAACCGATTCTATTCTAAATGTATTGAAATGATCGAAGTAGAAGTTGCTCCTACAGCGTGTTTGTTCAGAACCTTGACGTCGGGTCGGGTCTGTCTGTCCTCCTGCAGCTGAACGGTTTGGACGGCCGGGACCTGGTCTGCAGGGAGCTGGGTCTGTCCGAGTCAGAGCTGAACAGAAACTCGCCGGTTCTCCTGGAGCTGGTCCGGAGGAGCCGACAGAAAGACGAGCCGTCCGTCATCAATGAGGTCAGACCCACCGGTCCAGTTCAGGTTCTGTCCTGCTGCTTCAGAGAACCAACCATTAACATCTGCGTTTGTGTTGGCAGGGAGACAGAAGTGGACCCGTCCTGAGGGTGAGCTGATGGTCGGGTTCTGTGAGGTTTCAGAACACCGAGCTTAATTTTCTGTCCTTCTACAAAGAAAAACAAAATATGTTTTAATCATTGGAAGGTTCTGGATCCATAGATCCAGTGGTTCTGCAGGACTTTCATCTGTTCCCGTTGTCCCAGACTTCTTGGTTCTGACCGTTCTTTCCGTCTGCTCTGCAGGAACTCTCCCAGAAACAGATCCGAACCGCTCGGAAGGCCTTCGACTCTCACGACAAGGTCAGTGCTTTGGTCCAACGCCGGCTCTGTCCGACCGGATGGTGTTCTGACCCGTTCTCTGTGCTGCAGGATCAGCGGGGCTCAGTGAGAAAAGACGACCTGAAGTCTGTCTTCAGGGATCTACTGCCCGGCCTGAACAAGTAGGAACGGTCTCCTTCACACCTCCTACTGGTTTCACTGGTCAGATCAGCATCTGCTGCTTGTGTTTGTAGGAACATGTTGGAGACGTTTGTGGACGATGAGCTCAGAGCTGCAGGCAGCGGTGAGTCAGAGGGGAGCAGAGTTCTGGTTCCCTGTATGATTTGGTTCTTCGGCGCTTTTAGAGGCGATGTTTTATTTGCGAGTTCTGCTAAGACCCACAGAAAAGCCGGTCCAGGTTCCTTAAAAATGCCGGTCCAGGTTCTTCAGAAAAGCCGGTCCAGGTTCCTTAAAAATGCCGGTCCAATTCAATTCAATTCAATTCAGTTTATTTATATAGCGCCAAATTCACAACACATGTCATCTCAAGGCACTTTACAGTTCAACCAGATCATACAGTCAAATTGATACAAAGTTTTCTATCTAAGGAAAACCAGTTCATTGCATCGACTCATTGACTCTTCAGCAATCCCTCACACTAAGCATGCTTGTAGCGACAGTGGAGAGGAAAAACTCCCTTTGAACAGGAAGAAACCTCCAGCAGAACCAGACTCAGTGTGAGCGGCCATCTGCTGAGGCCCACTGGGGTTCAAGGAGACAAAAGCGGAGATACAAAAAGCAGCTCCACAGGCGGCCCCGTCCAGGAAACACACAGCCAGGCAGACGAGCTCCGAGGCAGCTCCCATGCCAGAGAACGAAGAGAGCACATCCACTCAGTCACGGTCAGAGAAACAGGACCACACTGGAAAACAGGCAGATCTCCAACATCTATAAACAAGGGTGTTGATGGAAGCAGCACAGCTGATGTTTCTTTCCTGGATGACATCACAGCCAAACAGGAACAGACGAGGCAAAGCTACTCTGAGGAAAAGCAGAGAGAGCAGAAGGTTATAGATTGAACTAACAGATTCTCCAGAATAGGAGAACAGAGAGAGAATGAAGCAGAATGATGAAATGGGGGTCCCTATGCCACTCTAACTAGAAGCTTTATCAAAAAGGAAAGTTTTAAGCCTAGCCTTAAAAGTAGACAGGGTGTCTGCCTCACGGACTAAAACTGGTAGTTGGCTCCACAGGAGAGGAGCCTGATAACTAAAAGACCTGCCTCCCATTCTACTTTTAGAAATTCTAGGAACCACTAGTAAACCTGCAGATTGAGAGCGAAGTGCTCTGTTAGGAACATAAGGAACAATCAGATCTCTGATATCAGATGGAGCTTGGCCATTTAAGGCTTTATATGTGAGAAGGAGGATTTTAAATTCAATTCTTGATTTAACAGGAAGCCAATGAAGAGAAGCCAGGATAGGAGAGATATGATCTCTCTTTTTCATTTTCATCAGAACTCTGGCTGCAGCATTTTGGATCAGCTGAAGGCTTTTAACTACAGTTTGTGGACTTCCTGATAGTAAAGAATTACAATAGTCCAGCCTTGAAGTAACAAATGCATGGACTAGTTTCTCAGCATCACCCCTGGACAGGAGATTTCTCATTTTTTTTAATGATCCTGATCAAAGGTCCTGATCAAAAACAACACCAAGATTTTTTACTTTATTATCATAAATCAGTTTAATCCCATCCAAATGAAGTGACTGGCTAATCAGCTTATTTTTCAGAGACTCTGGTCCAAAGGAAATAACTTCTGTTTTGTCTGCATTCAGAAGGAGAAAGTTAAGAGTCATCCAGGTTTTTATGTCTTCAAGACATGCCTGTAATCTATGTAATGGGTTAGCTCCAGGTTCTTCAGAAAAGCCGGTCCAGGCTCCTTAAAAATGCCGGTCCAGGTTCCTTAAAATTGCTGGTCCCGGTTCTTCAGAAAAGCTGGTCCAGGTTCCTTAAAATTGCCGGTCCCGGTTCTTCAGAAAAGCCGGTCCAGGTTCCTTAAAAATGCCGGTCCAGGTTCTTCAGAAAAGCCGGTCCAGGTTCCTTAAAAATGCCGGTCCAGGTTCTTTAGAAAAGCGGGTCCAGGTTCTTCAGAAAAGGCGGTCCAGGTTCTTCAGAAACGCCGGTCCAGGTTCCTTAAAAATGCTGATCCAGGTTCCTTAAAAATGCTGGTCCAGGTTCTTCAGAAACGCCGGTCCAGGTTCCTTAAAAATGTTGGTCCAGGTTCCTTAAAAATGCTGGTCCAGGTTCCTTAAAAATGCTGGTCCAGGTTCCTTAAAAATGCCGGTCCAGGTTCCTTAAATATGCCGGTCCAGGGTTCCCCAGAGGAGACTTTAAAAGCTCAACTATCTGTTCAACTGACCATGTTCCCCAAATGTTCTAAAGCCTTTTACCGGTTCGTTCTTCTCATTTCTATGATATTTTCTGCAGACATCGACTTCCAGTCCTTCCTGGAGATCTACAGACGTCTCTTCTCTCAGTGCAGGAGTGTGGTGAGATAATGTTTCATTTTTCCACTCCAAAGATCTGACAGCCAATGCTGCATTCAGGCTGCAGCCGAGGATAAACATTATAGGTTCTTCTTCCTAAAATTCAGTAAAATTTTTGGTTTTAACAAGTTTTTCTTAGAAATAAAATAAGAAAAACTAAAATAATAAAATAAATATGTAAAATAAAAAGATACAAGATTTTTTTAATTCTGCCATATTTGTTTCAACACCATCCTAGTACTGCCCTCTAAGGGCTGAACGATGGCTACTGCAGGTAAAAGCTCTAATTGGTGAAAATGGTCCATGCTTCTGGAGGGCGTCTGGATGATATGTATATCATCAAGCAAGAGAATCGATTCATGTTTTTTTTTTCCTCCGGTCTATTTTTATCCATTTGCTCCTGGACGTAATTCTCCTCCCGTGCTGCGGTGGCGCTAAACCTATTTTGCCCTCCTACCTCACTTCCTGGTTATACTCTTACAGCAGTGTGTTGCAGTGAGCTTGATGCAGACATTTTTAAATTATGCTCAGTATTGAAGCGTGGTCTGTTCTACACGCTGTGGGTCTAGATACGGCCGAGGCGGCGAGGAAGTGGGGGCGAGTTTAGTCCGACGACGGAGGGACATGAGGGCCAAAAAGAGCGGAGATCCAGGTGGTAGAAGGGTCCCAGCGTTCTCGTGCACCTCGCTCTTCTAGTGGGTCAAACTTCACGAGTTGTTTTCCGCAATTTCAGTCATAAAAACAAAACAAGCCGGCCTCCTGTCTGCGGCGCTGTCTGCGGTCAGCTACAATGTGAGAGAGGAGCAGCGGAGCGTCTGTGGAGGGGGCGGGACGTCTGGAGCCGAGGTTTTGCATTGCACTCATTGCACTGATTTTCTGCAGTATTTTTTGATGCAACTTTTCTACTTCTGTTATTTGCTGTTGTTTCTAACAAAAAATGCATTACGATATTATTATTTATTTCAAATGTGAAACATTGTCTAGCCTGCAAGGTAAAAAAAAAAAGGAACCAATTAATCGAATCATATCGTATCATGGTGTATTCTTGAGTATCGAAAATGATCAAATCATTGGGTCAGGAAATCGATACTGAATCGAATCGCCATGATGGATGTGATTTACACCCCTAGTCTGTGGTAGCGGTGCATCGAGGGCGGTGAAAGGCCCTGCAGCTGTTTGAGCTTTTTGAGGTTTCTCTTTTTCATCCGAGCTCGGCTCCTCCTGTTTCTAGAACTGCACTTTTCTGGACTCTGTGGTATTTCCAGGGACCTGCTGTAGCCACTCCACCAGTTTCAGGGTCACTGCCCTGAAGTGCCTCTTATATACATACATGCAAGTTCTCCCACCATCCGTGCCATGCAGGATATCAAACTCAATTACTTGTTAGTCAGGGTTCCCGCAGGTCCTTAAAAAGTCTTAAAAGGCATTGAATTCCTCAAAATAAAACTAAGGCCTTAATTGGTATTAAAATGTTTTAAATCAGTCTTAATTTTTAAAGCATAATAAATAGGATTATTTTTATAATGATTTATTTTTGTAATCTAAATAAAATGTTGAAATTGACAATTTTTATTTGAAAAAATAACAGCTCGCCATTATTGGTTCCGTCCCGATAGCGGAACCAATAAAAGCGTTGTTGCTGCCGGGACATTTGGGAGATGCACCATTAACTTTTTGTCTGGAAAATATGAGCAAGTGTAAATGGAACCAAAATTGTCTCCAGCCAAGAGTTTCCTCCATGGCTAAAACCAGGGAACAAGAAGTCCTTCAAGCTCAGAACGATGGGAATTAAGGCAGTGGAGTCGCACATGCGAAGCACGAAACACAAAGCGTCAAAATGGAGTTAACAGAGAAACAGCCGGTATTTCTCAGTTTAGTTCCACCCTTGTCTCTGCAACGCCTCCACTTATCACCAAATCAAACATACTAAGAAAACCATACAAAGAAAAATTGCTGCAAAAAAGACTTAGCACTGGTTATGTTGGGGCTTTAAAACTGATTAGTTTTGTTCCCTGCTAAAACAAAGTTTGTGAATTCAGTTAAATAATTGTTAAAATCTATCTGTCATTTGTGTGTTTTTAGCTTTCTTCCTGTATGGAAAGCTTTTCAAAATTTGAAACATTAGTGCAGTGGTTTATGTTAAAATTAACCTTTGGGTTAAGTTGTTGCAAGCAGGTTTTTCTTGTGTTTCTTGTGAATTTGGTCTTAAATTTTTATTTCAAGTGGCATTAAAAAGGCTTAAAAAGTCTTGAAATTAACTTGCCTTATGCTGTAAGAACCCTGGTTAGTGTATTACCAACTGTAACCATGGAAACAGTGGTCCCAGCTCTTTTCAGGCAGTTTTTTTTTTTTTTTGATAATTTATATTACCGATGAATCGCTCAGTTTTATGTGACTTAAACTTTAATCTCCCCAAACCTCAGATCCTCATAGAAAGGTTTATAACTTTATGATGATTCAGAAACAAAGATATTTGATATAAAAGAGATCCTCTGATCGGTTGGTCTGCACCATTTTTAGGTTGTTGAAGTTTCGGATGAAACTGGAGCTCAGACCCAGAAACCTGAAGACAAACCGGGCTCTCCGCCTGCCAGTAAGGTGGGTGGCAGCTTTTTCTCATTCTAACCTTGAAGAATATTAAAAGAAAAAACTAACAGCATGGATCCCATTCAGGGTTGATCTGCTCACAGCGTCCAACAGAAACATAACAGCTTCCAGTTTATCTCTGATATGGAACCAGAACGTAGGAAAACTGGAGAAATCCTCACAATAAAGGCTTCTTTTGTGCACAGTTCAATTTAGTTTATCTTTCAATTTTCCTTTACTATCCTTTAAACATAGTTTCATATTAAAAGATTATCGGTCTACAAAGCATGAGGAGTTTTAAGGTTTCTGGTTAGTTTGAATCAAAGAGCAGAAACTGCTGTTGGTCTGTGAGGCGCGCAGCTCCTGGTCTGCAGCTCTGATGGATGCTGTCCGTGTTGTGCACAGATCCCCAGGTTCAAAGGTCAGAAGAGACAGACAGCAGCTCAGGTAAACAGCTGAGGATACTAACATGATCACCATAAACAGCCTCAGAGCTCACTAACCTGGATCTCTACAGCCTCATTCTCACATCCACCGCTCTCCCATGTTTCCTGTCTGCCATCCACTGGGAAGCACAGAGGGGTTTACTACAGAGACACTGACGTCCATCCGCGTCTGCAGGACAGGGAATCATTTCCAGAGGATTTCCTGATCAAATCATAGTCCAAAAAATGAGATGGAGACAGACAGGAAGGTTATTTTGGTTTTTCTTTAGAGGATGGATGGTCTGAAAATTAAACCTCATAGAAAATAAGCTGTTTGCACCTTTTAGACGTGGCTTAAATTTCTTTAAAGTCCATGTTGATCTTACACTGCAAAAAACACAAATCTAGAAATCATGAAGTAATTTTTTTCTTTAAAAAAATGCATTTTTTTCTCGAATTGAGAAGATAAGTGAGACACTTTGCCCAAGAAACAAGACAATTTACATTTAAAGTCGTAGAGAAGCGTCTGTTCTTTAAACGAGTGAATAAAGTGAATGTGATTGGTCGTTTATCAGGGGGGCGGGATTGTTGTAGCGGAAGGTTCCCATCAACTTTGGTTGTGGCCGGTTTGTCGGAAGCATCTTGCTAACTGGTTAGCAACTTAGTGCTAATAGGTTCCCAATGGGAAATTCCATTGTTGGAAGACTGTTGATTGTGTATCAAGAGATATTTTTAGATGTATATTTGATTTTAGTTTTCTTAATGTAGACGTTAATTCGGAGCTAAGCCCTGAACACACCGAGTCCGGTTTGGTGTCAGATCGGACAGGAAATCATTTATTATGAGGTCGTTGCTTTTAGCTCTCATTGAAAGTGAATGGGGATGAAGACACCCGACACATGGCGTACATCCACTGACGCATCTAACCATCCAGCTCTATTTATGAGAGTTCTTAAAGCTCAGATGGATTTAAAATATGCCCAGTTGGGACCAACATGCTCTGTAGAAAACCCTTCTGATGTTTGGATTCAGTAGTTAAATGTAGGAGAATATGATTCTTACATTAATCCTCACACGGTCGTAATCAGACTGCATGAAATTAGCTGTAAATCTGTTTAGTTAAGCTCTAATTTATCAAATACTATCTGAATTCAGACGTCTTGCAGTTATTCCAACATTTTCCTTGTGGGTTTTTTTGGGGTGTTTTTTTTTTACTTTTGATTAGAAAATTAGATTCTAAGGGTACAGCTATTTTTTAAAAGCAAATATGTTTTTCCTTCACTGTCTGCTGATTTGCTTTCCTGATGTTTTTGCTTTTGATCTTCCCTTTTTTTCCGTTTATATTCATTTCAACATCTGAGCCTCCAAATCTCCTGGACTTAATATGTTATATGTTATCATCCTCGTGTTTGGAGTTTTCAAAGTTGTGTATAATTTGTGTTAGGTTCAAAAATGTAGGTTTGTAAAAGAGAGACTGAGTCCACACAGGAAAGAGATTCAAACAACTCCTGCAGGAGTGGAAAGAGCCCAACCTAACTTCCAACTCTTTCAACGAACCCCCTCCTGTAGTCGTCTTTTATTAACAGAACATAACACATGGTTACAAAAGAGTATTGTTCTGACAGGAAAGTTGATCAGGTCATAAGACACGATGCTCTCCTCTTGACTGAATCACAAGGCAGAGTGAAGCATCACATTTCTACAATGTTTCATATGAACACACATTATTTTTATAATCATCATTAAATAAACCTAACAATTTGGGCTACTTGGTACACAGAAAACCCTTGAAGATTAGAGATTTAACAAAATAATTCAAGGCAAATTAACCTTTAATGACTTATAAAAAAAATAATATATTTTCAGTAAACTGCTGCAGTGTTAAATCATTCTGTTCCTTTGGAATTTTCTCTTTTGCTCTGAGACATTTAAAACCCTTAAAGCACTTTAAAAACAGAAAAATATCCCATATTTAATTATTACAGTAGCAGGGACAGTGTGGCAGGGCTATTTTACACCTCGGAAGTTCAACTTGTTAACTGCACTAAGAAAAGTACCATCATTCCTTGTTTATTGTCTTGTCTCATGTCGACTCCATCATCTCTAACCTATGTAAAAAAAAAATGAAGAAAGATCCCGGACAGGCCCCCAAGTTAAATCACATTTTCTTTAAAAAAAAAAAAAAAAAAAGTGGAGATGCAATGTAAATGGTTGCCATTCTGCTTTTCTAATTAATCAACTAACCAACTTCCATTTTCAATTCATTTCAGTTTATTTATATAGCGGCGATTCAAAACACATACTTTACAAATATCTAGGTTTGTCCCGATTTAGAAACCATATCATAAATCAGGCTTTTGTACCCCATTTACACTACCCTTGAAAAACCGATCTATGCCGAGACCGGTCCGAGGTCGGATCAGTTAACCAGGCCGAGCTCGGTTCTGACGACCGTTTACACATCACGCTATCTCGGTTCCTCGACTCGTCGCCTCCTGGTGACGATCTGCGGTATTACAGCCAGTATTGAAGGAGGAAATCAAGCAGTTGGTGGCGGTAATGCACCAAAAGTTGTTTGCCAACCGCCATAAAACACAAGAAGAAGAAGACGAAGGAGGGAATCAAGCAAATCAAAATGGCGGCGCCCGTAACATTCAGAAAGTTATGCTTGATTATTATTGCTGTACTTCGGTGTTATTTAAAATGCCATTATTTAAAATGTTGCGCGGAGAAGATTTCGATTGTTGTTTATAGTTGAAGAAGAAGTTGTTCTTCTTCTTCTGTTTCTGGAGGGGCATTACCGCCAACTACTGGAATGGAGTGTGAATCGCCATGTGCAGCCAGACGGAGATGACGCGTTCTGCTCATGCGCTTTTGTTATCAGAGAACCGAGCCGATAACAAATTGTACATCCTGTTTTAAAGATGTCCGGCTTTGGTATGCACTAACTATCCTTCGGGAAATTCAATCACATTTCACAAGCAGCAGATGCCTGAAAGTTACAAATTTTTATTTTTTTGCTGCTCGACACACCACATCAACCAATAAGAGCAGCTGATCTGGGAGCTATGATCACTCCTCTGAAACTGTTTATTAACGCCTAAATTAACTTCAAATGTAGAAACCTGCCGGCAGAATATGTTGGCTTTTATTATCCTGCTGCCTGCAGTTTGTAGCACAGACCTGAAAAACACTAACATCTACTTCCAGCCGCCACAAAAAGTAGGGGAAAACCGCCAACAGGTGACCAGCCTGAGGCAGCTGCTGCTGGGGATTCCAAGTGACAGCGCACCGCCGGTATGTGGGGGTCTGAGCGGCTCCCACAGAGAAATAATCTTTGATTGGTCAGATCTAAATCCACTCTACACTATGCGTATTTCCCTGTACCGGCTAGTTTTGCCTCTCCACTGTCGCTACAAGCATGCTTGATGTGAAGGATAGCATTCGAGTCAATGAGTCGATGCAATCAACTGGTTTTCCTTAGATGGAAAGCTTTGAATCTTTTGACTTGATGATCTCATTGAATTGTCTCTGTAAAGCACCGTGAATTGACGTGTCGCTATAGATATAAACTGAATTTAATTGAATTTTTAGAAGCTTGAATTTAAATGATCTCTGTTCCCACTGTATATAAGTATGGCTGCTGTTACAAACCAATTCATGTTGAAAACTGCTTGGCTGGCATTAGAATAGAATAGAATAGAACTTTATTGATTTCACAATGGAGAAATTCATTCTTAAAAACAAACAGAAGGTTTACAAAAAAGGAAAAGGTGCATGAAGTATATTCAGTGCATCCTGATATATACAGGTGTTGGTAAACGTAAAGAAGAAGAGATTTAAGGTGACTTATTTACAGTAAAGATATAAAAATGTAAAGATATAAAAAATATATGTTATTACAGTGTTATTACACAAGTCTTTGAGTAAAGGAGCTGCTCAGCTCCTCTCCAGTCTGCTGCAGAGGGTGGAAGGTGGCGTCCATGATGGATGGAAGCTTGGACAGCACCCTCCTCTCAGCTAATGAGTCCAGAGAGGACAGAAACGGCCTTTCTCACCACTTTGTTCAGTCTTTTTCTGTCCCGCTCTGCGCTGCCAGGGGCCCAGCAGACAACAGCGTAGAGGATAGAAGGTTTTAATCAGGGGCCTGCTCACTCCATAGGTGGACCCTGCAGGTCGGACCCTGAAGGTCAGGTAACATGGTGTCCTTTCTAAAGTCCTGCAAGCAGAACCAATATTAAATTTAAACCTTTAAAAAGCTCCCCAGGCTTCTGCCTCCTTTTCATCGGCTCCTGTCTGCAGGTCTGGTAGGATTTACCTGAAGGAGAAAGAATTTAGGAATGAGAACATTTTGACTAAAGATTTCCTTCTGTTCTGTTTACTAACTTGCTTTCCAAAGGTTTTGGCTAAAGAATCAGATGCAGAAAGTTCAGTATCTTCTGTATGATGCAGGAGGTTTCAGGAACCCCTCCTCCTCATTCGTTACCCAGCTTTGATGAAACTCTGTTGGTGTTCAGGACCTTGAGCGGATACTCTCCCTGCCAAAAAGAGACCTTCAGCAGCAGGAGCGCACCTCTTCCTCTGTGAGGATGGAGCATCTGGACCTGGAGCTGGATGAAGAAGTGGACCACGATGAAGAGGACTCCTTCTTCGACGACCCGCTGCCCAAACCGCAGAAGACTTACGGATGGTGAGAAACACTCGTTTAATGGCCGGAGTAAAACAGGCTGGAGGGCGGAGCACCGGTAGATATTCAATCAGGTTTTCAGTTGCCATGGAAACAAGGACCAAACAGACATCCTGGTAACGAAATAAAGAGCAAAGAGGCCAGATGCCAGTTAAAACCAACATTTAATCAAAATGGAACAATTTTAAATAAAAAAAGCTAACTTTCTAAAATAAAATTTTAGCTAAAATCGCATTTTATTTATTTTTTTCATTTATATTTTATTGATTTTTTCACAGTATAAATCTTAAGAGTCACACAGACTTACTCTCACCTGAGAAACTTTAGTCCAAATTCTCCTTAAATACATGTGATCATAAAGTGACCAACATTCTTGTTAAACAGAGACATATCCAAAGTTTTAAAAGCAAAAAAATAATAATCACTGAACATTTAGCAACAAACCATGCTGTGTTATTTTATAGTTTTATTTAAACAATTATCCACCTCAATACCTCCACAGAATAACCTTTACCTCCCAACAACTCTGGTCTGTTTTAAATATTGACTCCAACTCTGCTGCAGTTTTCTCCAGGGGGCGCTATAAATTCAAAATAGACGTTTACCAACATTATAAAAACAAAAAATATTTGTACAGGTTTACTTTTTGTACATAAATCTTGCCCTTCTGAGGCTTTGTTAAGGTAAATCTGTGTTGCATGGTCCAATATTGAACCATTTTAATAATGGAGAAGCTTTTAGTCAGCTTTATACTTTTTGATACATAAAAGCGTCATTTATTTCCTGAAAATGTGTTTATTTAAGAGCAACTATGCAAATTAACAAACACCTAGAAAAAGTCGACATATTCTATTATTTTCCATGTGAATCCCAGATTGTTTATTCTTATTTGCCTTTTCTAAAAATGCTTTAAATCCGTCCAACATGTCTTTATCCATGCTGGGTCAGATCCTGATGTTTCAAAAATGAAACAGGATAAAGCATTAGCCTCGTTGCATGCAGTTAGCCAAGCCTTGTAGCTAAACCAGGTCCTCGATAAGGACGTTTCTGCACAATCTCTCTCTCTCTATCTCTATGTCTCAATTAATTTATTTTATTACAGTTTTTCTTTTTTTATTTTATTTTCTTTATTGCAGATTCAGATTTAAAATGACTGTTACGTCCACCAAGGGCACAACATATTTGAGGACACGAGACAAAGATGAGGGTTCAAAAAAAGATATTTTATTTAAAAATCTTTCTCCTCTGTAGCTTCCTTTGCTCGGCTTCTTCCGATTACTGCGAAGAAAAAAAGTTAGAGGCCCTCAGATCCCGTGCCCCAAAAGAATCAAAAAAATGAAACCCAAAAGTAACAACAGAAAGTTGGACCTGGCAGGCCGATCGAACAGAACAAAACTGTACAGCAGGGGGCCAACCCTATACAGGGCCGTCGAAGCCCCTACTGGTACCGGACTAAAGGCCAAAAATAACCTAAGCAAAAGAAAAATCGAAAATAGGACAACCGGTCCCGCCAGGCCAAAAACCACAAGAAAAAAGTAAGAAACGGTTAACAAAAATACCGCATGGCAGGCTGGAACGTCCGCTGCAGACCGCAGCGACAAGACAAGCGCGCACCGCGCACTATGGAACAAGTGGAAGCAGGTGGAAAAGCGGCGTCCAAGCGAAGTTGGAAAGGAACGCCCCAACATGCTGAAAGCCAGCCTATTTATAGGTGGACAACAGCACCACAAATTAACGTAATTAACTGGTCAAAAGAATTATTCAGCTCCCAAAATATATTAACAAAAGATCCTTCAACTAAAGTCTGTAAGAAAACAAAGAAAAGAAATAGACAAAAATGTTAATGTGCCCGAAGCACATAACACCCCCACCCAAAGACTCTGAATGGGGGTCTGAAGTAAAAAAAAAACTCAACCCATTCAGAGAAAAAAAACGGGACTAGAGTCGTGAGAGTGCGTCGGCCACTACGTTGTCTTTACCACGAACATGCTGTATAGAGATGTCAAATGATTGGAGTCGCAGAGACCAGTTCATCAAGCGGCGGTTTTTATTACGCATGCGAGCTAGAAAAACTAACGGATTATGGTCCGTAAAAACAACCACAGATCCGCTAGAACCTCCAACATACACCTCAAAATGTTCTAAAGCCAGGACCAACGCTAATGCCTCCTTTTCAATGGCTGAATACCATCTCTGGTACTTATCCAGTTTTTTAGAAAAATAAGAAACCGGATGTTCCACCCCATCAGTACCATCCTGGAGCAGGACAGCTCCGACACCAGAATCACAAGCGTCTACAGCCAACTTAAATGGCACATCAAAACGAGGGGCCGACAACACAGGAGCATTAACTAGCAAATGCTTAGTTTGCTCAAAAGCAGATTGACACCGATCAGACCAAATAAAAGCCAATTTAGGGCTAAGTAGGTCTGTTAACGGGGCAGCTACAGAGGAAAAGTTTTTACAAAACCCCCTGTAGTAACCAACCATCGCTAGATAGCGGCGTAGCTCAGTACGAGTGGTGGGTACTGGGACAGATAGAATGGCCTCTACTTTAGCCTCAACGGGGCGCACTTGACCTCCCCCCACCCTTTTCCAAGATAGGTCACCGTCGCGTGGCCGAATTGGCATTTAGAAAGATTAACTGTCAAATTAGCCTCACTCAGACGCGTAAAAACAGTTTTTAAATGGTCAACGTGCTCAGTCCATGTAGCAGAACAAATCACCACGTCATCCAAATAAGCCTCACAGAATGATAAACCCGACAAAACAACATTCATTAGCCGTTGAAACGTCGCTGGGGCGTTGCGCATCCCAAAAGCCATCACGGTGTACTGAAGGAAATCATCGGGTGTGACAAAAGCGGAAATTTCCTGGGCTCTTGCCGTTAAGGGCACCTGCCAGTACCCCTTTAGCAGATCCAGCTTTGTAACGAACTGGGCAGCCCCCACATGGTCCATACAATCCTCCATACGAGGGAGTGGATAACAATCCGGCCTAGTCACCCCATTTACCTTCCTGAAGTCCGTACAAAAACGGTCCTCCCCACTGGCTTTAACAGTCAGGAGGCATGGTGAACTCCACGCACTACTGCTGGCAACAGCAAGTCCATGTTCCACCATGTACTCCACCTGCGTCTTCAAACGGCGCCGTTTGTCTGGGTTCACTCTGTACGGGTGTTGTTTAATTGGCTTGGAATCACCAACGTCAATGTCATGGCTGAGCACACGAGTCTGAGTGGGAATATCTGCAAACAGAGACCTATAAGACTGGATCAAATGAATTACATCAGCCTGTTTGGAAAAGTCAAGGTGGGACAACAAGAGAGGCAAGTTCTCCAAAACCGCTGAATTTGGAACCCTCCCCTCAGTGACAGCCGGGGAGAAAACGTCACCTTCAGGTTCAGCACCGGACAGCTCCTCCCGTGCATCTGCAGCTGCCCCGACACATGCGTCATCTCGTTCACTGGAAACACAACTGATAAATTTATGCAGAGTGGGCGCACGCTCGACGTACGGCTTCAGCATGTTAACATGACATAAGCGTGAAGTCCACCTCCGATCAGGAGTAGAGATCAGATAGTCACGATCACCAACCTTTCTCGTGATTGTATAAGGCCCACTATAGCGCGCTTGCAAGCTCGAACCAGGAACCGGAAGTAACGCTAACACTTTCTCCCCAGGCTGAAAAACTCTCAAAACTGCCCTTCTGTCAAACAAGGACTTCATTTTAGCCTGTGCAGTTTTAAGATTCTCTTTAGCTATCTCACACGCACGACTCAACTTCAACCGAAAATTACTAACATAGTCTAACAAATTTTGGTCAGATTTGTCACACAACCACTTCTCTTTCAACAGCCTTAAAGGACCGCGAACAGTGTGACCAAAAACCAAGTCCGACGGGCTAAACCCCAGAGACTCCTGAACCACCTCCCGAATAGCAAACAGTTGTAAATGTACACCTTCATCCCAGTCTTTTTCAAACTCCAAACAGTAGGTGCGAAGCATTGTTTTTAAAGTTTGATGGAAACGCTCGAGTGCGCCCTGACTCTCCGGGTGATAAGCGCTGGAATGACAGTGCTTTATGTCCAATTGACATAAAACCTGTGCAAAAACTTTAGACATAAAGTTAGACCCTTGGTCAGTCTGCACAACCTGAGGTAAACCAAACAATGAAAAAAACGTTGTCAATGCTTTAACCACTACGGGCGTAGTTATTTTACGCACCGGAAAAACCTCTGGAAAACGAGTAGAGGTGCACATCACCGTCACCAAGAACTTATTCCCCGCTTTGGTTCGAGGCAACGGACCCACACAGTCAACCAATACTCTTTCAAATGGTTCAGCGATGGCTGGGATGGGATACAAAGGAGCAGGAGAAATCGTCTGATTTGGCTTTCCAGATACTTGACAAAAGTGACACGAATTACAGTAGCGCACGACATCGCTCTTCAATCCTGGCCAAAAGAAATGACGCAAAATGCGATCATAGGTCTTTCTTATGCCAAGGTGACCCGCTAACGGATTATCATGTGCCAACCGCAAAATTTCTGAACGATATGGAGATGGAACAACAATCTGCTTCACCACACTCCATTCCTCAACAGGAGACACATTCAAAGGGGTCCATTTACGCATCAGAAGACCATCATCCAAAAAAAAGCCAGTAGAAATGGAGTCAGGCTTATCAGTTAATGCATCGCCGAACAATGACTCCAAACTTTTATCACTTTTTTGGAGCTCAATCAACTGCTTTCTAGACCATAACAGTGTATTTACATCCAACATGTCATCCTCCACAGTTTGCTTTAATGGAACATGTTCGGATTCAGCGTTGAACAAAAAACTTTCACTCAAGTCAAACTCATCTTTACTTTCTTCTCGTTGACGTTTAAGTGCTGCACGCGTAACTGCGCATGACGTGAAAACATCTGGGAATTTACGGGGGAGCGCATCTGGACAGTCGCTCAACACCGGAACAGGTGTAACATCCGGGGTAACCAACACCCGACCCCCAGCCAAGTCGTTGCCCATGATCATGGAGACGCCCGCTACTGGAAAACTAGGACGCACCCCAACCACAGCGTCACCAGACCACAGCTCAGACTGGATCATGATTTTATGCAGAGGAACGCAGATGTCTTGCATGCCAAAACCACGCACTGGCACACCAGAACCAATCGCAGTGTCGTTATTCAACGGCAAGATTCCCTCCCTAATAAAAGATTGAGAGGCAGCAGTGTCTCGCAATATTTTTACAGGGATCTTTTCACCAGTTAGAGACAAAGAAACAAACCCATCCATAATTAAAGGCTTAAAATCAGCATACTCGCAAGGCTGTGTTGAAAGTGAATAAGCATGGCCTTTCACAGTTTTAATTAGAGCGACGGGCTTAGTGTTCTTTTTCTGCAAAACCGGGCAATTGGCCACAATGTGTCCTCTCTTTTTACAATAAAAACACGTCCCATTAGTTTTTACTTCCAACCTGTTATCCGATTTGCCTTCAACGCCACCGAGTGCAGCAGGTATATCTGTTTCAACAAGCGAGACAGTTTTGGCACACTCCCTCCCTTTATTTCCAGAGTGGTCAAACTTACTAAAGAAATGTGAGCGCTCAAAATTACTTTTGTGCGTTAGCATGTACTCATCAACGAGCACCGCAGCTTTTGACACATTTGAGACTTTATTTTCATTCAAGTAGGTGGTAACTTTCTCAGGCAAATTATTTTTAAAGTCTTCCAATAAAATAAGTTGCTTAAGCTGCACAAAATCGGCAACATTCTTAGAAGCGCACCAGCGATCAAAGAGAATTTCCTTATCTCTAACAAAATCCACATAAGTTTGATTGTAGCGTTTTTTCAACTTACGAAATTTCTGACGATAAGCTTCCGGTACTAGTTCATATGCCCTCAAAACAGCACCTTAACTTTTTCAAAATCAAGGCTATCAGCCACAGAAAGAGACGCATATGCCTCTTGCGCTTTGCCACTTAATGCACACTGTAACAAAGTCCACACATTTTTGGGCCACTTAAGTGTGAGTGCCACTCTTTCAAATAAGGTAAAGTATTTATCAACATCCCGCTCATTAAATGGAGGAACCAGGCGAACATTTCTACTCACGTCAAAATCATTTGATTTGGGTTGTGAAGACTCAGCACCAAGCTCGAGTTCTTTCAAACGCAGTTCGGCTTGTATCTCCAATCGTCGCTGTTCAAGATGCAGCTCCTTTTCTCTCAAAGCAAGCCGACCCAATTCAACTTCCAGTTCCTTCAAACGAACCGGGTCATCTTTCAACGAAGCTTTCGATGGCGATCCAACAGGACTTTTCGGTAAAACTGTAGCAGGAAAAATTCCTATCTGCACCAGTGCTTCTAACAACTCAGCTTCAACTGTTCCTCTCTTAACACGTTTATCTACGGTAACCTTGAAATGCTCGGCTATTAACAGCAACTGATCCTTTGTGCAGTTATGCAAAGTATCCAACGTGGGCCCTCGAACAAACTCATCCAGGTCAAACTCCATGTCTACCCCTGGAATGAAGCCACACTAAATCAGGAACACCCCTGCACAAACAAAGCTACAGCACCACCAGAACCGAATGCTCTAATTAATCAGCGCAACGCGCGTCAGCTGCGCAAAAACACACACAAACCCAGCACAACCGCCAACAAACAAGAATCAACCGTAGGACACGACCTGTCTCTAAAGGCACACTTTGTTTAAACAAGCCCCCATAAATATGTTACGTCCACCAAGGGCACAACATATTTGAGGACACGAGACAAAGATGAGGGTTCAAAAAAAGATATTTTATTTATCAATCTTTCTCCTCTGTAGCTTCCTTTGCTCGGCTTCTTCCGATTACTGCGAAGAAAAAAAATTAGAGGCCCTCAGATCCCGTGCCCCAAAAGAATCAAAAAAATGAAACCCAAAAGTAACAACAGAAAGTTGGACCTGGCAGGCCGATCGAACAGAACAAAACGGTACAGCAGGGGGCCAACCCTATACAGGGCCGTCGAAGCCCCTACTGGTACCGGACTAAAGGCCAAAAATAACCTAAGCAAAAGAAAAATCGAAAATAGGACAACCGGTCCCGCCAGGCCAAAAACCACAAGAAAAAAGTAAGAAACGGTTAACAAAAATACCGCATGGCAGGCTGGAACGTCCGCTGCAGACCGCAGCGACAAGACAAGTGCGCACCGCGCACTATGGAACAAGTGGAAGCAGGTGGAAAAGCGGCGTCCAAGCGAAGTTGGAAAGGAACGCCCCAACATGCTGAAAGCCAGCCTATTTATAGGTGGACAACAGCACCACAAATTAACGTAATTAACTGGTCAAAAGAATTATTCAGCTCCCAAAATATATTAACAAAAGATCCTTCAACTAAAGTCTGTAAGAAAACGAAGAAAAGAAATAGACAAAAATCTTAATGTGCCCGAAGCACATAACAATGACAGATTCAAATCAATTCCCTTTTTCTTATTCAGATTTTGGTTTTTTATACTTTCAATTTAGTCTTTTTTAGTCAGATTTTGGGGAGTAAAAATAATAAGATAAATGAATTAAAACAAATAAAACCATGTAAAAAAAGAACAATAAAACAAACCAAAAACAGAGAGAGCCACCCGCTATGTTAAAAGCCAAAAAATAGAAATAGGTTTTAAGACGAGCTTTAAAAATGGACAGCGATCCAGCCGAGATTTAGCAAAGGCATGGATTTATCTTTCAAAGTGTTGCTGTGTAAGAAAAGGTTTGACCTTTGCCAACTGTTAACTGATATATGTCAACAGGAAACCCCAGAATATATGAAAATGATCCGCTTTTAAGGCACTACAGGATCTTCAGCACCGGAAATCACCATATTTTCTCTGTGCTGGACTCATGAACAACCTCATTGTGTTCTTCCCGTTGTGCTCTCTCCAAATGTATGTGGTTTTCCATAGATATCCATAAATCCTCTCCCAGTACTTCTCCAGCACCTAAATCAGGGTTCCTGCAGGTCCTTAAAAAGTCTTAAAAGTCTTGAATTCTTCAAAATAAAACTAAGCCCTTAATTGGTATTAAAATGTCTTAAATCAGTCTTTCGTAGGTCTTAATTTTTAAAACATCATAAATAGGATAATTTTTATAACGATTTGTTTTTGTAATCTAAATAAAACATTAAAATTGACAATTTTTTTTTATTTAAAAAATTATTGGTTGCGTCCCGTTGCGGAACCAATAAAGCGTTGTTGCGGCCGGGACATTTGGGAGATGCGCCATTAACTTTTTGTCTGGAAAATATGAGCAAGTGTAAATGTAACCAAAGAGTTTCCTCCATGGCTAAAACCAGGGAACATACATGAGGCTCAGTGGATTTATGCAAGAAGTCATTCAAGCTCAGAACGATGGGAATTAAGGCAGTGGAGTCGCACATGCGAAGCACGAAACACAAAGCGTCAAAATGGAGTTACAGAGAAACAGCCGGTTTTTCTCAGTTTAGTTCCACCCTTGTCTCTGCAACGCCTCCACTTATCACCAAATCAAACATACTAAGAAAACCATACAAAGAAAAAAAGACTTAGCACTGGTTATGTTGTGGCTTTAAAACTGATTAGTTTTGTTCCCTGCTAAAACAAAGTTTGTGAATTCAGTTAAATAATTGTTAAAATCTATCTGTCATTTGTGTGTTTTTAGCTTTCTTCCTGTAGGGGAAGCTTTTCAAAATGTGAAACATTAGTGCAGCGGTTTATGTTAAAATAAACCTTTGGGTTAAGTTGTCGCAAGCAGGTTTTTCTTGTGTTTCTTGTGAATTTGGTCTTAAATTTTTATTTCAAGTGGCATTAAAAAGTCTTAAAAAGTCTTGAATTTAACTTGCCTTATGCTGTAGGAACCCTGTCAATAATAGCTTCTTTTTCCCATCTTGATTTCATGTATTTTAAATTCCCGTTTTAAAAGCCTAATAAAATTTTTTTATGATTTTTGTTTAAAACACAACAGAAATAAACACTTTTCCTAATTAAATGAAAAAGTTTTACTTATTTTTTTAACAGAAAATGATAATAAAACTGATTTAAAACTCTCCTTTTCTGCAGGTTAAATGTCTAAAAAAATGTACTCAAAAATTCACAATATTGATCCGTTTATCTGAAAACTGCACACAGATTTGAATATTTAATGCATGTTTTTGATTTTCCTCTTGAATATCTGCAAAGGTAGAATATAAAATGTCCTTATTTTTGGACCTGATTCAGTTTTGTTACCCTCATAGATCGGTCTGACGGATCAAGGATAAAAAACAAACAGTCCTGAACGTCTTTCTTTCTTTGTCTGTCTGCTGTTTTTCCGTCCTGCTGCGTCGGAAGCTCTCCGATCGGAGAAAAGGACTCGTCAGA
Organism: Cyprinodon diabolis; assembly: GCA_030533445.1. NCBI lineage: Eukaryota > Metazoa > Chordata > Actinopteri > Cyprinodontiformes > Cyprinodontidae > Cyprinodon > Cyprinodon diabolis. The sequence goes on along the minus strand of CM060076.1, from coordinate 2,813,657 downwards.
GAGGACAGACAGTCCGAAGGAGTAAGTGACCAAACCCGAGTCAGATCAGAGGAAAATCAGAAGCTTAAAGGACGAAGAAAATGTTTTTATTCAGCACCTTCAGAGGAGCTGGCATTTTCTGCCTCCTCCTCCTCATCCTGCTTTCCCTTTTATCTGTCTCTGAAACGTCTGTCCCTGTCCTCCTCTATCCCGTCCTGTAGCTCCGCCCAACTGAGGGAGGAGGGTCCGTCTGGGCCGCACGTCTCTACAATGAGACGCGGCCGAAGCCTTAGTGAGTGAGTGTGCATGCTTCCTCCGACCAGGCCAGCCCTGCTAACGCTAACGGCTGACCCATCATTGAATAACAAACTCATAACAAACATTTAACGCGTGTGAGACGAACCGCAGCTATCATCGCAGGTTCTGTTGGAGGGATTTAGGGAGAACATCTGATCTGCTAACTGAGTGAAACTGAATCAGGCACAGCCTGACGTCCGATTGAACAATAAACCTCTCCGGGCTTGTTGGACACCTTCGTTTATCCATCCTTGACTTCTCTGGATGTTTCCAGCCATCTCCTCCATGCAGATGCTCTCACACCCACCTTTTAGAGTTTAGGTTCTCCTTAGAACCCCGCAGACATCCTGCAGCCTCCCTCTCAGCTTGAACGGCTCTTTCAGCTGCAGATGTTTCCTGCATCCGAGGCAGTTTTGTTGGAAAATTATGATGATGCTTCTCTGCAGACAGTAACAGAACCAGAAAAGGGTGTCTGTGTCTGAACGTCTGCCCTAACCACTATATAGGGCACTACGCCACTTTAGATGAGTGTCCGAACTTCTAGTGGATGAAAATGTAGTAGACTCGAAATTTCCCACAACGCACCTTGAAAAGTAGTGATCATCCATCTCTACCCGATCCGTCTCGGAAGCACGATCCGTCCTGCACATGCACCATCAGCACATCCAGACATACATCCGGTCGCCCTCGATTTTATTTGGTTAAAAAGATCTAAATGATCCTCCCCAAAAATAGTAAATGTACCAAAATATGTGTTAAAGGTTGATAATGTATCTCTCGAGAAAACAAATGCCTTAAAATCCTTTCTATTTCATCAGTCCTCTTTTAAATGAAAATGGGATCCTGCGCTGCTTCCGGTGGCTAACCTTTTATGCCTTGGA
>CM060076.1:2805000-2807500 GCA_030533445.1 Cyprinodon diabolis | reverse complement strand
CCACCCTCACTTCCTTCCCTCCCTCCCTTCCTTCCTTCCTTGCTTCCATCCCTCCCTCACTTCCTTCCTTCCATCCCTCCCTCACTTCCTTCCTTCCTTCCATCCATCCCTCCCTCCCTCACTTCCTTCCTTCCTTCCTTCCCTCCCTCACTTCCTTCCTTCCTTCCCTCCCTCTCTTCCTCCCTTCCTTCCCTCCCACCCTTCCTTCCTTCCTTGCTTCCTTCCTTGCTTCCTTCCTTCCCTCCTTTCTTCCTTCCCTCCTTCCCTCTCTTCCTCCCTTCCTTCCCTCCCACCCTCACTTCCTTCCTTCCTCCCTTCCTTCCCTCTCTTCCTCCCTTCCTTCCCTCTCTTTCTCCCTTCCTTCCCTCCCACCCTCCCTTCCTTCCTTCATTCCTTCCTTCCCTCCCTTCCTCCCTTCCTTCTCTCCCACCCTCACTTCCTTCCTTCCTTCCTTCCCTCCTTCCTTCCTTCCTTCCTTCCTTCCCTCTCTTCCTCCCTTCCTTCCCTCCCACCCTCACTTCCTTCCTTCCTTCCTTCCTTCCTTCCCTCCCTCTCTTCCTCCCTCCCTTCCCTCCCACCCTTCCTTCCTTCCTTGCTTCCTTCCTTGCTTCCTTCCTTCCCTCCTTCCTTCCCTCTCTTCCTCCCTTCCTTCCCTCCCACCCTCACTTCCTTCCTTCCTTCCTTCCTTCCTTCCCTCTCTTCCTCCCTTCCTTCCTTCCCTCTCTTCCTCCCTTCCTTCCCTCCCACCCTCCCTTCCTTCCTTCCTTCCTTCCTTCCTTCCCTCCCTTCCTCCCTTCCTTCTCTCCCACCCTCCCTTCCTTCCTTCCTTCCTTCCTTCCTTCCTTCCTTCCTTCCTTCCTTCCTTTCTTCCTCCCTTCCTTCTCTCCGACCCTCACTTCCTTCCCTCCCTCTCTTCCTCCCTTCCTTCTCTCCGACCCTCACTTCCTTCCTCCCTTCCTTCCCTCCCTCTCTTCCTTCCTTCCTTCCTTCCTTCCTTCTCTCCGACCCTTCCTTCCTTCCTTCCTGTTTTGGAAGTGACTCTCTGTCTGAACTCTGGAATGTTTTCTGCTTTGCAGGAGCAAAAACCTCCAGAGAGAAAAACCTGCGCACTGCGAGCGACAGAACACGATCTCTGCACTTGGGTCAGAAACTGTTTCTCATTCTCGTTTTGTTCGGTTCATCTGCAGATTTGATTGGTTCCTGGAAAAGTCCAGTTTCAGCGTTTAGCAGAATTTATTCTAACTAATATTTTGGACTCTGTTTCCACAGATGAAGAGGAGGAGTACGATGATGACTTCAACAGGTGAGATCGATGATGTAATGTTTGATCTGTCTGATGTCAACCTGCTTATATTTGTCTTTGGAGAAAGCTCCTCAGAGCAGGTTTCTGCCTCCTTGGTTGTTTCTTCTGGTGTCCCTCATAACGTTCCAGGAGAACTTGAGGTCAACCTGACAGATTCAGGCTGAATTCTATCAGAACGTTGATGTTTGTTTTCTTTTTCAGCCATCGGTCGGACCTTTCTAACGGCGAGCTGAGTTTGGCCGAGGACATCGAGGAGGTGTCCATCGAGGGTCCGGAGAACAGCGAAAAGGTTTGACGTCTCCTCCAGGCTCTGAGAGCTTCTGATCTCAGCTCAGTTTGCTCTCTGACCTCCCGTCTATTTTTTTGTCCAGTCTAATGAAGCCACACAGGACCTGAGCGTCTCTCAGATCAGTCAGAGCCACGGAGCTGACTACATGGAGGACGTGTCCTGAGGCTCCCAGCAGGAACCTCTTCCTTCCTGGATATTTAAATCTGTACAGTTTGATCAGAGCAATAAAGGGGTTTGTTTGGTTTAAACTTTCTGATCCAGTTTATTATTCTGAATTAAGAATTAGAAAGCAGAAAGAAGAAGACGTGATCAGATAATACCAAAGAACATAAATGGACGGAAGCCCATTTAGGTCAAATTAGATCCCAGTAACTGTCTTGGTCTATGGAATGAATGCTCAATTACAGAGAATTAGTGAAAAAATAAATATCCTAACATGAAAACATCTTCAACTTAAAGTTCCATCACAGAAATAAGTTAAGATATTAACATTTGTTTTTCTATAGTGGCTGAAATCAAGTCAATATATTGTTATTTTTCTAATAACCAATAAAAACAGATAACAAAGAAACTCTCCGATACAAATCATGTATTTATTTTGAGAAATTTCAAAATAAATGTATACAATTCTGTATATATATATATCTGTAAAAAGTGCTGAGTATTTTTCTAAATGACGGAAATTTTTTATAAAAAATTTATGTTTAATCACAAAAAGGCTTTTTACCAAATAAAAGGAGCATAAAATATCTACAATAAAACATTTTCAAAAGTAAAAATATTTGGAATTTATTCATGTAAAAATAAAAAAAATTATGTCATTGATAATTAGAAATAAACTAAAAATACAAAATTTAAACAAAATTGTTTGGTTTCTTAAAAATAAAAGTTTTTCTTACTTATTAAAC
>CM060076.1:2695000-2795000 GCA_030533445.1 Cyprinodon diabolis | reverse complement strand
TGTAACATTTGCTGTTTATCAGATGACGGCAGGCGTCCCACAGCTGCTCGCTTTTATCTCTAAAATCTTTATGAGGTATTCATGTTTGCGTGTTTCCCTATTTAAAGCCAAACTTTTTACCTCGGTAGACCACAGATTATAATCAGTAAAACCAACTTTCTGAATGATCAGAGCTGCACTAATCTGTTCCAGCATCAAACCAAGAAAAAACAAGTAAGATTTTAACAATTTCAAGTTATCTTTGGTCTCGGTTAAACTCTGAGAGCTTTAAAATATTTTGGTGGAGAAATAAGTAAAAAAAAAAAAAGGTGAAGTTTTCCTTTTTTTTTTTGTCTGAAATTCTCTGAATCTAGTTTTAAAGATTAAACTGAAAATTGAGAGAAATGAAACTTCTGACATTTAAAGCTGGAAATCTCTGTGGTGACAGATGTTCGTTTCCTGACATCTTTATTTTATACTTTAGGGTTTTTACCTCATTAGAAAATACTCTTCCAAGCTTCTTTATGTTCTGGCTGCAAACTTCACTTTAAGTCCCGTTAATTTCAAACTTAACGAACAAACAGAAGCCAGAATACTGGCTTGTGATTCATCCATTTTAGGTCAAAGCTGATGTTTTTTGCTGTTTGGTCTGTTTGATTTCTTTTTTTTCAGTCAGCAGGATGTTTGAAGTTATTGAGCTGCATTAAGATGAGCTGTTATTTCAGCTGCGCTTTGAGGGGGAAAATGATTAAGAGTGAATTATCGTCTACAAACAGAACCTGGTGATTCAACACTGCAAAAATCTAAATCTAGATAAGTCATTTTTTCTTAAAATACATGCATTTGTTCTTGAATTGAGGAGGTAAAAGAGACATTTTGCCACTGGAACAAGACAATTTACACTTAAAATAAGAAAACACAATTGCATTGTCTTATTTCAAGTGCATATTATCTAATTATCTTATACCAAGAGTTAAAATACTCATTCCATTGGCAAACTATCTCATTTACCTACTCAAATTAAGGGTGAATACACTTAATTTGAGAAATTTTTACTTATTTCTAGATCGTTTTTGCAGTGAAAACATTACCTTAAAGTCATAGGGAAATACTATTTAAATGTCAAATCTTTCTGACTCTTTATCGGACCATATCGTCCCAAAATTCAAAAATTTCTAAAAAAAAAAAAAAAAAAAATCCTGTCTTAAAATCTATGTTTTTCACTCACATCTCACACTAAGCATGCTTGTAGCGACAGTGGAGAGGAAAAACTCCCTTGAACAGGAAGAAACCTCCAGCAGAACCAGGCTCAGTGTGAGCGGCCATCTGCTGAGGCCCACTGGGGTTCAAGGAGACAGAAGCAGACATAGAAAAAGAAGCATAGATACAAAAGGCAACTGTAAAAGGCCGGGCAGTAAACAGCGCCAGTAAACTCCAGCCATGTCATTACCTCACTACCACTGATCCTGGAGACACAGAACTTTACTGACCTTGACCCAGTAGGTGAAATATTCCCGTAAACAGACTTTAAACCTCAGAGGAGCAAAAATGATCTCAAAATTAGTAAAAATGTCTTAAATTAAGTGTATTTACCCTTAATTTGAGCAGGTAATTAAGAGAATTTGCCAATGGAATGAGTATTTTTACTCTTAAAATAAGGTATCTAGATATTATGCACTTGAAATAAGACAATGCAATTGGTTTTTTTCTTTTTTTAAGTGTAAATTGTCTTGTTCCATTGGCAAAGTGACTCACTTAAATCCTTAATTCAAGAAAAAATGCACTTATTTTAAGAAAAAAATTACTTATTTAAATTTGCATTTTTTTGCAGTGCAGCAATGGGGGGTTCAGAAAGGTGGGGGCTAAACATCACCATGTTTAAAGGCAGTCAGGCTGACTTCTGATGTCTCTAAACATGGTTTCTCGACACTTTGAGCTCCTCAGTTGGTTTTTCCCACATGGGTTCCATGTAATCGATCCAAATGGGTCCCATAAAAGTAGGGGGCCGTAAACCGAAGCCCGATTATTGTCGATCTTTGAGAAAACTAGAGTAGGATCTCTAAAAGAATGCCGGCTCTGAAAGGAAACTAAAGAACCAAAGTTCTCCGAGTCATGGCACGCCGCTCGGTAAAGTTTAAACACCCGAGCTGACCTGCAGATGAAATAGGTGAATTTTCCACGTTGGCAAACTGAGTTGCGCCTGAAAGACGTAATTTGAGGAGAAGGAACTCATCAAGAACATGGATGATGCAGAGCTGTTAGCATAGTTTATCCATCTGGGTCCAAAAACTGAGATTTCAGATTCCAGCACATATTTATAAGCCCCAAACATCTATAACTGCTCATAAAGACACAAAGGAATAGATTCAGTTGCCATCTTTACATGAATAAACCTTCTTCTGGGAATCTGGTCAATCTGGGCTCAAGATTACTGTTCCTGTGCCTAGAACCGGTCCATTGATGCAGAGGCAGCATCCAGACCCTGAAAGTTCCCCCTCAGTGATTTATCTCTGGAATGAGTGAGACGAGGATTCATCATCAAAGACCTGAAATAAGCAGAGAAAACGAATCTAAACATGTCAAACTTAAAGACCTTCATTCAGATGGATTTCATTTATTTAATAATTCAGTTCCTGAAACTCCTCCCACACAGAAGGACATATGCATCAAGCTTTTATTGCATCTGCATTTAAAAACTATGGCTGCATGAAATTCAGATTGTTATGAAAATATAGACCAAAAAAATCTCAAAATAATCTAAAAATCAAATTAAATATAATTCCATTAAATTAAATGAATCTGATAATAAGCTAAATGGGGTCAAAGATGATGGGGAGACTAAAGGTCAACCCTGAAGGAGTTTATTATTAATGGGGAACCGAGTGAAAGGAAAAAGTGTGGGAGAGAACGGCACGCTAGAAGAGGGGAAAATATCCCGCCTTGAGACGTCTGTAAGAAAAAAATCCTTTCAATAGTTTGGGGGATGTTTGTCCGGAGATGAGGCGGATGGAGTCAGAACCTCAAAAGCCGACAAACAGATATCTGGGACATGAAAGCTGCTGGTGTTCATAGAAAGTTAAGTGGAGGGGAACTTTAAGCAGATTAATCACCGTGGCAACACCAGCAAACGGACCTCCTGGACCCAGGGGCGGATTTAGCAAATTCGGGGCCCTAGGCAAAGACAGGCAAGGGGCCCTCTGAATGGAGAAGAGAAAACATGAAACAGTCCCCTGATAGAGATAGATTAATGTTAATAGAATAGACATCCATTATCTGTTCTAGGTTTTGTCCCTCTCTTCTTGTCCCTTTCCTTCGAGGAGAGTAGGAAGAGACTGCGGAGTTTACAAATCTCCACCCCACTCTGCCGGTCTTCAGCTTTCTCCTCGGTATTTATTGAAGTCAGGGGATTTTCCTAATTACACAAGCTGAGGTTTAACTAAGGGAAAGGGAAACAAAATGATCTTACATTAAACCTCAGCACATATGTTAAAACAAAGCATGTGGTTGTTCTACAATTGAATTGTTCCAAGAACACATGAAACAAGAAACATGTGCCCAGTCCTTCTTTTCACTGTAGACAAGCCATGATCTGCTTATCTGTTCTCCATTTTTCATTTGGATGAAATAATAGCTGCATGAATCATGACAGCAGACAAGATAGAGGAGAGCAGGAGGCGGGGTTACCAATCTACTTGCTCTGGAGAGCAGAGTTCGCTGCTTTTAGATCTTGTCTCCAAAGTCTCCAGTAGCAGAAAAAAGTCTCTAGATTCGGCGCTAGGAGCTTTTTAGAAATCAAAGTGCTAGAGGGGTCTGAAAAGTGGCTAAATATAGCGACTAAAGCGCTAAGTTGGCAACACTGCTCTTTGCATGGTTTGTTTTCAAATGGTTTGCTGCTGTCTGTTTGGACCTTTCTGAACATTTGCAGCAAATGGACTGATCCAATATGGTGGACACTGAAGGGGGGGGCTGAGACACACTTAATATTATCAGCGTTCTGATGGCATTTTAGCCAAAAAGATAATTAATGTGCACAAATAAGGAATAGCTTTATTAACCATACACGTTTTATGGGGCCCACAGGACCTTAGGGCCCTCTATAGTTATGCTGCTATAGGCTTAAACTGCTGGAGGACATAGGGACCCCTTTGGTTTGCTGCTGTCTGTTTGGACCTTATTGAACATGTGCAACAAATGGACTGATCCAATATGGTGGACACTGAAGGGGGGGGGGGGGGGGGGGGGCTGAGACACACTTAATATTATCAGCGTTCTGATTTTTATCAAAAGCATAATTAATGTGCACAAATAAGGAATAGTTTTATAAAACATACAGGTAAATGGTTTCATAGGCAACTGCATTGCCTAATGGTAATGGCTTAAAAACAAAAAAACAACCCATCAGCATGTTTCTGTAAACTTTAATAAATGAAACTATCATATTTAGACCTATAAGCAGTTTAATTGAATGTCTGTAAAGTCTCTAAGATGCATCAGAACCAACAGCAGATGAGCTGAAGGCCTCTTCAGTACAGCTGAGCAGAACCGCAGGCTGAGCTGCTCCATCAAGGCTGCATTTGGGTTGAACTTCATGTTTTCATGACTATTTACAACAATCATTTAAATGCTTGTTAAAATACCTTCCCCAAGCTAGAGCAGCACTTGTGTTAAAAAGAGTACAGTACAGTAATTTACAAAAGTGAAAGTTCCTCAAAACTTTCAGATAAACGGAGCAAAAGTCCGGTTTCCTCCGAGCAAAGTCTGCTTCGTGGTTCCTCAAAAGCGTCAAAGTTCCTGATCTGTACTTCTCCTCATCGGTCCAATGTTTGTCCTCACCGACTTCTCAAATTATAAAGGTCTTTTTAAATGAAAACCGAAACACAAACTGACCAGACGGATGGACTCTGTCACTTTCAGGGGACAAAATACTGAACGTCACGTTCTGGGAAGGGGATCCGTTTTCAAAGGCTTAACAGGATTAAAGCACCAAAACTTCTCTGTTTTCTACAAAGATGTATGATACTAATATTAACTCGACAACTGCAACTAAAAACAGTAACGATTAAGAGAATAATCGTCTTTTCTCTTATTTCATATGAGTCAACTCTGCTGAAAGAAGTTAGATGAGATAAGATAGACTAGACTGTGGAGAAATGCACTTGTCACATCGCCTTATCAGTCAAAAAGGAAAAAGTGCATAGGGTGTATACAGTATATACAGTGTGTGTGTATATATATATATATATATATATATATATATGTGTACACTACCTTTCAAAAGTTTGCGGTGACCCAAACAATTTAGTGTTTTCCTGAAAAGTCACACTTATTCACCACCATACGTTGTGAAATGAATAGAAAATAGAGTCAAGACATTTACAAGGTTAGAAATAATGATTTGTATTTGAAATACGATTATTTTTACATCAAACTTTGCTTTCATCAAAGAATCCTCCATTTGCAGCAATTCCAGCATTGCAGACCTTTGGCATTCTAGCTGCTAATCTGTTGAGGTAATCTGGAGAAATTGCTCCCCACGCTTGCAGAAGCAGCTCCCAGTAGTTGGATTTGTTGGATGGGCACTTCTTGCGTTCCATACGGTCAAGCTGCTCCCACAGCAGCTCAATGGGGTTCAGATCTGGTGACTGCGCTGGCCACTCCATTACCGATAGAATACCAGCTGCCTGCTTCTGCTCTAAATGGTTCTGCACAATTTGGAGGTGTGTTTAGGGTCATTGTCCTGTTGTGGGATGAAACTGGCTCCAATCAAGCGCTGTCCAATGGGTAAGTCATGGTGTTGCTAAGTGGAGTGATAGCCTTCCTTATTCAGAATCCCTTTTACCCTGTACAGATCTCCCACCTTACCAGCACCAAAGCAACCCCAGACCATCACATTACCTCTACCATGCTTAACAGATGGCGTCAGGCATTCTTCCAGCATCTTTTCATTTGTTCTGCGTCTCACAAACGTTCTTCTTTGTGATCCAAACACCTCAAACTTGGATTCATCCGTCCACAACACTTTTTTCAAGTCTTCCTCTGTCCAATGTCTGTGTTCTTTTGCCCATCTTAATCTTTTTCTTTTATTGGCCAGTCTCAGATTTGGCTTTTTTTTGCCACTCTGCCCTGAAGCCCAGATTCCCACAGCCGCCTCTTCACTGTAGATGTTGACACTGGTGTTTTGCAGGTACTATTTAATGAAGATGCCAGTTGGGGACCTGTGAGGCGTCTGTTTCTCAAACTAGAGACTCTAATGTACTTATCTTCTTGCTCAGTTGTGCAACGCGGCCTCCCACTTTTTTTTTCTACTCTGGTTAGAGCCTGTTTGTGCTGTCCTCTGAAGGGAGTAGTACACACAAATCTTTAATTTCTTAGCAATTTCTCACATGGCATAGCCTTCATTTCTAAGAACAAGAATAGACTGTTGAGTTTCAGATGAAAGTTCTCTTTTTCTGGCCATTTTGAGCGTTTAATTGACCCCACAAATGTGATGCTCCAGAAACTCAATCTGCTCAAAGGAAGGTCAGTTTTGTAGCTTCTGTAACGAGCTAAACTGTTTTCAGATGTGTGAACATGATTGCACAAGGGTTTTCTAATCATCAATTAGCCTTCTGAGCCAATGAGCAAACACATTGTACCATTAGAACACTGGAGTGATGGTTGCTGGAAATGGGCCTCTATACACCTATGTAGATATTGCACCAAAAACCAGACATTTGCAGCTAGAATAGTGATTTGCAACATTAGCAATGTATAGAGTTTATGTCTTTAAAGTTAAGACTAGTTTAAAGTTATCTTCATTGAAAAGTACAAAGCTTTTCCTTCAAAAATAAGGACATTTCAATGTGACCCCAAACTTTTGAACGGTAGTGTATATATATCCTACTTAACAAGATTATTGAAATACGTGTTTATATAAACAGGTATTTATAAATGTAGTTCTTGCACAGGGTATTAAATAGTGACATTGTTTATTATGCAAGTTAAAGTTACGTATTGTACAGTAAGGAAATGAAACAGAAACAGGATTTAAGATTTATGGACCGATGCATGAACTGATAGATTAATAATCTGATTAATTTCAAATAAATTCTGCAGCTAACAAATCAACGTAAGTCAAATATGACATCCTAAGTTTCATAACTGAACATTTCAGTAACTGATCAGAATGTATCTTCAGGCTGACGTGACTGAACGCAGCACCCTGTTAAGTTTAGTTCCCTGTAAAATTAATAAAAACTTTAAACAATTGAAGCATGGAGAGAAGCTGGAGACGTCACCTTTATGCACCCAAATGAGAAACTGGACCTTGATTTCTGTAGAAGTAAACAAAAAAAAAGAGGAAACCGATATAGAGGAAACAGATGGGCTTTATTTTTATTCATATTGGTTCAATGGCTTTAATTATGCTGCTTTGTTGAGGAACGAAACAGTTCCATGACGCTGAATTCTGCTCATGTGTTTGTGCATTAGTGCAATTTTCTCTTTAAAAGGTCGTGTCACTTAAAAAAAAGATTAAGCTTTACAGAGAAAAATAACACAACTTCTACAGCAAATTAGAAAAATTTAGTTTTTTTAGCTAAATTACTAAAACCTGAAACAAGCTCTGCTCCTAAACGACTCATTTCACAATATCACCTTCAACTCTTTAAGATGTGAAAATCTTAGATTCTGTGTTTGTTCAGTTCTGTAATTTGTGGTTTTGATATGAGCCGAAGTGGCAAACAAACCACTCGTGAACTGGGTCACTCCGAGTCAGCTGACCTCTTTTCTGCAAACTTCCTCTCAGGTCTCACACTAGTAAAAAACAAACTCCTCACACCTTCGGTTCAGCAAACCACAACTGGGACATCCTAGTATGAAACCTCCCCGTTCTGCGCCAGCAGAAGCAGGCTTTACAAACGCAGAAGCTTCTGGGTGCATTTTAGATCATTTAAATATCTAACATCAGGGTTTTTATACCTCTTCTATCAAAACGAATGAAACGGGACAAAAGTCAAAGTGAGAGAGACGACGTCCTTCATAAATCAGTGGTGTGGAGGTGGAAAAGTGTCAGTGATAAATACCTGAAGCTATTATTTGCAGAAACATCTCATGATCTAATGAGGTGTTTCTGCAGCTGTGGTTTGATTTGACTGCGTATATATTTCTGATAATTTAAACCTCATCAGTAGAAAGCTGCTGTTATTGTTACACTTGGTTTGAATCAAACTCTGCACCCTTTTTATCACATAACCTATTGAATAAAGTCCTATTAAAGCTAGATTTTTGCACTTTATTCTGAATATTAACAACAAGACAGGTTGAACTTTATGTTGCAACAATATGGTTGATTATAAAATAAAAAAATATTTCGTAGGTTTTTTTTCTTTCCTTTATTTTCAGAGGGAGAACATTCGTTTAAGAAGCAGACAATGAGTAAATAGTCATAAAGATGATAAACTTATGAAGAGAAAGAAACTGCAGTGTTTTTCTCTAATGCAGTTAGTTTATTGATGATGTGAAGCAGCTGACTCATTTATAATAACATTATCCTCTTAATCCTCCTTTTGCATGTTTCTATTTAAAGTCATTGGAAAATCATATTTAAATGTCAAATCTTTCTGGCTTAAACAAGTATATAACTGTCCCAAACGTTCGAAAATTTCTATTTAAAAAAAAAAATAAAAAAAATCCTGTTTTAAAATCTGTGTTTTTTTTCCGTTATCTTCTGCAGACCAGTTAGTTCTACGTCAGCCTGAACACCTAAATTCAGCCAATCATATATCAACAGTCATCTGTCAATCAAGTTTTTTCGGTCATAGCATCTTGATTCATGTGTCGCAGCCAATATACGCAACGGTTGAAATCAGAATCCTTTCCTTTCCCATTGAGTTGCGTCCCAGTGTTCACGGGGATGGACGTCTGTGTCTTCGGCAGGCGTAGAGCTAACAGAACTGGCAGCGTTGCGAGGCAAGGGCTCAAACATGTACGGCTGGAAGCCTTCTACACCAAATCAAGCTTCTGCCGCCCTGGCGTCCTCTTCCACAACATCTTCGTCCCCGCTTTCCTCCTCTAAATAAAAAATGGATGACGGAGGAAACTCATCCACGACCTCCGACACTAAACTCTCCTCCTCTTGCATGTTTCCGCTGTCCATAGCGTTCCTTGACAGCGTCGTTTCTAAGTCACCAATTTAGTGCTACTTGGTCCCAATGGAATTTCCCATTGGGACCCTACTAGCACTAAGTTGCTAACTGGTTAGCAAGATGCTTCCAACAAACAGGCCACAACCAAACGTGCTTGTGAATTGTCCTCCACAACAATCCTGCGCCCTTGATAATCAACCAATCACATTCACTTTATTCACTTGTTTAAAGTCAGGCACCACTCGGGAGAATTGGAAATGCAACGGTTGGAAGAGCTGATTCCCTACGACTTTAATGATTCACTATATTGTAGAAAAGTAATCCTGGTCCAAAACAAATTTCTTTATGTTTTCAATGAACGTTTATCTGTGTTATGTATTGAACATGACTATTTAATTATTGTGGGGGACTTTAACGTACATGTTGGCAACCCCGCAGACAAAAGGTGCAAAAGAACTGTGTGGTTTACTTAAAACAGGGGTGTCAAACTGGTTCCAGAAAGGGCCGTGTGGCTGCAGGTTTTCTTTCCAACCAAGCAATAGCACACCAGACTTCAGTCATTTCATAATTTCATCATGTTCAGATTGGACTCACTTGATGAGATCCCAAGATACTTAAACTCCTCCACTTGGGGCAGGACACCCCCCCTGACCCGGAGAAGGCACTCTACCTTTTTCCGGCTCAAGACCATGGCCTCGGATTTGGAGGCACTGATCCCCATCCCAGCCGCTTCACACTCGGCTGCGAACCGATCCAGCGAGAGCTGCAGATCACGACCTGATGAAGCCAATTGGACCACATCATCTGCAAAAAGCAGAAACGCAATCCTAAGGCCACCAAAACGGATCCCCTCGACACCTTGGCTGTGCCTAGAAATTCTGTCCATGAAGGTAATGAACAGAATCGGTGACAAATGGCCACTGGAAACGAGCCCGACTGACTGCCGGCAATGCGGACCAGACTCTGACACTGCTCATACAGGGACCTGACAGCCCGTATCAAAGGGCCCGGCACCCCGTACTCCCAGAGAACCCCCCACAGGGCCCCCCGGACACAGTCGAACGCGTTCTCCAAGTCCACAAAGCACATGTAGACTGGTTGGGCGAACTCCCATGCACCCTCCAGGACCCTGCTGAGGGTGTAGAGCTGGTCCAGTGTTCCACGACCAGGACGGAAACCACACTGCTCTTCCTGAATCCAAGCTTCGACTATCCGACGGGCCCTTCTCTCCAGCACCCCCGAGTATAGACCTTGCCGGGGAGGCTTAAGAGTGTGACTCCCCTGTAATTGGAGCACACCCTCCGGTCCCCCTTTTTAAATAGGGGAACCACCACCCCAGTCTGCCAATCCAGGGGGACTGCCCCCGATGTCCATGCAATGTTGCAGAGTCACGTCAGCCAACACAACCCTACAACATCCAGGACCTTGAGGAACTCCAGGCGGATCTCATTCACCCCCGGGGCCCTGCCACTGAGGAGCTTTTTAACCACCTCGGCGACCTCGCCCACAGAGATTGGAGAGCCCAGCCCAGAGTCCCCAGGCCCAGCTTCCTCAATGGAAGGTATGTTGGTGGGATTGAGGAGGTCTTCGAAGTATTCTGCCCACCGACCCACAACGTCCCGAGTCGAGGTCAGCAGCACACCATCCCCACTATAAACAGTGTTGGTGCTGCACCGCTTCCCCCTCCTGAGATGCCAGATGGCGAACCAGAATCGCTTCGGAGCCGTACGGAAGTCTTTCTCCATGGCCTCTCCAAACTCCTCCCACACCCGAGTTCTTGCCTCAGCAACCATCCGAGCTGCATGCCGCTTCGCCCGCCGGTACCCATCAGCTGATTCCGGAGTCCCACAGGCCAAAAAGCCCCGATAGGCCTCCCTCTTCAACCTGACAGTATCCCTCACCGGAGGTGTCCACCAACGGGTTCGAGGGTTGCCACCACGACAGGCACCGACAACCTTGCGTCCGCAGCTGAGATAAGCCGCCTCGACAATGGAGGAACAGAACATGGTCCACTCGGACTCAATGTCCCCCACCTCCCCCGGGATGTGTTCGAAGTTCTGCCGGAGATGGGAGTTAAAGCCCCGCCTAAAAGGGGACTCCGCCAGACGTTCCCAGCAGACCCTCACAACATGTTTGGGCCTGCCAGGTCTGACCGGCATCCTCCCCCACCACTGGAGCCAACTCACCACCAGGTAGTGGTCAGTAGAAAGCTCCGCACCTGTCTTCACCTGGGGGTCCAAGAGATACGGCCGAAAGTCAGATGAAACGATGACAAAGTCGATCATCGAACTGCGGCCTAGGGTGTCCTGGTGCCAAGTGCACATATGGACACCCCTATGCTTAAACATGGTGTTTGTTTTGGACAATCCATGACGAGCACAGAAGTCCAACAACAGAAGACCACTCGGGCTCAGATCAGGGCGACCGTTCCTCCCAACCACGCCTCTCCAGGTCTCACGGTCATTGCCCACGTAGGCGTTGAAGTCTCCCAGCAGAACAAGTGAGTCCCCAGGAGGGGCACCCTCCAGCACCCCCTCTAAGGACTCCAAGAAGGGTGGGTAATCTGAACTGCTGTTCGGCCCGTAAGCACAAACAACAGTCAGAACCCGTCCCCCTACCCGTAGGCGGAGGGAGGCTACCCTCTCGTTCACCGGGGTAAACCCCAACATACAGGCGCTGAGATGGGGGGCAACAAGTATGCCCACTCCTGCCCGGCGCCTCTCACCGTGGGCAACTCCAGAGTGGAAGTATGTCCAGCCCCTCTCAAGGAGAGTGGTTCCAGAACCAGAGCCATGCGTCGAGGTGAGACCGACTATTTCTAGCTGGAACCTCTCAGCCTCACACACTAGCTCCGGCTCCTTCCCCACCAGCGAGGTGACATTCCAACAAGCTTCTGCAACCGAGGATCGGACCGCCAGGGTCCCCTCCCTCGGCGATCACCCAACACACATTGCACCCGACCCCTATGGCCCCTCTCACGGGTGGTGGGCCTATGTAAGGGGGGCCCCATGGGTAAAAGCCCGGCCACCAGGCTCTCACCATCGTGCCCCCCCTCCAGGCCTGGCTCCAGAGTGGGGCCCCGGTGACCCGCGTCCGGGCGAGGGAACGCTGAGTCCAAATATAGTTTTCATCATAGGGGTCTTCGGTCTGCGCTTTGTATGGTTCCTCACCTAGGACCTGTCTGCCTTGGGTGACCCTACCAGGGGCATAGAGCCCCAGACAGAATAGCTCCCAGGATCATTGGTAGACTCAAACTTCTCCACCACGATAAGGTGGCAGCCCAAGGAGAGGTGATAATCAGCAAAGGTCCAAATATTTCTAATGTTTCTGTAACTGATGTTGCCCTATCAGCCCTATTGATATTATTTTTCCAACTGATCTAATTACCAAAAGCTATGTTATTAGAAAGCGTGTTATCCTGGACAGTATAATTAATAGCTGTACCCAGGTGTAGCCTTCTGCCACCAATTTACTGTAACTCAGTAGATGAGCTATTTGATTGATTCCATTCATCCAGTTAAAGTGAAGGTTGTCTATGTGAAGACCTCCATGTGTCTTAAATAAATCAATGCTCCAACTAGAGATTGCTCTGGTGTGAGCCAACAGAATTAAGAAGAATTGAGAAAGACTCCTGGAAAAGTGTCAAAAGTAAAAAAAATAAAAAAAAATAAAAAAACTGAGCGAAAGTCAATTTGCTTTCCAATTTAAAACCTGTTTGTGGTTGCCATGACCCAGATGACCGAAAATGTACACAGGCATGTTTAAATAAGAGACCAGAAAAATCGCATGTGGGGTTCCTCAGGGCTCCATTTTAGGCCCCCTCCTATTTGACATTTACATACTCCCTTTAACTGAAATTATAGCAAACAACAAGATCAGTTACCTCGATCATGATTCTTTAAAAAAATGTAGGTAGCGACTGTGGAGGATCTGATAGATCCAGGGACGCTGTTGGACATTGTTGTTTGGCTTTCCACGTTAAATAGGCCTTCAGCGGACCTGGTATCATCCACAATGTTAAGTTAAACAGAGTTCAGACAGGAGGATAGGAGGAGAATAGGCTTTTGTCAGGATTATTCAATGATGATTATAAAATTAATGTGTGCTTCTGAAACATTTGTGCGAGGGGATGCTCCACTCCTGTCTCATGATCCAGTCAGGAGACCATCCTGCCTTGTCATTCTGATGGAGCATTCTGTCTTCATGAACTGATCAGTTGTTCTGTCAGAACAATACTCTGTTTGTAACCATGCGTCATGTTCTGTTAATAAAATGCTCTGCGGAGGAGGTCCAGGGTGAGACAGTATGTTTGAGTCTGGGGTTCAACTTTCTTTCCTTCCTGCAGGAATAGTATCGATAAATCTGTATTTCAGTTCTTCTTAAGAAAAAACCTATTCATGAACCCGACAGCTTTTCCCTTGTACAGAGTCCCTCCTGCAGCTTTTCTTGGATTGGAGTTGTTGTTTTTTTTAAACTTGCAGTGCCTTTCCTTAGGCACAATAGGTTTGTACTTTGCTGCGTATAGTTTGC
The DNA here is from genome assembly GCA_030533445.1 of Cyprinodon diabolis. Classification (NCBI taxonomy): domain Eukaryota; kingdom Metazoa; phylum Chordata; class Actinopteri; order Cyprinodontiformes; family Cyprinodontidae; genus Cyprinodon; species Cyprinodon diabolis. The sequence continues at coordinate 2,781,366 of CM060076.1, read as the reverse complement.
ACAAAATGTCCTACTCTTTTGCACTAATTGGCTCTCTGAATTTCATAAGGGGGATTCTTCCTGAATGTTTGGATTTTTTTTTCCCTCAACTGTCGAGTGCATTTGCATGTATTGCATAAAGGTTGGAGGAGTGTTTTCTTCATCTATGCAATACATATTAGGTCAATTATTCGAGAGTTAAGTCAAACGTGTCACATAAAAAAAAAACAAGATTTACTGAAACATGTTTGAGTTTCTGACCATAAATACGTATCTAACAACACAAGATCATATTGAAAACAGGAAGCTCTTTTGAATCACCTCTCTATGTCACACAGTCATTGCAAACATATACATAGTTATTGAAGTTCCTGAGAAGAACAAAGTATTTCCCAGATAAAACTCTTTGCATTACTATTATACATACACATTGATTTTTAATTAATGATACTAACAGAGAAAAATCTAAATCAGGAGGCTGAAAAAATGGACTGGACTTAAAAACACCTCAAGTAACTAATGTAGACATCATCACTACCTGCTGTCTTTCATGACCTTCATGCATTTTGTTTAGAATTTGCTTTTATTGTCTTAATTTAATATTTAAATTTTCCTTTGACAGTGAAACAAGATGAACTTCTCCAACTATTCCTCCTACGACGAGGCCGACTATGATGAATACTACAATAATAACTTTGATAAACCATGTGAATATAATGAGAGCAACAGGGTGAACAGTGTGGTTGGTCCTTACATTCACTCCATCATCTGCATCCTGGGCTTTGTGGGGAACAGCCTGGTCATCCTCACCTATGCCCTCTACAAGAGAAGCAGATCCATGACCGATGTCTTCCTGCTCAATGTCGCCATCGCTGACCTTCTGTTCGTGATGGCTCTACCGTTCATCGTCTACAACGAGCTGCACCATTGGCCGATGGGGCAGGTGGCCTGTAAGCTGCTGCGTGGTTCCTACAGCGTCAACCTGTACAGCGGCATGCTGATGCTGGCCTGCATCAGCGCGGACCGCTACATCGCCATCGTCCAGGCTCGCCGCAGTTTCAGGCTACGCTCGCTGTCGCACAGCTACGTTATCTGTGCCCTGATCTGGGTCTTTGCTTTTCTGGTGTCTGTTCCCACTTTCTATTTCTACCACTGGTATGAGCCATCACACCACAGCACCCAATGGATCAATGGAACAGAAGAGGAAGAGACTCCAGTAGCTCCACAGTACGTCTGCGAGTGGAAATTTGAGGACAGTGAGGTAGCAAAGATGGTGAAGGTGGCTGTTCCCAGCACCCAGCTTGCCATTGGCTTCTTCCTGCCTCTGATCATCATGATCTTCTGCTACACCGCTGTCATCATTACTCTGCAGAAAGCCAAAAATTTCCAGCGACACAAAGCAGTCCGAGTGGTGCTGGTTGTGGTTCTGGTCTTTATTGTCTGCCACCTGCCTTACAACCTCGCCCTCATCTATGACACTGTCAGCAAGTTCAAACAAAGCAGTTGTAATGAGGTGGAGTCTCTGCTAATAGCGAAATCTGTGGTGGAGACCTTTGCCTACCTGCACTGCTGCCTGAACCCGGTTCTGTACGCCTTCATTGGGGTAAAGTTCAGAAACCACTTCAGGAGGATCTTCCGGGACCTGTGGTGTGTGGGTAAGCGGTACATCACTCCACGCCGCTTCTCAACAGTCAACTCCAACACCTACATGTCCACAATCCGCCGCTCAGTGGATGGATCCAGTGAGAACGGCGCGTCTTTTACCATGTAAGGACGTCGATCCAGGAGCTCCGGTTCAGATCTGCAGAGGTTTCAAATCCAAAATTGAGTCATACGGAAACTCTTTTGCTCTAACGCATATTTCAGCCGCAGCAAAATGGAATGAATCAAGGAGGATTTAAACAAAAGACAATATACTAAGTTTTGTTGTTTTTAGATGATTTTTGTTTGTTTCAGAAAGACCCCGACTATTGCTGTCAACATGATGTCTTGTATAAGATGCGATTATGTTAAAAGGGAAGTTATAATTCATAAGTAATTGAAACGATTCATTTGTTCTTTTTTCCAATAAATTTTAAAGGTGTAAATCAATACCCTGATAGTATGATGAGACACAAACTGACAGATGAAATTGTGCGTCCTCCACACCTACTTGCACGCTGCTTGAATATATTCATGCATCTACTGCCATTATCACTGTGCCACTTCATTCTAAACACCCAATATGCACCTTCTGTGTCAATGGAAACTTGTCCAACGCATCGGTGAGTGTTAGTGTTAGTACTGAACTCACATTTACATTAGGTTAACATGGAAATCAGCTGATCCAGTCAACACATTCGTGTGCAGCGCTAATGTACCTTAAAGTGGTCATTGCCCGAATACCTGACTTTTTTCATCATTGTACTATGGTTAATATTTTGCGATTTTTCCAAGTCGACTAGTTGACAGTTAAAGTCAAAGTTGAGTCGATGCGTCGTTCTACATCTTGCTATGGTCTTGGTTTTATCAGGTAGGTCTAATTCGATTTACTTGCTAACTGTAGCGTGTGCTATACTAGGCCCATAGAATAAGCCAATAATACCCCTTTCCTTCTGGCTGAAAAACATATTTAAACCCGGAAACAATAAGCTTCTAGTGGCAGTGGGTACAGCTCACTGACACGTAGCTCCCCTGGACAAATGCTTCTGCAAGCAACTCGCATTAAATCGCCTCTGCTCTGATCCACATGCTGTGGGACACCATTGAACACAATGTACAGAAGTCAACACACCGCACCAGTTGCTTCTGATCTAACAAGCAGAAACAACTCTGTTTACATTCATTAAACATGGAGCAGCTCCGGTGAGAGGGATTCCGACAGATAAGAGTGAAACAATAAAGCACACTGACCACGCCCTGGCTTCCGTCCATGTTGCTCTCCATTGTTTACTTCCCTGATTTCCAAGCTGATCGCCTGATGTCAACATCATCAACGCTAACCCAGCAATGGCCACGCAGCTTGCCAGCAGGGGGCAGACTCAGCTTTTTTGGTCAAATGGACAAAAGGTCAAACAGGTTATGAAAAACCCATGTTTTCAGTGGGAAAGCGGCTCAAGAGACCAATTTTGCATACCGCACACCAGAGTCCTGAACGGGTCTTATTTTTCAAAACTGTTTCCGCCCGCACCCATAGAGTTCAGAACCAATACACCCCCCTGTTCCCCACGATTATCCCCATTTAAAACCTGGCCGGCACGCACCCGTAAAGAGGAAAGCGCAACCTGACTCGTGATCCGTATTAGGCCGTTTATAATAAGTGGCAGTAAAGAACATTGCCTTACGTTCACATCCAGTGCACGCTGCGCTCACAGATGAACAGCTGTAAATTGGCTAATTCCTCTGGACAAGACTCTGCTGTCCACCTGCACCTTAAGGGACACTCATTTGAGGACCAGAATGTTCACATTTTGGACAAAGATACAGATGGTTTGAAAGGGGTGTGAAGAAAGCCATTTATGTTAATAAAGAAAAACAAACCTTAAACCTGCAATGCAGCAATAGAGTTGATTCCTTTCCGCTATCATTTTAACTCCCCAGCCACATTAAGGGGAGCAAAACATCTCACCTGTGCAGCCAAGCCAACAATTGCCCCTAACGTTCCCCTTTCAGAGGCATAGACCAGTATTGGGTATTGCAGCCTAACAAAGAACTCAAAATGACTCCCCATACCTAAGGGGCGGACCGATTCTTCTGGTTCAATTTCTAAGCCAAATCAAGTTTTTAGGCTACTATACTTTTTTGGAATGATATTCTTAAATCAATATACTTTTTTAAGATATAGAGTTAAGAAATAAGAAAATATAAATAAGTTTAATTTATGCTCTAACTCTGTGATACCAGCGTTTTGTTCATTTATACCCGTGCAATGAGAAAAAGTATGTATCCTTTTTTTTTATACCCTTAGATGTAAGTTTTAAATGGGTACTCGACCTTTGCAGGACTCTGCCACATGCACACCAGAGTGCAGGCCCACCCACCATGGGTGCGTGTCCAGATGTGAGTCCACTCTGTGTAATTAAGTCAACTAGACTTTCTGTTGAATGCACTTGTTAAAACGGCTGTGTTGGTGTTGGGCCTCCATTAAGACCCAGCAGAAAAAAAATTCTTTAAAGCAGAAAAGTCAACAAGGACATGCTCTCCACAGATTGCCATTTTGGTCCTCCTCTAGTATTTATGTCATTCATGAAAGGGTGCTAATGTTAGCCCGCCCATTAGCGCACTCTTGTTTTTATTTCACCAGTCAGAGATTCACCTGAAGACAGTTGGTAAATGTTGCCGCCTGTGTGACCATTTACCTATTGTGTAAGTGACCAGGAAACAATTGTAAATAACCCATGGCTAACTGCTAATGTTGCTAGCGTTAGTTCTGCATGAACACGCAAGTCAAGGGCTCAATATGAGTACTTATGCGTTCTCATGTGCTCCTGTAATCGTGAAACGTCATCATCCTCAGCCCTATTACTGTTCCAATTCTCAAGAACAAGAAGACCGAGAACGGACAGATGTTGTTCTGGCCCCTCCCTCTTTACCCAGCATGCATCAGAGCAGAGTTGTCCATTCTCCAGACTGACAGCTGTCCCAGCATGCACTGCGGCAGCAGCAGCTTCCAGGTTAGCGCTCACAGAGCTCAGAGTATTAAGTTAAAAGTTATCTTTTCTGTTGCCGTTGTTCAATAAAAGTATGTTTTAAGATAATTTAAAGCGATAATATTATACTTTAAGTGTCACTATATGGCCCATTTACTGATTTATTGCAAGATTTTAAAAAAAAGTACTGATGTTGAGAGAACCGTAGCAACCAGCGGAGCTCCGAGGTGTGTGAAGTACCGCTATTTTTTTTTAAATTGGCAAAACGTTCATTTTGTTTGTGTTTATCTGACTGTGTTCATCATTATTCCCCCACTAAATGAAAAAAATAATACTTTATTATTATCTAGAAACTATTAATAACAGGAGGTAAAATGCAGCTCCAGGCGAGCTGAGCGTGTGGTGATGTCATCAGTACGCTTCTGTTCCAGTTGACCCATATTTCTGCTCCGTTCTCCCAGAGTCCAAACTTTCCTGTGTTCTTCTCAAGAAGTTACTTGGCGGGAACACGCGTCCGTATTTGCGTTCTTGTGAACTGAGAAATGGCCAATATCTCCTGTCTATCCTGGCTGGAAAAAAAGGGCTACCTAAGTGGCTGAGGTCTATTTAACTTTTTTTTTTCTGACGTAAAATTGATTAAACTTTAATATAAAATAATTTTTTGGAAGGACTGTTTTAGTAAAATGTTTTTTTTATTTTCTTCTGATGAAGCCATCTTTTTGATGATTTCCATGTATGCTTGAACTTACTATAGTCCATAAAAATAAAATCTGATATGTCTCAGAAGAAATGTAACCCCACAGCATGATGCCTGCACCACCATGCTTCAGTGTTCTTTTAGTGCGTAATTTTCAGATTTCTTGCCTCAAAAAGGTTTTCAGTTCCTGTTGTAAAGTCCTGCAGCCTCCCAAACTACTTTCTGTGTCCTATTTTGGGTTTTGGAGAAACATAGTTTCTGTAGTTCTAAAATTCTGTGTTTTCACCTGTTATTTCTGTTCGCCAGACAAAAGATTACGATTTTTTTTTTCCTCCTCCACAAAATGCTGCCTTCGGATTTTGGGACCAGTCGGATTCTGATATTCCTCTATATGATTACGCTCATATTTAACAAATGCTAAGTAGCAAGCAGAAACTTTGACTAGGACAGTCGAGCTTTCCTTCAGATCTTTCAGATTTAGCTTTAGGTCAGGTGCGTTCATGAATATTTGGTCTGCAGCTGAATGAAATTCGTAGTTTAAAGGAATCAGAAAGAGTTTTTAGATGTTTATTATTTAGCTTGTACTGTATTTAGCCTTTGTAAACTAGTGAATGTCTTTAATATGTGTGAATTTTCTTCTAAAACCACATTTTTTGTATAAATTCTGTATTTTTTTGATGATTTTTATTTTTTGATTCATCTTATGAACATGTAAAACCTGAGGATGTCAAATATGCCAACTCTCTTTCTCAGCAGGAGGTATCTGGCTCTTTTTTTTCCTACAATGTTCTCCAGGTTTGGTCGGCTTGAACTAAATCCCCTTTGGCATCAATCTTAAGGATGAAACTCTGACATCTTTGCCAGCTTTGAGGCTTTTTAAAAGCTGAAGGAGTCTGGAGTTCAAGATGTCGGTCTGCGCTGAAGTTTCCTGTAATATTTGAAGCAACATCTTTTTTTTAAAGGTTAATGTTGCTTTCTGCTTTATATGTGTAAAAATAAATATATGTGTATTCTGTGGAATCCTCATTCTTTTTTGTAATTATCTGATTCAGCACCAGAGGTCAGAAAAGATTTGAAACACAAAGGAGGTCTCACTCCTTCTTCTTCTTCTTCTTCTTCTTCACATGTTTCAGATGTTCTAAGCACTGATCTTTATTTATTCACTGGATTGCTGATTGCCCGTTGCTAGTGCAGCGATTGAAGTGAAGCAACCTGCCGCCATATTGGTACTCCCTTTTAGACCGGTCGCGATTTAAACAATACCTGCACCACAACATCGAACAACGATAATGTTCTCATTTTCAGGGGGACTTAAGAGTTTTAAAATAAACATAAATTCATCACTTTGACACACATTGACAAATTTTACTTATTGCACAGTCATTATGAATCAATGAAGTGTATAAATCATGTAACATGACATATTATACAAAACCATCACCATGAAATTAATGTGTTAATGGAGCATAGAAATACTGATGAGCCAAAAGTGCTAAATTGATGATTTACATGTAATACACATGTTTTTATAACATTATTGTTGGTATAACATATTACATATAATTTTACAATTTTACATCAAGAATGAATTACAAGTAAATGTCTGTTAATGCTTTAGTATTTTCCTATTTGCAAATTTTGCATGAATGATACCATACACTTTGATGCTGTAACGTACGGTGGCCCTGAAGTGCAAACTGCAACTACAAATCTAAAAGCGCAACTACATAAGGAAAAACAAAACTACATAAAGCAAAGCGCAACTACATTAAGAAAAACAAAACTACATAAAGCAAAGCGCAACTACATTAGGAAAAAACAAAACTACATAAAGCAAAGCGCAACTACATTAAGAAAACCACAATTACATTAACCTACCGGAAAAGGCAGGTACCAGTGGGAAACATGAGACATCGCTGATTGGACGACGGCGCCGTTTGACCCTTGAACCGGAAGTTGCGTCGTCTGAACAGTCCAGCTTCTTTTAAGTGTGTCTTCAGTGTACGCAAACTAGCTGAAATTTGGTGATTAGTCTTGAGCATATCCAGTATCACCTCGTACGTATGTCCTGATTCAAAATATTCCTGGATAACGGCAGCTTTGTTTGGGGCGCCGACAATATCCATGTTTTCAAAAGCCGCAGCAGGCAGAATGACTTCCGGTTCAAGGGTCAAACGGCGCCGTCGTCCAATCAGCGATGTGTCATGTTTCCCACTGGTACCTACCTTTTCCGGTAGGTTGATGTAATTGTGTTTTTCTTGATGTAGTTGTGCTTTGCTTTATGTAGTTGCGCTTTTAGATCTGTAGTTGCAGTTTGCACTTCAGGGCCACCGTAGTAACGTGCATTAGTCTTTAAAATATTTGAGCCGCCTTTTATTCTGTCAGTATAACATGCAACATATTTCAGCAAATGAATTTTCAAAGGAGAAATACAGAAAAAAACTACAAAAACGACAACATCATCCACTTAATAAAGAATTCCTACATTGACATTTCACAGCGAATGACTTTCTATTTCCTCTACTTTCTATTTTCTAACGTTAGACCCAATGTCAGTGGCTAACTCAGTCAATGTCTTAGAGTCAGTCCCAGATAGCCAGACTAATGTTAGTCTACAGACTATACTATGGGATCAGTTCATCCACTGACTCTAAATTACCTGTGGAACGTCTTCCCTCTGCCGGCAAACTGCTTGTTTTTGCAGCCAAATGCTGCACATGTAGGCCTTTTTACTGTGCATCTCCGTGGGAGTGTGGAGTACCAGCATGGCGGACGATGGCTTCCCTTTTTCTGGACTATCAGCAAACCAGTGAATAGAGATCAGTGGTTTTAAGCTGCAGAATCACGAAACCACAGAAAGCGATGGGGAGGTGAGATAAACTGCTCTGCGTAACCGCAATACTAATTCCAATATTACTTAGTCAGTGAAATTACAGTAATATTTTAAGCTTTATTTCCACATGATAAATGAATTTATTGTTGCCAATCGACTCTGCAGATATCACAGGACTGTTGAATTGCATATGTTGAAACCATATTTACAGCTGATATATTAGATATTTGATGATTTGTTTTCTTGTTTTGTTTTTTATAGCAGCAGCTTCTTTCATTTTTTGTTTTGTACCCATAAGCATTTTTTTTTTATAAATATAGCTTCATCTGTGAGACACAAACTAAATCAAAGCAGCTCAGTCATGGTAATACACATGCTTCACAGCAGGGGGCGCTTTTGGATAATGAGGAATGATGAAAACACACAGAGTTAGGGATTCTGAAGGTTACAGAGTCAACTTATGCCTGAACATATGCAACAAAATTAAGTGTACATTTACAGTTATTGTGTTTTAATTTGTTGCCTGGGTTACGAAAACACTTAAAATAACTTATAGCCAGTTAAAACTATGCTGCAGGCATTATTATGCATGATTATTTACAATAAAACTAGAAAACAATAAAGACAAAGTTTTTTACGCCTGCCAATGCTGAGAGGTTTAAAGGGTGATAGAATGATTTTATAGGGCAGGGACCACCAACTTTTTAAGGCTGAGGGCCACTTCAAAGTGTACTGAGTCATAGGAAGGGCTACCAATACCGACCTATGAACTGTAAAGGTCAGAGGTCACCTGAACTTTATATGTTTTACACACATTTTTATGGTTTCTTTTCATTTCTAATTTTCTTTTAGACATTTTCTTTTTGAAATCTCTATAAATACTTAAATGCCATATATGATTAAAATGATGATACAACAACATTTCAAATTTAGCCCACGGCTGATTTGTTCAATTTTCAGAAGTTTCTTGAGGGCCCCCCATGTAGTCCTTGGAGGGCCCCTTGGTGCCCGCGGGCACCGCATTGGTGACCCCTGCTATATCTGGTCCTTCAGGTCTCTGAATAGGGTGTGTAACATTGGTTGGGCTGAAAATGGCATATTTGTTTTTATATGAGCCCTAATGCAGCCTGGTTAAAAGCCCTAGAATGAAACTACAGGTTTTCTCCCTTATAGGGTATGCTAGGACGCATCATAGCAACAAGCACTCATTCACTGAAACATCAAATTGTTGATATGGTAGGGTGACCAGACGTCCTCTTTTTCCCGGACATGTCCTACTTTTCAGACCTAAAAAAATGTCAAAATTGTCTGGGAATTTGGTCGACTACAGTGCAGCAGTACTGAGCTCCGGGGCTGGTCGGGGCTGGGGACGGAGCGACCGAACCCGACTCGGTTATGGTAGCCTGGACAACGACAGCCCCGTGCTTCGCGTGCCCCAGCATACCATCATCAGGCCGGGTTCGGTCGCTCCGTCCCTGGGGTTCCAGCCCCAGAGATGCCCAACCTAGCCTCGTGAGACCATCCTTATCTCGCAAGCTTTCAAGGTTTCACTCGCAGATCAGCCTGGAGACTCTCTGTTAAAGAAAATTTGGAGCCGTTCACCAAACGAACGTCCAATCAGCGTTGGCTTTGAGGCGGGTTGAGGTGTGACGCAACGAGATGTGCGACAGTTCAGTCTAAAGAACATGGCGGCTTCAGCCGATGAAACTAGCGTTAGCGTGGCTATCAAGCAAGTTTTATGGGAATTACAGAGTATTTCTTCACTGAAAGAAGAGCAAAACACTGCTCTGGAGGCTTTTCTCAGAGGAAAAGATGTTTTTGCTCTTCTCCCGACTGGTTTCCGCAAGAGTTTGATCTATCAATTGGCTCCTCTTCGTCGTCGCTCTGTTAGTACGTCATATGCTTCGTTGATCTGATTGGTTTATTTGGCCCGTCTATCACCAACATAGGCCAATCAGCTAACCAGTATTTTCGCCCCTTCCCAAAATCACTTCAACGGAAGGTTTCCAGATGGATATGCAGAGCAAATCCATCTGGCGGAGTCAGGTTATGCCCAACCCCCCTATATGTCAATTTCGGGGCGTGACGAAAGTACAGGCCAGAACCAAAAAAGGTAACATCCCCAAATCGATGTCAGTTTGTTTGAATTTGCCTGTTTATGGTGGAAGTTTAGAATTTTGTGAGTTGAAAAGAAAGGAGGAGTTGATGGGTTTTGAACTTCTCTGTATGTCCATTTCACCCACTGAACTATCGTTATACATTTCTGTAAACTCGGTTTTGCATTCTATGACCCCTTTAAGAGGTCCATTTTGGATTTTTGGGAGTACGGTATATAAAAGCTGAAATCCACTGAACCGAAAAAACATTCAAAGAAGTAAAAAAAAAACAATCCGCTGGACTTTGTTTTCTAAGTTTGAAGGACTTGTTAGCTATCCAAGTCCTGCTTGTTAGCTTCCAAAGAGGTGGACCTGTTCTGGTGGTTGAATTTGTATGTTTTCTAAGCCAGAACAAGGCTTTGTTTTTGTTCCACTCTATAAAGCCTCGAGCTCAACGCTATTTCTGACATTTTGAATTGAAAAAGCTTCCTTGATGGGAAGAGAAACGTCTTCAAACGTGGAAACAAAGTCCATAGGATTGCTGTCTAACTTTTTTGAAATGACTATAACCTGGATGACAGAGAATCTTCACCAGCAAACCAAAAGAACATTTCCACCCCTTATTATGGGGAGTCTTTGAGGTCGTTGTTGGTTTGCAGTATCCGATACTGGCCTATGCCTCTGAAAAGGGAGTTGTTAGGGTCATTGTTGGCCTGGCTGACCAGGCAAGATGTTTTGGTCCTCTGCATAGCGATGGGGATTCAGATGATATGAGTTCATGAGATGATAGGGACAGTATTTATAGATACATTTAGCTGAATATCATCTGCATAATGAACAATTTCTTCTGCATTTTCTGTTTTCACTTCATGAGAATATGTTGTTCTAAGCACAGGAATCCGTGGAATGCCCAAACTATATGTGAAGCAGGTAGGGAAATGCCTGTTGGTTATCTGGTAATAGAGACCCGTCTATCTGCACTTAGAGGCTTGTCTTCTAATATTTCCAGCATCTTTATAACCTGACTCCGCCAGATGGATTTGCTCCACATTTCCATCTGGAAACCTTCCGTTGAAGTAAGTTTGGGAAGGGGCGAAAATACTGGTTAGCTGATTGGCCTATGTTGGTGATAGACGGGCCAAAAAAACCAATCAGATCCACGAAGCATATGACGTACTAACAGAGCTACGACGAAGAGGAGCCAATTGATAGATCAAACTCTTGCGGAAACCAGTCGGGAGAAGAGCAAAAACATCTTTTCCTCTGAGAAAAGCCTCCAGAGCAGCGTTTTGCTCTTCTTTCAGTGAAGAAATACTCTGTAATTCCGATAAAACTTGCTCGATAGCCATGCTAACGCTAGTTTCATCAGCTGAAGCCGCCATGTTCTTTAGACTGAACTGTCGTGCTTCTCGTTGCGTCACACCTCAACCCGCCTCAAAGCCAACGCTGATTGGACGTTCGTTTGGTGAACGGCTCCAAATTTTCTTTAACAGAGAGTCTCCAGACTGATCTGCGAGTGAAACCTTGAAAGCTCGCGAGATCAGGATGGTCTCACGAGGCTAGCATCTTTATGCTGATAAGACAGAAATTTAATTTAATTTCATTACTTTTTCCATAACTTTACCTTGAATCTTGATGGTTATTGTGAAGTTAGGAAGCTGAGACGGAGGCATTTCTTGCAAGAAAAAAGGTTCAAATTTATTTAACATCCTCAAACAGAGAGATAGAGCTCTGACTGAGGCAACCTCAGTACATACATTTATACCTTACAAAATCCCAACACACACACACACTCACCAGGGGAACCAACCCACCCCCTGCATAAAGAACTTTCTCACACTTGAACATTGAAGCAAAATAACTTGAGTTCATCAGGGCCGTTCCCTGTCAGGTTAATATATCTTTCACTGGTCAGATGGATCTTCTGTGAGGCTAAAAACAGACATATCTCAAAATCCTTTACCATATGTCAGAAAATTCAAGGTTAGGAACTTAGGTGTATTTTTCCCCTTCAACTCTCATAAATTAGGCTCTCATAAATCCTTGTGGAACAAAGTCCTTCAGGATATCAGGCAGGTATTTTTGTGGATGTGGTTAAAGCTCTACCCATATATTCATCCTATAGTGTGTATCTTATATCTATGTACTGAATTGATTTATTTTGGTCTTTCTTATTCTATTGTTCTTACTTATACTGTTAAACTCTAGTTTGTTTTGCTTTTTAAAATTTTAGCAACCGTCTAGCACATTCTTTCAAAGCAATAAAAACAAGGTATTATTATGAAGTGAAATCTGGAGACTCTTATCAGCCTCACCTGGGCCGCCTGCGATGTCCCTTCTTCAAGCTTCATCCAATCAAGTTTGAGACCGCACCTCCTCCAAGGCCAATCATCTTTCAAGATCCCCTTCATTTAGCTCCTGGCCTAGCTTCTCTCCCCAAATGCCAGTGAACTTTCACCCCTCTGCCCCATTTTCTCCCTCTCTCTCTCAGACTTTTCTCAGTCCCACTCATCCTCCGGCTTATTCCACCACCAGGCAAAAAAAAATACTCTAAATATTTTCCTAGGTTACTCATCCAAGCAAATGTTGACTCACAGCATCAAATGATTCTGCCAGGGCCCGAGCGCCAAATTTTTTTTTTCATTTATTTGAATAAAACTCTTCTAATGGCAGCTTTTCTTTGTGTGAGTCTCTCCAGGTTGGGATTATCATCACCCCTTAGGTTTGGGAGTCTTTCCTCTGCTTAAATAAACATTTGAACAAAAGAAAATCACGTTTTCTGATAAAGTGATCAGAAAATTTACGAAATAAATGTTACTGTTGTTGAAGATTCCTGGAACGTCTGCCTGCTTGAATAGAATCTTTATATCGACCAAAAGCATTTGAGAAGTTTAAATGGAAGTTCAGCCTATATCAGAATACGAGTCACAGTTGATCAAATAAACAAGGAAATCCTAAATCCATAAACAGCTGAGAAATATTTGAAAGACACAGTGGTTAGAAAAAGGTTAAAGGTTAAAGGTTATATGAGTCCACCATTGTCACAAGCAGGACTTGGATTATCATCTACTTCTATCACATATAATAATGCATAATATTGCCTGCAGCATTATTTAAATAGATAATAAGTTATTTAAGGTGTTACCTTTGAAACCTTGATTTATTAAGTTGCACATGTTCAGGCATAGATTAACCTTATACACTTCACCAGTCGTATCCCAAGTAGCAGATTATGAGAAACTGCTTTAAAGGACTAAATAAAACTTCTTATTCTTCTCATTTTAGGTCTAAAAGTTACCCACTCTATAGGATCTTATGTCTGGATAAGATTCACCATCAACCATTGATGCATGCTGCCGTTCTGGATCGCATTAATAATCCAGACACAGGCAGGATATTAAACTGAGGTCTGCTTCCCTGCAGAGGAATTCAGAATGAGTCCCATTCAGCCTGAAAACACTGCAGCTTTGTTATCTGCTGACAGTAACAGTTTCTGTGGATGTGTTGAACTAACGCTGACTGTACGGCTGCTGGAGGCTCTGCTGTCACAAACACGCACACACTGCAGCTGTTTTATAGCTTTAAATTCACTTCTCTACAGATCAAAACTCTGCTTTTGCAGATTCAAGTTTTAGAGAAAAGAGACACAAGAACAGATGAATAATTGCAGCCAGCTATATTTTTAGGATTTAAAGTATTCCTCCAATCTGGCGTAATGCTGCAGCTCAGCAGCATCTTACATCAATCAGACACATTCCTGTTCCTGCAGCTTCATCTTCAGAAGCTTCGTATGGAAGAGGCCTTCAAAATTAACATTCAAACAGCCCATAATCTAACCCAGATTAACCCACAGCTCCACAGTTTGGTATCAGGCTGTGCATCAAGTCTAAACCCCCCAAAAGATCCTCCCTGTTTAGGTTTTTTGCCCATTAAACCACCTGTATGCTCCAGTGAGAGCAGAGCTCACTTGCATTATTCATGCATAGTAACACGTCTGAGTTCATGTTTGAACACAGACAGACATCTTTCATGCTACATGAGTTCTGCAGGATATGAGACTCTGAGGTCCTAAATTATGCAGGAGGATTTCCCTCACAGCTGCAGTCTCCTCTCCTCCGGCTACCTGTGGCTCTGGAGCCACATGTGTCTTAAAATTGGGAGTAAACCTAATAAATGATTTTTGAATGTATGGATCTATAGATCAGCAGTTCCTCTATTTGATTTCATGCTTTTTCTTTGTAGTTTCCACTGCAGGAAAAGATTAATGTCAAAAAGAAAAAGGTTATTTTAGTTAAAATTTCTCACATTCTTTTATTTCTCATTTCTTATGTATACTTTCAGCATATCTAAAATATAGAGAATCCATTACCTCTGTTATGCTGAAGGTAAGTGTTTTTGTTCAAGTAAAAACTTAATCACTTTTAATTCATCATTGTTCTGATTCTCAGCCTTAAATCAGACTAAAGAAATTCATTCCTTCATTACAGGCGATTTAAAGTGATTTTAAGACAAAGATGCAGGAATGAAGAGTGTTGTTTCATCTTTGCTAAGAACAGATTTCATGGGAAACAGAAAAATGCGCATATAGATACATTTCTATAAATAATATTATAGAAGAGTTCATTAAAGTAATTTAATAGAAAAAAAAAAAGCTTATTTTTTATCTTTATACCCAGAGTGATATAATTCAAGCGTTTTTTTTTTTTTTTTTTTTTTTTAAACAGCAAATAAAAAAGGATTTTAAAATAATGCATTTTAAGGTATGGTCTAAACACCCATGAAGAAGACTGATGACGTCACAGATGTCAGGGAGACGGACCAGGAGTCCAAGCTGCAAAAAGGTCATTGATGAAGAAGCTGGTTGTTCACAGAGCCAAGAATATTAATAAAAAGTTGTGTGGAAGGAAAAAGTGCGGGAGAGAAAATGCTCAAAGGTCCAAAGTGGAAATAGAGTCAGTTTTTAAGAGCATCTAGATCCTGGATCCGAGGTACAGCAGCTGCATACAGAGGTGTCTACTAAGTAATTTATATAATACTTTGTTGCCTTACTTAAGGCAAAATTAAGAGGATTAGGGCCACTGAATTCTGACTTTAATCTCAGAATTCTGACTTTAATCTCAGAATTCTGATTTTAATCTCAAAATTCTGACTTTAATCTCAGAATTCTGACTTTTTTTCTAAGAATTCTGACTTTAATCTCAAAATTCTGACTTTAATCTCAGAATTCTGACTTTAATCTCAGAATTCTGACTTTTTTCTCAGAATTCTGACTTTAATCTCAGAATTCTGACTTTAATCTCAGAATTCTGACTTTTTTCTCAGAATTCTGACTTTAATCTCAGAATTCTGACTTTTTTCTCAGAATTCTGACTTTAATCTCAGAATTATGACTTTTTTTCTCCTCAGAATTCTGACTTTAATCTTAGAATTCTGACTTTTTCCTCAGAATTCTGACTGTAGTCTCAGAATTCTGACTTTTTTTCTCAGAATTCTGATTTTAATCTCAAAATTCTGACTTTAATCTCAGAATTCTGACTTTTTTTCTAAGAATTCTGACTTTAATCTCAGTATTCTGACTTTTTACTCAGAATTCTGATTTTAATCTCAAAATTCTGACTTTAATCTCAGAATTCTGACTTTTTTTCTAAGAATTCTGACTTTCATCTCAGTATTCTGATTTTTTTTCTCAGAATTCTGACTTTAATCTCAGAATTCTGATGTTTTTCTCAGAATTCTGATTTTAATCTCAAAATTCTGACTTTAATCTCAGAATTCTGACTTTTTTTCTAAGAATTCTGACTTTAATCTCAGTATTCTGACTTTTTTCTCAGAATTCTGACTTTAATCTCAGAATTCTGATGTTTTTCTCAGAATTCTGACAGCTAACAAACACGTTAGCATCAAGCCATAGCCATGTCTGTTTTAGAGACTAACTCTCTTGTTTTAATGACCTTCTGCTCCTCCATTAATGAGGAGACCCCTCGGGCACGTAAAAAATTTCTGAGAAAAAAGTCAGAATTCTGACTTCTTCCCCATATTAAACTGAAACAAAATTTAAAAATCAGTTAACTTTTATTTCTTTTTTTCAGTGGCCCTAATCCTCTTCCCTAAAATGTTCTTACTTTACTGGAGTCATTATATTTTAGACAACTTTTAACTTTTACTCATTTATTTTTTTTTGCAATGAACTCTACTTTATTCTCCTTACATTTTAAAATGAGACTTGTTAGTTTTGTTTCATTTAAGCTTATTTTCATTATAGCCTGTTGGTGTTTAAAGAAACATTAAAATAATTAGCTTCATCCAGACAAATAATTGTTCTGTGTTTGGATTCGGTGCTGCCCCAACTTGTTGCTCACCACATACCTAAAAAAATATTTTTTCAAGATGATGCAAAAATAAAATCTGACTTTGTTACCATTAGTTATAAAACAAAGAAAATAAAGTCTAAACAAATTATCATCCAGAATTGTAGAGCAGTAATTTTCCTGCGTTACTTTTACTTTTATACTTTAAGTAGTTTTAAAAAGGGTACTTTTATACTTTTACTGGAGTAAAAAGCTGAAGTTTATCCTCTTCTATAAAAGTGTTTTCAAGTGTTTTCAGTAGGATTTATACTTCTACTGGAGTAATAAACATGAATACTTTGACACCTCAGATTGCATATTATTAGAAAGGTAAGTGGAAGGAAAAAATGTGATATAAAAATTTGTTTTGGGGGACATTTATTTATATAACTAGGCTCTTGCTCTAGATAAAATGACTGGTATTGGCTTAAACCACAGCTGTGCTTGACTGGGCAACAACATGACCTGACCTGAACCCTTAGGATACTTAAGAACATTACTGAAAAGTTAACTGGAAAGACAGCATGATAGAAAAAGGTGAACAAGCATCAGGAGTGATCACAGCTTTCAAAGGATTGGGAAGTAAAACAAATTTTGGGGTTTCTGAATAAAATATGTCAAACTAAAGAAAAAAACGGTGCAACACTTTTTCTTCCATTCAACTTTACATTAAACTGTTCGAATCCAGGGTGGTTTGGACAATCAGTGACTTCCTGCTTGACTCAGGCCACATCATCCTTTTATACACAACCAGTGAACTCTTCCATGATATTCTGATTTAGCTGGGATTCGAACCAGCAACTTCTCAGCTTTGAACCTGTAGCGTCTTATCACTTGTCCAGACTGAGGACAAATGGGACCAGAGTTCCTCGGGCCTCCGCAGGAGAAGGCAGCACCTCCTGCAGGAAGCCCTCCCGCTCCTCCCGCACTTCAAACTGCAGCGCGTGGCTGCGGCTCACGCAGTAGATGCGGTCCTCCAGCACCGCGCAGCGAAACGGCTGCGGGTTCTCCAGCGGGAAGCGCGCGCCGCCGAGCCACACCTTGACCAGCGTGTTGTACCTGTACACGCTCACGGCCGCGCGCTCCCGCTCCACGTCGAAGCGGTAGATGAGGCTGCGGCGCGCCACCATGTCCGTGGAGCGTCGCCGGCTCTCGTTGAACGGACACTCCTCCCACTCGTCGCGGCGGCTGTCGTAACGCAGCAGGCGGTAGAAGAGCGAGCCGCCGGACACAAACAGCGCGCCGCCGCACGCAACGGCCTCGTGGGCGACCGCAAAGGAACCTTTGGGCAGCGGAGCCACGTGAGCCCACCTGTCCGCGCGCGGGTCGTACCGCTCCACGGTGAATAGACACTCCCCCCCGATGGCGTACAGGTGTCCGTCCATGGAGACCAGCCGCAGCTGGCAGCGGGGCTGCGTCAGCGGGCGGACCGGGCTCCACTGGCCGGTCCGCGGGTTGAAGCAGAACACCCGGTCCGACGCCTTGGAGCGGCCGTCCGTCCGCGTCCTCACCCCGCCCGCCACGAACAGGTAGTTGTAGAGGGTGCACATCCCGGAGCCTTTAGCCGGGACCTCCTCTGGCAGGGCGGTCAGAACCTCCCACCGCTGGGTGTCGGGGTCCAGGCAGAACACCCGCCGCTGGGTGGGGTCCTCCAGCTGCGGGCTGTGCGGGCTGCCGCCCCCGCGTTCCAGCACCTCGCAGGTCTCTGCCACCGTCAGCACCTTCCTCCCCTCCATCCTGCGAGCCAGGATGAGCTCCCTCTCCGCCGCGGTGAGCCGGCCGAACACGGCGGGGTTCCGCAGAACCTGCAGGTAGTGGTCGCTCATGAAGCCCAGCAGCCGCTCCCTGTCGCGCTCCGAGCCGCAGCGCTTCGCCTCCTCCAGCAGCTCGTAGCAGTTTTCTGCGGTGATCTGTGGCGGTGCGTCCGCGGCGTCTGAGAGGCGATCTGGGCGGTGATGCGCGGCGCAGATGTCTGGATCCTCTTCCATTACTGGCTCGGTTCGGCTCATGGTCCGATTATATAAAATCAGTCATTAGCAGAGTGGTCGCCCTGCCTGCTTTCCTTTCATTGATTCACTCTGTTGCTTCAAGTTTTCTCTCTCCAGCCCAGATCATCTCCTCCTGTTCCTCCATCCTCCAGCGGGGCGCGGTGGCCGCTGCGGCCGGGCTTTCCCTCCTGCTGTCTGGCTGCGGCTCACTGACCGCTGGACGCTTCCTTCCTCCTTCTCTCCCTCCTCCTCAGTCGAGGCTCCAGACTGGACTAAGTGTCTACGCCCTGCAGGCGGAGCAGAACCCCAGCTGTTCGGTCGAACAAAGGCTCTGCAGAACCTCCCAGAAAACTGATTTTAGGTTTCACACAAAGCAGAAGAAAGTTCACTCTGAAGACGCGTATAGCCTTTCATTTTCTGGTTATATAAAACATAGAAAGATGTTGGACGTCAAATTATAAAAGGAAATAAAATAAAATAATCTGTTAATGTTTTTCTTTGTATCTTACTTGGCCTGTTTTGGGAAAACTATCTTCAGGTTGACCCCCATAATAACTGAGAATGGGTGCTGTCCTTGGTGCTGATCCTCTCGAATCAGACTCTCTGAGCTGATAGTCAACAAACAGTAGAATCTTAACAGGCCCTATCTACCTTAAGCCCAAACGGCCTCTGGATTAGTAATCCAGACCCCAAAATTTATCAACTTACCATTTAAATTAACTAATTGCCTATTTTTTTCTTATTACAGATTTTCTGTGACTAATTCTAAACACTAAAAAAAAACAGAACATCATTCCGATAAATAACCCCTAATTTGATGCCAGGCTCCTTTAAAACAAGTTGAGTCAGACTGAGAAAGATATTCTGGTAGATTCTCCACTCAGCAGATTCATTATTTCCTCCAGAACTCATCGCATTTGTGCTTCTCCTTAAACAATCCGCTCAGTCTAATCAAAGCTAATGCGTTTTTTTTGTTCTGTAAATCAATAAAGTGACGTTCCTGGTGCAAAATGTCAGTGAATTTAAGAGCAAACAGCTCCACCTGCTGGATGAATGTCAGAATCACAGTTCTGTTGCTTTACCAAACGAATTTAACACCAGATGTGTGTAGTCTATGTATGCCTTACATTAGTTACAAAAGTATTGTTTTTGCAATAGTTTAGTTACACTGATGATTGGTGTCGTCATATAGTGTGCTGGTGGGGATTCTCAGTCATCCAGGTCATACTCATTCCAAAAAAGGGGGGTGGACTCAGATTTCAGCTTTCAAAAACCTACAATTTAGCAATAGAGTTGATCCCTTCCAACTATCATTGCCACCCCCATCCACATACAGAGGACCAGAAAATCTAGCCTCTTCATCCAGGCCAACAATTCCCTCTAACGACCCCCCTTTATGAGACTTAGACAGATATGGGGCATTGCAGGCTAACAAAGAATCCAAATGACCCATAACTCCAAAGGGGTGGACCCGTTCCACCATTTCAATTCGCATGTTTTCTAAACTAAAACAAGGCTTTGTTTTCTTCCAATCTATAAAGCCTGGAACTCAACACTATTTCTGACATTTTGAATTTAAAAATCTTTATTTATTTTTATTTATTTATTATTATTTTTTACATTTTTTGAATATTGTAATGTATTGTTCTTGTGAATACCCAAATCATATAAAATTTCATTTATTATCAATTTACTAAGAACATTATATATAGAAGAATATTATATAAGTTTGAACCAAAATAAATCCAAACTATCTATCTATCCATCTATCTATCCATCTATCTATCTATCTATCTATCTATCTATCTATCTATCTATCTATCTATCTATCTATCTATCTATCTATCTATCTATCTATCTATCTATCTATCTATCTATCTATCTATCTATCTATCTATCTATCTATCTATCTATCTATCTATCTATCTATCTATCTATCTATCTATCTATCTATCTATCTATATATCCATCCATCCATCCATCCATCCATCCATCCATCCTGCAGACAAACATTTTATGGTTTGGATTTTATTTTCTTTCCTCAGTGAACTGCAGATACCCAAACAATCCTAAATATCTTTTATCAGATGTCGATTTCAGATTCATTCTGCTTTTGTTTTGGCTCAACAAAAGTAATTCACCTGTGTAGTGATATCAGCAGAGGCCATTTGACAACAATAAAAACTGATTTATGAAGAGGAAGTAAAGATTCAAATATTGCAGTAGTTTTACAAATAAGGTTTCCATCCCTGCTTCCTCTGCAGAGTGGCTAATAAATATTTTTCCTCATTGTGTGGTTAACCTCACAATCAGTCTGTGGTTCCATGTTCCAGCAACTCTGAATATTAAAACATGGGAAGAAAAAAACAGAAAGAGTGAGACCTCCTCAGTGTGTCAACAATCTTTCCCGACCTCTGGTGTTGAGTCGCATGATAACAACCAGGAAGAAAAATCAAAAGAAACATATTTGAATCAAAAAATATTTATTTTTTGCATTGAAAATCCACAGAAACTCAGATTCTCCATCAGGGTCAACGTTGACATTCATGCAGGACATTAATGATACTCAAAGCATGACAGGAAACTTTAAGGCTGACTGACTCCCTGAACTTCAGATTCCTTCAGCTTTTAGCGAGCAAACATAAGCCTTAAAGCTGGCAAAGCCTTCAGAGTTTTATCTTTCAAATTGAACCCAAAGCTGATTTAGTTCAAGAGGAGAAAAGCTGCCGAACATCTTAGGAGACAGAGACAGAGAGAGGGGCACCTCGTCCTGAGAAATACAGTCTGAAGATTTAACATGCTCAGGTTACACAAGTTCATCAGAAAAAAAAGATAGGATTAATATACAAAATTAAATGTACCAGTTTTAGAGGCTAAATAAAGCGCGCTAAAATATAAACATCTTTTTACAGTGGTAGCCATTCAAAATGTCCCCACTTTCCTTAATGGTTCCTTGGCTGGTCGCCACTGATACCTTTTTAAACATCTAAACTATTCTATGATTTGTTGACATCTAAAGAGAAGCGTCATCTCCTGGTCAGACTCTTTAATTCAGGGAAAGGGTGGAGTCAGAGTAAAAAAGTATGCAACAGGTCACTCCAGCCGTGGGAAGTTGGAGGGGAGTTTGCTGGGAGTTGCAGGGATGTGTGTTGCCATTCAGCTGCCGTTTGACTGGGAAGGACCATTTCAATGGCTGCTACTGTATATCTAAACATTGGGTATTTCTCTCAAATTCACACCTTTAAACTAAGACTTTAGTTTAGCTCCAACTTGTGCTAAATCTGTAAAATCTAAAGTTAAGCTCATCTGTCCTGATCAAAGTTTCTGTTTGCATCTCAGCATCCTTTAGCTAAGAGCAGAGCTGTTACAGAGGATCATCCGGATCCCTCTGGTCAAAGGCATCACTCTGGGGAGAGGTGCAATATAATCCCAGCATTCAGTCTGGAAAATTAGCACAAAGAAATAAAGAATCCACCTCTGCTATAGTGAAGCACAGTGGTGGCAGCATCAGTGGGGTTCATGTTACTTCACAGGCAAATGACTGCAATGATTCATAGAACAAATTGGAATAAATAAAAAGATGGCTTCATTCCAAGAAAAGTTCAGTTCTGGAAAAATATATTCCTGCGGTTCTGTGATGGTAGCTTCAAGAACACAAAAAAACAGCTGCTACCACATTTTCACAAATAAAGCCTCTTTGGACCCTTTTGCTTAAATCTTTTCTATTGGCCCAGATTTTCTGTCTCTGAACCAATCAGGTCTGTCTCTCCCCTGGAAAACCAAAACAGAGAAATGTCTTCAGTGCAAGTGCCTGCATTCGAGTGTTTCTAAACTCTTGGGGTCATCCCAGCTTCCAGTGATGTAACTGCCATTCTTAAACCAGTAGAGGACCCTACAACCTCTCCCTTCCCCTCCCCGAAGATCCTGAGAGGGTTACCAGCTTCGTCTATGGTGTTAGTAATCCAGTGTTTGTGGGCTGTGTTTGTTTTTTGTGTTCTCTCCCTCCACCACCAGGTGGCGCAATGTTCTCGTTGGTCCTCCCACACACCTGGGCTGGTTGTGCTCATTACTGAGGACTGTTAAACGGTGGACTGTCACTACCTTGTCGCCGGAGTGTTTGCCAGTTTTGGGTACTCTAGTTTTGCTGAAACAAACTGAGTCTTTGTCTCTCTGAGTTCCAACCTTGTTTTTGTCTTTGCCTTTTTGGCAGGAAGTCATCCTGCAAACTGGATTTTTGGCCTTCTCCCCCTGGAAGGATTGTTTTGAGCTTCACACTGAGCAGGGGATTAATCTCCACACGACCCGTTCAAGTTCTCCTGGAAATCTAAGTGGCAGTCCACTCCTTTGCTCCTCAAGGAACCAACCTAACCAAAAACCTGTCCGCCCTCCAACAAGCCCCCCAATCTCTGGATAAACCCACACTGACTGGATTCTGGGAAGGGAATCTTTTCTGCTAACGTGAGTCCCGTTCATCTCTGATTTTTGCAAGACATTGTTCAAAGTTCCCACGGACCCTGAACTAATCTCTGAACTTCCCTTCTCACTTCCAGTTCCGGTTTATCAGCTCTCTGAGTTACCCTGGATCAACCTTATTTTTATTTCAATAAACCTGTTAAACTTTTACTCTGGTTCTCTGAGTGGTTTTCCTGCATGTGGGTCAGATCTCTTAAAAACATCACGACATCTGGTTTATCTGTTAAAATGAAGAATTAGTCCAACCACAGTGTCCTGCGGCATGTGCTGACTTCTTTGAATAAATCTTTAAATCATTCCTTAAATAAAACTCCTCCGTCTGGAATTTTATAGTAAAGGATTAAAAGGATCTATAATTAGTGTTCCTCAGTAAGCTACCTGGTGAGCTAATTAGTTAGCTACCCATAAGTACATCATTAGTTACCAAGGTGTTCCTGAGCAGTTAATCAAATGTCCTGCACCTTTTTGTAAAGTTTTACCAACATAAATTAAACATTAACTCTAAAAGAGGAAATGGGAATCAGGCTTCATTGACCCATTGGATCAGAGTTTGAACCAGACATCAGAGGAGCTGTCTATTTGTTCTGCTTTTTCTTTTTAACTACCTTTAAAGCTCATACAAACAATAAGCCACTTAATATTGTATACTTCCTATCAATTACCTTTTACCACTATACATCATTATAGCTTATGTAATACCCCTTTCCCACTGGCCGAAAAACCTGTTTAAACCCAGAAACAACCGGCTTTTAGTGGCAGTGGAAACAGCTCACTGATGCGTGTCTTTCCAAGTAAAAAGACTTGGCAAGCGACCTAATTTAAAATCAACTCGGCTCTGATCGGCATGCTGTGGGAACACCAATACCAGTTTGACACGCTAAATTACGTGATAACATTGAACGCAACGTACATATAATCGCACCGCGCCAGTTGCTTCTGATCCAACAAGAAGAAAAACTCTGTTTACATTCGATAAACATGGAGCACGTCTGGTGGGAGGGATTCAGACAGATAATAGAGCATATCAATAAAAAATACTGACTACGCTATGGTTCCTCTCCATTGTTTACTTCCCTGATTTTGCACACTGTTGACATCATCAATGCTAACCCCGCGGGATAATACTAATTAATAATAACAATTGAACTTTATTTATCTCACATTGGAGAAATGTATCTCTGCATTTAACCCATCCCCTCGGGGGGCTGCCATTGTGGGGCGCCGGGGAGCAGTGTGGGGTTAAGGGTCTTGCCCAGGAACCCAGAGTGCAGGCTGTGGGGATCGAAGTGGCTACTTGCAACCTTCTCAAAACACAATCGTACTGCTCTTATGACTAGGCCAACACTCCCCCTGATACAGTCATCAGACAGGCAGTGGTGGGGGACAGAGGCCACGCACTTGCCAGTAAGGTTTTAGACTCTGCTTTATGGTAAAATGGGAAAGGAGCCAAAAGCAGATTGTTAACCAGGTTTTTAAAATTCCAGGTTTGCTGTGGGAAAGCGGCTTAAATCACCATACTGTCATCAGCAACCATGGATCCTTCAGAAAACTGATCAGCAATTAACTCAAAGCAACAAAACTTACGTTTTCTTTATTTTTCCTGGTCTCTGATTCCATTTTGTATTAAATTCATATTAGAACAAAATGATTAATATTCAACTCAGGTTTGAACTCTCCGCAGGTCAGAATCAGAGTTCCTGAGTCCGATGTCTTTTCATGCCCTTCTCACTAGTCCCATCCCCTGGTTGGTGGATTGTGGACATGTAGGTATTGGAGGTAACTCTTGAGGAGCGGTTTGGCGATATATAACCTTTACTCACACAACACAGGTCCTGGAATATATTCCTGAAATTGTTCCTGAACTTCACCCCAATGAAGGCGTACAGAACCGGGTTCAGGCAGCAGTGCAGGTAGGCAATAATCTGAAGCACAGCCTTCGCCATTAGCAGAGACTCCCCCTCATCACAACTGCTTTGTTTGAACATGCTGACAGTGTCATAGATGAGGGCGACGTTGTAAGGCAGGTGGCAGACAATAAACACCAGAACCACAACCAATGCCACTTGAACAGCTTTGTGGCGCTGGAAATTTTTGGCTTTTTTCAGAGTGATGATGACAGTGGTGTAGCAGAAGATCATGATGATCAGAGGCAGGAAGAAGCCAATGGCAAGCTGGGTGCCGGGAACAGCCACCTTCACCATCTTTGCTACCTCACTGTCCTCAAATTTCCACTCGCAGACGTACTGTGGAGCTACTGGAGTCTCTTCCTCTTCTGTTCCATTGATCCATTGGATGCTGTGGTGTGATGGCTCATACCAGTGGTAGAAATAGAAAGTGGGAACAGACACCAGTAAAGCAAAGACCCAGATCAGGGCACAGATAACGTAGCTGTGCGACAGCGAGCGTAGCCTGAAGCTGCGGCGAGCCTGGACGATGGCGATGTAGCGGTCCACGCTGATGCAGGCCAGCATCAGCATGCCGCTGTACAGGTTGACGCTGTAGGAACCACGCAGCAGCTTACAGGCCACCTGCCCCATCGGCCAATGGTGCAGCTCGTTGTAGACGATGAACGGTAGAGCCATCACGAACAGAAGGTCAGCGATGGCGACATTGAGCAGGAAGACATCGGTCATAGATCTGCTTCTCTTGTAGAGGGCATAGGTGAGGATGACCAGGCTGTTCCCCACAAAGCCCAGGATGCAGATGATGGAGTAAATGTAAGGACCAACCCCACTGTTCACCCTGTTGCTCTCATTGTATTCACATGGTTTATCAAAGTCATTATTGTAGTATTCATCATAGTCGGCCTCGTCGTAGTAGGAATTGTTGGAGAAGTTCATCTTGTTTCACTGTAATAAAAGTCACAGAAAGAAAACAGTTCATCAAAAGATTAATAAATAAAAAAGAAATCTATAAAAAGCTGCAATTTCTTATCATTATTCCTACAGACGGGCATATAGCAAAAATGTACACTCACCGGCCACTTTATTAGGTACACCTGTCCAACTGCTCGTTAACACTTAATTTCTAAGCAGCCAATCACATGGCGGCAACTCAGTGCATTTAGGCATGTAGACATGGTCAAGACAATCTCCTGCAGTTCAAAGCGAGCATCAGTATGGGGAAGAAAGGTGATTTGAGTTACTTTGAACGTGGTATGATTGTTGGTGCCAGAAGGGCTGGTCTGAGTATTTCAGAAACTGCTGATCTACTGGGATTTTCACGCACAACCATCTCTAGGGTTTACAGAGAATGGTCCGAAAAAGAAAAAACATCCAGTGAGCGGCAGTTCTGTGGCCGGAAATACCTTGTTGATGCCAGAGGTCAGAGGAGAATGGCCAGACTGGTTGGAGCTGATAGAAGGGCAACAGTGACTCAAATAACCACCCGTTACAACCAAGGTGGGCAGAAGAGCATCTCTGAACGCACAGTACGTGGAACTTTGAGGCAGATGGGCTACAGCAGCAGAAGACCACACCGGTTGCCACTCCTTTCAGCTAAGAACAGGAAACTGAGGCTACAATTTGCACAAGCTCATCGACATTGGACAATAGAAGATTGGAAAAACGTTGCCTGGTCTGATGAGTCTCGATTTCTGCTGCGACATTCGGATGGTAGGGTCAGAATTTGGCGTCTACAACATGAAAGCATGGATCCATCCTGCCTTGTATCAACGGTTCAGGCTGGTGGTGGTGGTGTCATGGTGTGGGGAATATTTTCTTGGCACTCTTTGGGCCCCTTGGTACCAATTGAGCATCGTTGCAACGCCACAGCCTACCTGAGTATTGTTGCTGACCATGTCCATCCCTTTATGACCACAATGTACCCAACTTCTGATGGCTACTTTCAGCAGGATAATGCGCCATGTCATAAAGCTGGAATCATCTCAGACTGGTTTCTTGAACATGACAATGAGTTCACTGTACTCAAATGGCCTCCACAGTCACCAGATCTCAATCCAATAGAGCATCTTTGGGATGTGGTGGAACGGGAGATTCGCATCATGGATGTGCAGCCGATAAATCTGCTGCAACTGTGTGATGCCATCATGTCAATATGGACCAAACTCCCTGAGGAATGCTTCCAGCACCTTGTTGAATCTATGCCACCAAGAATTGAGGCAGTTCTGAAGGCAAAAGGGGGTCCAACCCGTTACTAGCATGGGGTACCTAATAAAGTGGCCGGTGAGTGTATATGTCTGCAGTCATCACATCTTTCACAATAAAAAAGGAATAAAAACATAACAGGACATGAGAAGAATTTCTTTTGGGAGGTGGGGCTAATTTTGAGCTATAACTTACAGAAAATAATGTAAATAAAAATGTAATGGGGATTTATGGCTTTGACAGGTCAAGGAAAAGAAGTTCTCTTTGAGTCTGACTGACCACGTTCTAACAGGCCCCTCCCTTTCCACCCTGTAAGGCAACCTAAGGTTCAGGGTGCTTTGAAGCAAGGATGATATACTCTAGAGATTAGCGGTGGCTGGATTCCTCTTAACATACTGTCTGCCTGCCTGCCTCACTAAGCCAATAGTTCTTCTGCTATAGGCTTAGACTGCTGGAGGACATAGGGACCCCTTTTTCATCATTCTGCTTCATTCTATCTCTATTCTCTGCAGAATCTGTTAGTTCAATCTCTAACGTTCTGCTCTCTCTGCT
The DNA here is from genome assembly GCA_030533445.1 of Cyprinodon diabolis. NCBI lineage: Eukaryota > Metazoa > Chordata > Actinopteri > Cyprinodontiformes > Cyprinodontidae > Cyprinodon > Cyprinodon diabolis. The sequence goes on along the minus strand of CM060076.1, from coordinate 2,753,667 downwards.
TTTTCTCACAGTAGCTTCATCTGGTCTGTTCCTGTTTGGCTGTGACTCCATCCTGGAGAGAAATATCAGCTGTGCTGCTGCCATCAACACCTTTGTTTCTAGATGTTGGAGCTTGGCCTGTTTTCCAGTGTAGTCCTGTTTCTCTGACTGTGACTAACTGGATGTGCTCTCTTCATCCTGTGACATGGGAGCTGGCTCGGAGCTCGTCTGCCTGGCTGTGTGTTTCCTGGCCGCCTTTTACAGTTGCTTTTTTTTTTTTTAAATCTCTGCTTCTTCAATCAGCTGGTTTTCCTTAGATAAAAAACTTTGAATCAATCTGACTGGATGATCTGGTGAACTGTAAAGTGCCTTCAGATGACGTGTTGTGAATTGGCGCTATAGAAATAAACAGAATAGAATTGAAAAGCTGATTTAGGTCTCATCGCACAGATCCATCCCAGCTGGACTTCTCTAATGGGCTTCACCTTGGATTTGGCCAGCCCTCCCAGTAACGTCTGCAGTGGATCCAGAATGCTGCTACCAGGTTTCTAACTGGAGTTGGTGTTACGGAGCACATCCCCCCCAGCCAGGCTTCCCTCTGACCGCTGTCTGTGTGTTTCAGACTCTATTTTAAGTTTCTGTCATTTGCTTTTAAAGTTATAAATGTTTTTTTCCCCAACTTACCTCACTGAGCGGCTCAATTCTTGCTCTCCTGCTCGGTGCTTCCTGTCAGCTGCTCCTGGAGGCACAGAGCCTTAAAAGGAAGCAGAGAGGAGACAGCGTTGCTCCTCTAAGGCTATTTAATGATCTTCCTCTTGGTTTCAGAAGAGCTCCTTCACTGTCCACCTTTAAAACTCTGTTCACTCCTTGTCTCGGTTTTTACTCTCTTTTTATTTTTAACTTTTAATTTGCTTTTTGTATTAGCTAAATGTTTCACATTTTAAATGCGCATTTCTTTGTTATTTTAAAGCGCTTTAAATTGATAAAGCAGCATTAGCAGGTTTGGACTATACAGCAATACTTCACTATCAAAACAAAAATAAGCAGCTTCATGTTTTTCTAGAGACTTTGGATCCATGATGTTTCAGGTGCTTTGATTAAATATTTCGAATTAAGTGATTTGAATTGTGTTTGTTGATGGATTTAAAAGTTGTTCTAAGAACTGACCAGACAGGAGAGGAAGCAGGTATGTTTAAAAAAAAAATCAAGAAGATGGATAGATATTTCATTTTTAAAGCTCAAAATGAGGATAAAATGTCAGGATTTGGTTTTAAGATTTATGTGAGGACCCAAAAACAGAAGCTGTGAGGCAGGGGTGAGATCTTTGATTGTTTAATCAAGGATGTCAGGCAGCCAAACAATAATTCAAAAAATCCAACTTAAAATTTTAATCAAAACAAGAATCCAAAAAACAACAACATGAGAATTAAACATAAACCAGGACCATGGAGACATCAGGGGAAACAATCATGAGGATCCAGGGTAAGATGAAGTAAGACGAGAAACCAACACAGAGGGACTGCAGAGGGAGTGTATTTATGGCTGACTGAACAAAGGAAGGACTAACGAGCTGACAAGAAGCAGGTGTGAGTCGAGCTGATTTGGAAGCAATGGGAAAAGAAAACACAAGTGTTGGGATCTGGAGGTCTGTCCACTTTCTCCACCAGAGGGCGTACTAGATCTTCTGGAGCCGGAGCTGATTGCTACCACCTGTCGCTCATCTGCTCATCAGGAGATCTGTATTTAAGGAGGCAGAGGACGTTTCTCCAGTGCCAGAGTGTTTGCCAGTTACGGTTGAACCTGCCTGAGACCAGAAACCCTGAAGAGTTTCTCTGTTGGAAATCTGCCTGCCCGCTCTCTGAAGAATCTGGAAGGGAAACTCAAATCTGTGATCTGCAAACACTCAAACCAAGCTCTGCCTCCGCCAAGCCCTCAGCCTGCCGACAGCCTCTGGACCCTCAAGGTTCCCCCCCCTCAGCCGCTCAGCTCAAACTCCAGAACAGTGTGTTCTGCATGTGGGTTAGGAACCTTAAGCCAAACATGACAACAAGGGGGCAACACTGGAAAAAAACCAAATCTAGGTCAGTCATTTTTTCTCAAAATAAGTGCATTTGTTCTTGAATTGAGGAGGTAAAAGAGACATTATGCCAATGGAACAAGAAAATTTACCGTTATAATTATTGCATTGTCTTATTTCAGGTGCATTTTATCTAAATATCTTATTTTAAGAGTAAAAACACTCATTCCATTGGCAGATCATCTCATATAAATATTCAAATTAAGGGTAAATACACTTAATTTAAATTTTTTTTTCTTATTTCTAGATCGTTTTTCCAGTGAACAGAGGACAGACAAAGAAAAACCTAAGAAACTTAAATGAATCCAGAACAAACCAATAAAGCTAGAAAACAAGGAAAAACCTGGATGAACCTAAAACTGAAAACTTAGAGAAAAACCAACAGAACCACGATCGTTACATAAAATGTAGTAAAAGTTAATGTAAGGTGAATAAAATGAGGAATTACTTATTCTGAGACGTTTATCTTGATGTTCTGAAAGAATAATTCATATTTTTATTTGCAGTAAGAAAGGAAGTTAAAACCTTTACTAATAGGACATTTCAGCTCATCTTAAGCTTGATAATAGTTTGGGCTAAAACTCCATAATAAGATTATTTTGAATTATTTTAAATCACAGGCTGCGTTATTAACTCGCCAGTTCAAAAAAAGGAATTTAATGAAGCGTAATTTAATCTAAGTAGCTTTTTCTTACCCCAGTGGCAGATTTTATCGTCTCCAATCAGAAGAATTTGATTATATTTATTGTACGAACATTTGCCTTATTCCATGTTGATGATTTTTTGCAGTGTTCTGTCCAGCAGCCAAACTGCAGAGTTTAAATGTGTCATTAAACTAACCAACATTAAAGAAGCGCACAACGCCTTATTTATTCAGCAGCTCCAATTCTGACTGTTCTGCTGGGAATTTACCTCTGAATAAATGATCCAGTTCGATATTTCAGTTCTATTCAATTCAGTTCAGTTTATTTACATAGAGCCAGTTCACAACACATGTCATCTCAAGGCACTTTAACTGCTAAAAGGTGAAACTAATTCATTCTTCCTGTATGAGTTAAATATTGGAATACATATAAAGGATGCTTGTTTAGGACTGTTGCTGTTTATCTTAATCTTTATGGGATTAAATATAATCTAAACAATAAAGAGAATGAATAACTTTACAGCGAAACAATAAACTGAAACAGTAGAAATGCTCTTCGCTCCTCCGCAGTGATTCAAACCAAACATAGTTTCACTTTCCCTGAGACTTATAAGAGCAAACGCTGTGAGGTGATTGTGAATTCACTCAATCACTGAAGCAATCCACCAACATTTCTATCTTATAGCAAATGTTTAACCTGCATTCTTACCTTCTGAGGCTGATTTAGTTTCCTCCTCTGGTGTTAAATAAAGGCACAGACAGTAGAAGCCGATAGTTTCCAGATCTGTCAAATGATTGACCAACTAAATCTAAACGTCTCTGTTGCATCTGTGTTTTAGAAAAAAAAACAAAGAACATGCAGTGACGTTGAAACAGGTCTTACCTGCTATAAACGTATCGGTTGTTCCTCTACCTGCCCACCAGGTGGGGCTAAAGCACCAAACATTCTGTCTGTCAAAATCTATTATCTTTATTCACAGTGAACATGACTTCCTTCCACACATATATTTATAATATATATGTGTGTAAATATATATATTATGTTTTTCTTTATAAAATATATTTAAGTTAATCTTTTTATTTGTATGAACTTAAACAGTAAAAGATCTTTTATTTAGCCTCATAATAGAACCTTAAGCTGCTACCAGGCCAGCAGAGACGAAGGATGCGTTCGAATAAATGGGCTGCATCCTCTGAAGGTCAGATTCATAGGCTGATTACATCATAGAAGGGCGGCGAGATCTGACTCCTCGTTATTCGGCCTAAAAATGCGTCCTTCTTTTTGCCCGATCCTATCTATCTGTAGATATCCCAGGATTCATTGCGAGATCAATGGTGAATATTGGAAGTTCAGTTTAATATAATCCAGTCTTTGAATAGTTCCACCTGAAATGAATGAAAATAGTTGTTTTAATGGTTATTCAGTCAGATATGTGGCGGTAATGTTTGATTTATCTAAAGGTTTTTATCTGTTACTGTATAAATGGATTTGGCTGGAATTTAAGGACAGATTCTAATAGATCTGCAGGGTGGGGGGGGGGACTATAAATCTGATAGGATTGTTATTTTTCTTATTGATATTTTGCAAAATTTTTTGTTGTTTAATATAAGAGATTTTCCAGATATATTTTTTAAACATACAGGTTTAGAGTTACTTCTATAACAAAGTCCAGTGGTTTGTTTTAATTTAGTTTTCTGGAAATTCTTATGTTTACAGCAGCAAAAAGATTATAGAAAAAAATTATCACACAAATGTGGACCTTAGAAAAATGCATTAGAATAACATAATAGTGAAGAGTTACAGATAAACAATAAAATACTGTACTATAGAGTGTTTTAACCATATAAAACTGTGCAGCTGGAGAATAAATAACCAATATGCAGCTATGGATATTTTTACAGTAATGGATATTTGAAAATAGCAGCAACATCAGAGATGTGCAGAATGACAGCAGCAGGTTATTTAACTGACTAAGGTTTCTATCATTACATTTGATTTGATTAGTTCCTGCTCCCGGTGGTTGGAACCTTTATTCCACTCTGGATTCTCATCAGTCTTTGTTCACTTTACAATAAAAAAAAAGAAATTAAAAGAAACAGATTTGATAAGTTTGGTATTCATTCTTTTCTTGCACTGGGGTCACCCTTGTTGTAGCTTAAAGCCCTGCAGGCAGTGTGGGCTTCCCTCCAAAAAGGCCACAGTCAGTGCATACACGTCTGCTGCAGTGTTAATGGCGCTGTTCTGCAGCGCAGCGTACTATAGCCTATTACTTGATGTCTTAACGGGTCAGGTTGCGGGTTAAATATCAACGGGTCGGGTCGGGTTCGGATTTGAATTGAAGATATCCGCGGGTGACGGGTCGGGTTCGGTAGTCATCCTAACGGGTTCGGGCGGGTGCGGGTTGGTAAAACTTGACCCGTGCAGGACTCTAACCCTGAGCCCTAACCTTGTTGTTGTTGTCTTTGCCTTTCGGCAGGAAGTCATCCTGAAAACTGGATGTTTTGGCCTTCTCCCCCTGGAAGGATCGTTTGAGCTTCACACTGAGCAGGGGATGCTAACTGGATGTTTGGACCGTCTCCCCCTGAATGGATTGTTCGAGCTTCACACTGAGCAGGGGATAGATCTCCACACGTACTGTTCAAGTACTTCAGGAAATTTAAGTGGCAGTCAGCTCCATCACTCCTCAAGAAACCAACCACACCTGAGTAAACTCTGTCCACCCTCCAACGAGTCAACCAAATTCTGGAATAACCCACCTGTTTGAATCCACAACAATCTCCTTATTTTTACGGACTTTCAAGGACCCAGTCCAGGTAGACCGGATCCTTGGAAGACGCATCCCATGAATTCAAACACAGCCATAGTCCCTCCAGCGTGTCCTGGGTTGCCTCCTGGACCTTCTCCTGGTGGACGTGTCTGGAACGCATCAGAGGGACGCCTCTGCCGAATTACTGAGCTCCTCTCCCTATCTCTAAGGGAGAGCCCAGCCACCCTGAGGAGGAAGCTCATTTTATTTCCTTGTATCTGCAGGATGTCAGAGAAGTAAATAACTTAGAATCTTAAATGTGTTGCCACAACCAGTAAAACAAGTTGTGTCAGACTGAGAGAGACCTTCTGGTACAGTCAGCAGATCAATCATTTCCTCCAGATTTAAGCTCAGTTATGCTCCTCCTTAAACAATCATTTCAGTTTGATTCAAGTAATCTGGTTTTTTTTCTTCTGTCAGTCAACAAAGTGTATTTCCAGAGGTACTTTTCATAAAGCAGGTTTAATGAAATCTATGTGCTGTTATATGTTGGCGAGATATCTTCATTCCTTTGATGGAAGAAACAGAATCATGTATACCTTTGATTTAGTTTTAGGTTTGTAAAGTTTTTGCTCAAACACATAATTAGCATTGCAGTTGTTTAACTATAGAAGACAGATTTCAGCTTTCAAAAACCTACAATGCAGCAATTATGTTGATCCCTTCCCGCTATAATTGCAACCCCCACCCCTTTACAGAGGAACAGAAGACCTCGCCTTTTCAGCCAGGCCAACAATTCCCTCTAATGACCCCCCTTTCAGAGGCACAGACAGGCATGGGGCATTGTAGGATAACAAAGAGTTGCCATATGTTGAGGTCATAAGAAGGGGCGGTGAGCAGATCTGGTAGCTACACCAAACCTGCAGGTGTCACTGAGATAACCCCACCAATGGTTTTAAACAGCTACAGATCAACAAATAAGCAACAGAACTGTGAATAGAGGTGCTGCTTCTAATGATAATAACCAGACTGGCTGCCCCTGCTGGGAAACACTTGGAGCAAAAGCCAAAGAACAAACAATCCGCTCCACATCTCAAAACCGTCTGACAGGACGAATGCCACATTTAGAGAACTTCCACCCTGAGTATGAACAGGTGCAAAAAGCTGTTTGCTCCCAAAATAAAAGCTAAGGAAGACCAGAGGCTATTTTATGACAGTAAGAACAGATTTATTATGAGGAAGTAAAGATAAGAATATTGCTGTAGTTTTCCATGGCATGTCTTCATTGCTGCTGTATTGTGGTTAAACACAGCAGTTTATTTCACCTCACAATCACTTTCTGTGGTTACATGACTCTGCAGGTGGAAACATCTGGAATTTGTGAAGAGAAAGGCTCAAAAGAGTGAGACCTCTCCATGTAGCCGTTAATCTTTGCTGACCTCTGGTGGTAAATCATATATTAACAGCCAGAATGAGAACAGAAAACATCTTTGAATTAATACATATTTAATATTACTTTTATAAACCACAAAAAACACATTTTCTCTCAGCTTTATTCTAACAATCAAAAAGGATGTGACTGACTTCCTGAAATCATGACTTCTTAAGCTTTGAGGAGGCAAAACAAAAGCACTCAGTGAAATACTTTGAAAATCAAAATTTCAAGCCAATATTGGAATCCAGGACAAAACCTTATTACCTTTGGGACATTCAAAAAATATGGATAATTTGATGGCAAAAATGAATGTCACTGTAATAACAAGAAACGCCAACTACCTCGGATATATTAAGAAAAATAACAAAAATGCTTCTATAAGAAATTCATAAAAAACACTCTGAGAGCAAAAGAAACAACCTTTTTTTAGTACAACATAACCTTAGAGGAATTAATGCTGATACTGGCACTTACATTGTTTACTTTATAAACCTAAATAAAATAGTTAACTAGTCTTCTTAACTTTTTAACTTTACTTTTTAACATTTCAATTAGATTTTTACCTTATTTCAACTTTATTTACAGTAGGTAATATATCATTCAAGGGCTCATCTAATTGATCAAATGACAAAATAAGATGTAAAGCCATGTATTTGCTGAATGGCTGGATATAAAGTGATCAAAAAATGGTAACTTGCCCTATAAAGGGTTAAAGGAAAAAAAAGTACTTTAAATATGAAATTATTAAAAACTGTTCAATAAATGATCAGTGTTTTTAATTCAGAGTAATTTTCATCTGAATGTGCTTTACTGGAGGCATCCATGTTTGTCAAAGAACACTACTGCCACCTACTGGTTTGTGACGTCACGGTGCGGTATCGGCTGTTGATCAAGTCCCAGTGCTGTATCTGGTGTTTGTCACAACGCGCTATTATCCAAGTCATCTTGAAAACATTCTTCTTCCAAATGTTGGCTACATATTACGTGTTTTTTCTCTGGCCAGAAGTTCGATGGCAAATCCTCCCTCTTCAAGTTGGCGATCCAACGACCAACCCGTCCGTGGAGGATCAGGAATCAGAAAGGTGGAATAACTCTTTTTTTCACTTTTACCCGATGTATTCCAGCATCCAGCTGCCATGCACGTGGGCATTGTCAGTTTCACTATAGCTCTGGTGAATTTCAATGGTGAAGTCCTCTGGAAATCTTCAATAATTGTTGTTGATTGCAGATGTGTCTAGTAGTTCCCATTGATTTAGCTTGTAAAGCGGGGAGAATGGCGCTAGGCTTACCGCACCGTGACGTCACAGCTGGAAGATGGCAGGAGGGAGGGGCTACTTTATTTGGGCAAAAATGGCCGCTCCCAGACTCAGTGATTGTGTCAAAAATCTTATTTTTTTTACTGATAAATGCTAAATTCATTAAATATCGAACGTATTAGTTTTAGATATAAATAAGGATCCATTGGTTATTCCTTGGTGACCGAACTTTTCCTTTAAAGCTGCCAGAAGTATAAGAGTTTTAGGCTTTAAATTGATCCCAAAATTAAGTTAGTTCAAGCAGAGAAAAGCTGGAGAACCTCGTTCATCCACAGTTTATACAAGTTGATCACCCACCAACCCCCCCAACCTAAAAAAAGGGGACAAAAATCATCAGAAAAAGACCCTGATGATTATTAATCGGCCAAATATAATAAAAGCATTTTTTAGAGGCTAAATATAGGATAATGGCTGAATAATAAACAATTTTTTTTAGCTCCATGATTCTGATTCACATTTTTTAAAATAGGACATTGATGGCAACCTGCAATAATGTTGAACCTGAAAAATCTGAAATAAAGCTAAACTTTTCTTGCTAAACTTTTATTTTGCTCCTTTTCATCCTATAGCTAAGATCAGAGATTTCACAGAGGAACATCAGGAGAAGTAGATATCAGAGGTTATCACTTAGAAGCAGCATGCATCTCTAACCCGAACACAACAGCTTCTAGAAGATTCTCCTATGGTTGTTCCTGAACTTCACCCCAATGAAGGCATAAAGAACCGGGTTCAGGCAGCAGTGCAGGTAGGCAAAGGTCTCCAGCACAGTTTTCGCTATTAGCAGAGACTCCACCTCATCACAACTGCTTTGTTTAAACATGCTGACAGTGTCATAGATGAGGGCGACGTTGTAAGGCAGGTGGCAGACAATAAACACCAGAACCACAACCAATGCCACTTGGACAGCTTTGTGGCGCTGGAAATTTTTGGCTTTTTTCAGAGTGATGATGACAGTGGTGTAGCAGAAGATCATGATGATCAGAGGCAGGAAGAAGCCAATGGCAAGCTGGGTGCTGGGAACAGCCACCTTCACCATCTTTGCTACCTCACTGTCCTCAAATTTCCACTCGCAGACGTACTGTGGAGCTACTGGAGTCTCTTCCTCTTCTGTTCCATTGATCCATTGGATGCTGTGGTGTGATGGCTCATACCTGTGGTAGAAATAGAAAGTGGGAACAGACACCAGAAAAGCAAAGACCCAGATCAGGGCACAGATAACGTAGCTATGCGACAGCGAGCGTAGCCTGAAGCTGCGGTGAGCCTGGACGATGGCGATGTAGCGGTCCGCACATATGCAGGCCAGCATCAGCATGCCGCTGTACAGGTTGACGCTGTAGGAACCACGCAGCAGCTTACAGGCCACCTGCCCCATCGGCCAATGGTGCAGCTCGTTGTAGACGATGAACGGTAGAGCCATCACGAACAGAAGGTCAGCGATGGCGACATTGAGCAGGAAGACATTGATAATGGATCTGCTTCTTTTGTAGAGAGCATAGGTGAGGATGACCAGGCTGTTCCCCACAAAGCCCAGGATGCAGATGATGGAGTAAATGTAAGGACCAACCACACTGTTCACCCTGTTGCTCTCATTGTATTCACATGGTTTATCAAAGAAACCATTGTAGTATTCATCATAGTCGGCCTCGTCGTCGTTGGAATAGTTGGAGAAGTTCATCTTGTTTCACTGTAATAAAAGTCAAAGAGGAAATTGATTAAAACTCCAAGTAATACAAAGCAGCGATTCCAAAGTAGATACATAAAGGTCAAGAAAAACCATCCATCCATCCACCTTCCTCCGCGTATCCGGGGTCGAGTCACGGAGGCAGCAGCTTAAGAAGGGAGGCCCAGACTTCCCTCTCCCCAGCCACTTCTTCTAGCCCCTCAGGAGGAACCCCAAGGCGTTCCCAGGCCAGCCGAGAAACATAGTCTCTCCAGCGTGTCCTGGGTCTCCCCCCGGTCCTCCTCCCGGTGGGACGTGCCCGGAACTCCTCACCAGGGAGGCATCCAGGAGGCATCCTAACCAGATGCCCGAGCCACCTCAACTGGCTCCTCTCGACGTGGAGGAGCAGCGGCTCTACTCAGAATCCCTCCCGGATGACCAAGCTTCTCACCCTATCTCTAAGGGAGAGCCCAGCCACCCTACGGAGGAAACCCATTTCGGCCGCTTGTATCCGCGATCTCGTTCTTTCGTTCATGACCCAGAGTTCATGACCATAGATGGGGGTAGGAACGTAGATCAACCGGTAAATCGAGAGCTTTGCTTTTTGACTCAGCTCTCACTTCACCACGACGGACCGGTACAGCGCCCGCTTCATGGAAGACGCTGCACCAATCCACCTGTCGATCTCCCGCTCCCTTCTTCCCTCATTCGTGAACAAGATCCCGAGATACTTCAACTACTCCACTTGGGGCAGGACACCCCCCCTGACCCGGAGAAGGCACTCTACCCTTTTCTGGCTCAAGACCATGGCCTTGGATTTGGAGGCACTGATCCCCATCCCAGCCGCTTCACACTCGGCTGCAAACCGATCCAGCGAGAGCTGCAGATCACGACCTGATGAAGGCAATAGGACCACATCATCTGCAAAAAGCAGAGACGCAATCCTAAGGCCACCAAAACGGATCCCCTCAACACCTTGGCTGCGCCTAGAAATTCTGCCCATGAAGGTAATGAACAGAATCGGTGACAAAGGGCAGCCCTGCCGGAGTCCAACTCTCACCGGACTTACTGCCGGCAATGCGGACCAGACTCTGACACCGGTCATAGAGGGACCTGACAGCCCGGCCCGGCACCCCCGTACTCCTGGAGAACTAAACGAATATATTTCTTAACTAATCAAAATTTGTTGTATGTTTAAGGATATTTCTTAATTTCTGCCCTAATAGATCTTTATTTAAGTCTTTTTATGCCAGTTTGATTTAGAAAGCAAAGGCTAATTTCAAATGTGTAAATAACAAAACCTGAACTCTAGATAATTTAAGCTTTTATTTTTATTTTATAATTTTCTTTTAATTTAAACAGCTGTATAAGAGTTGTAGTGGCCTGAGTGGTGTTGGGGCGTCTAGAGTTAACATGGTCTCCTTGACTCCCAGCAGGTCGTCCCACAGGTTTAAAGATGACGTCAAGGCTCATCATCTGTCTAAATTACCCATAAGTCTGAGTGAGTGCATGGCTCTGTATCCTGTGATGGAGTGGTGATCTACTCAGAGTGTACGGTCAGGTATTTACATACTCCACGCACGTAATGGAGCCCATTTTCAGATCACGTTCGAGTAGACAGGTACAGTAGCAGCCATTCAAAATGGCCCTTCCCAGTTAAAAGCCAATCGAATGGCAGCCCACTCCCCTCCAACTCCCAGACTCTGGCCTTCTCCTGGGCGGGCATTTTCTTTAATTTAAACCCACCCTTTCACTGAATTACAGGGTCTGACCAGGAGATGGCACTTCACTTAATGTCCATAAATCCTGACAGACCAGCCAAGGACTGAACAAGGAACAGCCAAGGACCAGCCAAGGACTGACCAAGGAACAGCCAAGGACTGACAAAGGAACAGCCAAGGACCAGCCAAGGACCAACCAAGGACCAGCCAAGGACCAACCAAGGACCAGCCAAGGACCAGCCAAGGACCAACCAAGGACCAGCCAAGGACCAACCAAGGACTGACCAAGGAACAGCCAAGGACCAGCCAAGGACTGACCAAGGAACAGCCAAGGACCAGCTAAGGACCAACCAAGGACCAGCCAAGGACCAACCAAGGACCAGCCAAGGACCAGCCAAGGACCAGCCAAGGACCAACCAAGGACAAGCCAAGGACCAGCCAAGGACCAACCAAGGACCAGCCAAGGACCAGCCAAGGACCAACCAAGGACCAGCCAAGGACCAACCAAGGACAAGCCAAGGACCAACCAAGGACTGACCAAGGAACAGCCAAGGACCAGCCAAGGACTGACCAAGGAACAGCCAAGAACCAGCCAAGGACCAGCCAAGGACCAACCAAGGACCAGCCAAGGACCAGCCAAGGACCAGCCAAGGACCAGCCAAGGACCAACCAAGGACCAGCCAAGGACCAACCAAGGACAAGCCAAGGACCAACCAAGGACTGACCAAGGAACAGCCAAGGACCAGCCAAGAACTGACCAAGGAACAGCCAAGGACCAGCCAAGGACCAACCAAGGACCAACCAAGGACCAGCCAAGGACCAACCAAGGACCAGCCAAGGACCAACCAAGGACCAACCAAGGACCAGCCAAGGACCAGCCAAGGACCAGCCAAGGACCAACCAAGGACCAGCCAAGGACCAACCAAGGACCAGCCAAGGACCAACCAAGGACCAGCCAAGGACCAGCCAAGGACCAGCCAAGGACCAACCAAGGACCAGCCAAGGACCAACCAAGGACCAACCAAGGACCAGCCAAGGACCAACCAAGGACCAGCCAAGGACCAGCCAAGGACCAACCAAGGACCAGCCAAGGACCTACCAAGGACCAGCCAAGGACCAACCAAGGACCAACCAAGGACTGACCAAGGAACAGCCAAGGACCAGCCAAGAACTGACCAAGGAACAGCCAAGGACCAACCAAGGACCAGGCAAGGACCAACCAAGGACCAGCCAAGTACCAACCAAGGACCAGCCAAGGACCAACCAAGGACCAGCCAAGGACCAACCAAGGACCAGCCAAGGACCAGCCAAGGACCAACCAAGGACCAACCAAGGACAAGCCAAGGACCAGCCAAGGACCAGCCAAGGACCAACCAAGGACCAGCCAAGGACCAACCAAGGACCAGCCAAGGACCAACCAAGGACCAACCAAGGACCAGCCAAGGACCAACCAAGGACCAGCCAAGGACCAACCAAGGATCAGCCAAGGATCAGCCACGGACCAACCAATGACAAGCCAAGGACCAGCCAAGGACCAACCAAGGACCAGCCAAGGACCAACCAAGGACCAGCCAAGGACCAGCCAAGGACCAACCAAGGACCAACCAAGGACCAACCAAGGACCAGCCAAGGACCAACCTAGGACAAGCCAAGGACCAGCCAAGGACCAACCAAGGACCAACCAAGGACCAGCCAAGGACCAACCAAGGACCAGCCAAGGACCAGCCAAGGACCAACCAAGGACCAGCCAAGGACCAACCAAGGACCAGCCAAGGACCAACCAAGGATCAGCCAAGGACCAACCAAGGACAAGCCAAGGACCAGCCAAGGACCAACCAAGGACCAGCCAAGGACCAACCAAGGACCAACCAAGGACCAGCCAAGGACCAACCAAGGATCAGCCAAGGACCAACCAAGGACAAGCCAAGGACCAGCCAAGGACCAACCAAGGACCAGCCAAGGACCAACCAAGGACCAGCCAAGGACCAACCAAGGACCAGCCAAGGACCAATCAAGGGTCCATTAAGGAAAAAGGGTACATTTTGAATGGCTCCCTCTGCAAGTGGAGGATTTGCACATAAATCTCATAGAGGAAAGATTTCTGTGCCTGTTTTCATCTGTGATGAATCTTTCTACCACAACAAAGTGTAGCTTTTCATCATTTGCATTTAGCTCGAGATTTAGTTTAAGTCATTCTATTTAGGTTGTTTACCAAACTTACCAAACTTTTGTTAATATGTAGTTAATATGTGGTTTTACTCACACTTGTTCTTTTCTTTGAGGTTCTGAAAATGCAGGTCAGCTGGAGGTGGAGGCCAGGAACAAACCACTTTCCCCAAAAAAATGAGGGGTGAATTTTGTTTAATTTGTTACCTTAATATTTTTAGTTATTATTTGTATTTAGTTTAGCATAGATTTGTTGTTTCTCTGTAATATTTTGCCTGCCCCATGTGGCAGGTTTAGGTTATTTAAGCTGCTTCTGTTCATTGTCAGTAGGTCAGTTTTTTGTTCAGTTACTGTTCAGTTGACCTCAGTTGACCTCAATTGGGCAAAAATTGATGTTATTTATCATTTTAGTTGTTTTATTTTGAAGGTTGATCCTTTAACAATTTTTTACATGAATAAATCAAAGTATTTTTCTATTTTTTGAACACCTTTGTCCCTGTTTAGGTTCGGTCCCTCACATCCTCCTTATGTAGTCTGTTCTGAGTGGAGGAAGGGAGACCTGTGGTTCTCTCTTCCTGTTTTTGTTCCTCTTCTGATGTGATGAGAAACATTTGGTGTCTTTCATTTCTTTTTCTTCGAAAAATGACTTTGTGCGTGACACTCACTCTAAAAAATAGAACGTAGAAAGGTCTTATATTATGAGCGGTGGCCTAGTGGTCAGGGCATTGCATTTGGGTCCCAGAGATTCTGAGTTCGAGCCCCACAGACTGCCACTCTGGCTCCCTCAGCAAGACCCCTTAACCCCAGACTGCTCCCTGGGCGCCGCACAATGGCAGCCCACTGCTCTGCATGGGGATGGGTTAATGCAGACAGTGAACTTCCCCATTGTGGGACAATAAAGGATTTACATTGCAATGTTTTTTATATGAGCTATGGTTTAGTTATTTTTAATTTTTCTATCAATAATATTAAAACACATCAGCTTTTAGTCTTCACATCCTCTATGTGAGGTTGTTTGGGGGGTAAACACAGAGAATCATATGACTTGTTTCTCTTCCATAAATGTTAGATCTGATTATGTCTACCCCCCCCTCCCCCTTCCTTCCAACACACACACACATCCAACTTTGTTTTCATGACATATGAGGACATTTCATTGACTTGCATTATTTCATATGGCGTAACCCAGACCCCAACCCTTACCCTAACTCCTACCTCTCTTCCCTCAGTCTAAACTGCAGGGGGTGGAGGAGGCAGAGTTTACATGCCAGACCGGCGGGGGTCGACTTAGCCCATTCCAGGGCGGTCTACCCTGACTCTGCTTCCTCCTTTGATCTAAAAAACATTATATTAATATATTTATCTTTAATTAATTATACCCTCTATAAAACCCTGACCCTAGCCCTGACCCTAACTCTAACCCTAATTCTACAAACTGGCTTGGCCATGGATCTGAGAGATACCAACAAACGTGCGCCGGCCCGTGCAATGCCTTTGATCCTCTAACCAACTGCCCTATTACCAAGATGTACCTAATCCTAACCTAAACTGATTTCACACCTTAGTCCTAAACCTAACCCCAACTCAAAGAACAGAACTTTACCATATATGGACCAGTTGAATGTCCCCATACTGTATGTACCTGTAAGTCCTCGCATTTAGGATATTTTTCAAAATACTTCCCTCACATTGTAGGTAAAACAAGACCATATGCACACACCAACACACACACCTACTCGTTCTGCTATATATATAGTGAGGACCATGTGTTGATTGACATCCATTGATTTTCAGTCATTTTCTAACCCTAAAACTAACATTACCAATGCATACTTAACCTTAACAACAACAACTAACACCCAAAATAATATGTGCGGACATTTTGCCGGTCCTCACATTAGATTAGATTAGACAGATTAGATTCAACTTTATTGTCATTACACATGTACAGGTACTGCATTTCGTTGCCTTGTACCTGTACATGTGTAGGGACAATAAAGTTGAATCAAATATATCTAATCGAATCTAATGTGAGGACCGGCAAAATGTCCTCACTTTGCAACACCTGGTCATCAATTTGATGGTGAAACTGGAATAATGGTCCTCACTCTGAGTTAGACAGGTATACAAACACACATACACACACACACTACAAATTAAGTTTGGGAGGAAAAGATGAATGTTAAAACAAATAAAATCTAAAAATGATAATGTTTATACTTTGACTCAGCTGATCAGACTCTTCACAATAATATAAACTGACGACTTTTAGGAAGTCCGTTAGCGCTGATTCACTTGGCAGGTAAAACACTGACTGTTCTGCAGGAAACGTAACTCTTAAAAGTTTATCCAGTTTAATATTCAGTTCTGCTTAACAGCGAAGCTGGACCTGATCCATTTTTCCCGAGTGAGTAAAACATTTCGATTTAGTTCAATTAAAAAACACTTCATTAATCCCAATGCTAAACCAATTAAAGTATAAGTTTATACGTTTATCCTAATCTTTATGCATTTTATCACTTTATCCAGGAACAATAAACTGTAACAGCAGAAAAGCTCTTTCCTCCTCAGCAGTGGTTCAAAACAAACATAGTTCTACTTTCCTTGAGAGGAATAACAGCAAAACTCTGTGAGGTGATTCTGGTTCCATTGAAGCTCTCTACTCATATTTCCCCCTACAGTCACTGTGTAATCTGGATTCTTACCTTCTGTGGCTGATTTACTCCTCGGGTATTAAATAAACGATTGTTTCCAGTTCTATCAAATGATTTAAATAGTTGATGAAACCAGGGATTAATAAAACACCATCTGTTCCAACAATTAGGGAACAGAAAGAAGTTTTAAGACTAGTTCCCTATTTAGCCATCCCTCCCGCAAACTCACATAGTGGATGTCACGACTGTTGAAGTCTACTGTAATTTATGAGTAATGAAAAAAATATATATTAACAACTTAAAAAAAAAACAAAAAAAAGTTTAAGTGGACCCCTTTTTCATCATTCTGCTTCATTCTATCTCTATACAATCCCTCACACTAAGCATGCTTGTAGCGACAGTGGAGAGGAAAAACTCCCTTTTAACAGGAAGAAACCTCCAGCAGAACCAGGCTCAGTGTGAGCGGCCATCTGCTGAGGCCGACTGTGGTTCAAGGAGACAGAAGCAGACATAGAAAAAGAAGCATAGATACAAAATGCAACTGTAAAAGGCGGCCCCGTCCAGGAAACACACAGCCAGGCAGACGAGCTCTGAGCCAGCTCCCATGTCAGAGGATGAAGAGAGCACATCCACTCAGTCACGGTCAGAGAAACAGGACCACAATGGAAAACAGGCCGATCTCCAACATCTATAAACAAGGGTGTTGATGGAAGCAGCACAGCTGATGTTTCTTTCCAGGATGACGTCACAGCCAAACAGGAACAGAAGAGGCAAAGCTACTCTGAGGAAAAGCAGAGAGAGCAGATTCTGCAGAATAGGAGAACAGAGAGAGAATGAAGCAGAATGATGAAATGGGGGTCCCTATGTCCTCCAGCAGTCTAAGCCTATAGCAGCAGAACTATAGAGATAGCTCAGGATAACCTGAGCCACTCTAACTAGAAGCTTTATCAAAAAGGAAAGTTTTAAGCCTAGCCTTAAAAGTAGACAGAGTGTCTGCCTCACGGACTAAAACTGGTAGTTGGTTCCACAGGAGAGGAGCCTGATAACTAAAAGATCTGCCTCCCATTCTACTTTTAGAAACTCTAGGAACCACTAGTAAACCTGCAGATTGAGAGCGAAGTGCTCTGTTAGGAACATAAGGAACAATCATATCTCTGATATCAGATGGAGCTTGGCCATTTAAGGCTTTATATGTGAGAAGGAGGATTTTAAATTCTATTCTGGATTTAACAGGAAGCCAATGAAGAGAAGCCAGGATAGGAGAGACATGATCTCTCTTTTTCATTTTCATCAGAACTCTGGCTGCAGCATTTTGGACCAGCTGAAGGCTTTTAACTACAGTTTGTGGACTTCCTGATAGTAAAGAATTACAATAGTCCAGCCTTGAAGTAACAAATGCATGGACTAGTTTCTCAGCATCACCCCTGGACAGGAGATTTCTAATTTTTGCAATGTTCCTAAGATGAAAGAAGGAAATTCTAGAAACCTCTTTGATCTGGGATTTAAATGACAGGTCCTGATCAAAAATAACACCAAGATTTTTTACTTTATTATCTGAAATCAGTTTAATCCCATCCAAATGAAGTGACTGGCTAATCAGCTTCTTTTTCAGAGACTCTGGTCCAAAGACTATAACTTCTGTTTTGTCTGCATTCAGAAGCAGAAAGTTAAGAGTCATCCAGGTTTTTATGTCTTCAAGACATGCCTGTAATCTATGTAATGGGTTAGCTTCATCTGGATTTATAGACAGATATAGCTGGGTATCATCAGCATAACAGTGGAAATTAATCCCATGCTGTCTAATAACTCTACCAATTGGGAGCATGTATAAAGTAAAGAGAATTGGTCCTAGCACTGATCCCTGTGGTACTCCTCAGGTAACCTTTGAGCATGAGGAAGATCTATCATTAACATAAACAAACTGAATTCGATCAGATAGATAAGATTTAAACCAGTCTAGTGCTGTTCCTTTAATTCCAACAAAATATTCAAGTCTTTCTAAAAGAATATTATGATCAACTGTATCAAATGCAGAACTAAGATCCAACAGGACGAGCACAGATACAAGTCCATTATCTGAGGCCATGAGAATATCATTAGTGACTTTCACCAGAGCTGTTTCAGTGCTATGATGAGCTCTAAAGCCAGACTGAAACTCTTCAAAAAGTTCATTATGGTGTAAGTGGTCGCAAACTTGTTTGGCAACTACTTTCTCAAGAATTTTGGATAAGAAAGGAAGATTGGATATAGGTCTATAATTAACCAAGTCATCTGGGTCAAGAGACGGTTTCTTAAGCAGAGGTTTAATTACAGCAACCTTAAAAGCTTTAGGTACATATCCCTGTAACAGAGATAGATTAATCACATCTAAAATGGAGGAGGAGATCAAAGGGAATACCTCCTTAAATAACCTGGTTGGAACTGGATCTAACATACAAGTTGAAGGCTTAGATGAAGAAAATAATTTTGCTAATTCAGAAAGTTCAACTAGATCAAAGCAGTCTAAACCCGGTTCAGATTCCATGACTACCATGATTTATAATTTAATGATTAATTAGCTGTTTGGATGTTGCTTTTATTGTGAAAACCCTTTTGTTTTTGACCTGTTGAATGAACCCACATCATGCAGGAGCATAATTAGAGGTCTGACTATCTGGGCACCATGACCTTTGTCAAGTTTAGTGAATCATTCACTGAGTTCCTTTATCAATTTGACCGTAAAACATATGGTTTACCTGGACACTGCCCTCTCTTAAACAGTGACTCTGCAGCTCATTGATAAAAAACGTTCCTCTGAACATTGGGGGGCGAATCTGAGGAACATCAGTTTATAGAAGTCTGACAGTTAAATTCTAATAGATACATTTTAGAGTAAGTTCCAAGTTATTTTAAACAGGTTCGTGCTTCCAGCTCTGTGGGAACAATTCGCTGAAAGCAGGCTTTTAGCTAGGAATATTACCAGCGGGCTATTTACCATTAGGCAATACTAGACAGTTGCCTAGGGGCCGGAGCTCCTGTGGGCCCCATAAAACTCCTTATTTGTGCACATTATGATTTGATAAAAATCTTTTTGCTAAAATGCCATCAGTACGCTTATAGTATTAAGTGTGTCTCAGTCACTAAATATAGCAACTTTTCAGGCCCCTCTAGCACTTTTACTGAAAAAAGCGCCTAGTGCCAAATCTTGCTGTTTTTCTCTGCTAGTGGAGACATTGGCGACATCTAAAAGCAGCGAACTCTGCTCTCCAGAGCAAGTAGATTGGTAACCCCGCCGCCTGCTCTCCTCTATCTTGTCTGCTGTCATGTTGTGATGGGGAGATGAAGCCTCATGGGGCATTGAACCATTTGGCCAATTTGGTTTAACGATCCCCACAGTTCATGAGGCTTCATATGAACATGTCACCACCTACTGGTGGAGTGCAGAACTACAGTAAGTAAAAATAATCTGTGATTTTTTTGCAATTGTTTTTGTTGTTTTCTCCCATTAAAGTTCCTTTGGAATTGTTAATGGTTGGTGAGTGTGTTTTTTTTGTGTGTAAAATGTCTTAGAAGAGAACAATCGTTTAAGGTACACAGTTTTTCTGCCATTTCAGCGAAATAAGTTCAAGCAGACAGTGAAAGTGTTTGTGCAAATTGGGCAATGATGAGCAAAATAAAAGGTGTTGGTCATTTTTATTCAAACATATTAGTTTTCCAACAGTTTTGGCTAAACCAACCAAGCTAATTTGGCAGTGTTTTTACACAATCTATATATTTACTTGGGAAAACCAAAACAAATTAGTCACATTAGCCAAAATAGTTCTTGAGTATATACGCAACTTTCAAAAGTCTATGGCGGGTCTCGAACTATTAACCTAAGGAGTAGAAGTCAATGTCTTACAGTTACTAGTAACTGTCTTGGACAACAATCGTACTTAGCACTTAAGTTACAACTGTATCCAGCTGCTTGCTCAGATTTTGATCATTACATAGTTTGATCTGATTAAAATAGTTTTGTGAGGCTTGTTTTTGGAAAAACAACCAATCTATTCTTAGAATCTATCCAAGCTCTATCCAGTTGACCGCAAGTCTCCTACCAACTCCCACATTTTGACTGAATACTGAGGCTGTTTAAATGCCTGTCAAGGTTCTTGCGCTTTCTGAACCACTTCCTGAAGCGGTCACGTGGTATTATGGCAGCGAGGCTTCGTATGTCATCAATTTTGGCCCCTCCTCTAAATGAATCACGGCTCTACACGCACTTCAGGGAAACACCCCCCTCCATTACTCGACACATTCCTCAAAGCCTCGGCTCATCTCATAAAATCACTACTGTCATGACTCATGCAGCTATTATTTCATCCAAATGAAAAATGGAGAACAGATAAGCAGATCATGGCTTGTCTACAGTGAAAAGAAGGACTGGGTTATTTACTTTGGCCTTTTTGGAAACACAGGAAGGAGCAATCAGCTACGAGATTTGGCTTAGTGAGTGACAAAAGGTAGAACAAATAATGTTGTTAATTCTATTAAAATTTCTGGATCTTATGTGTTGTCTTTTCAATTCAGAGGGCCCCCTGCCTTTGTTTGCCTAGGGCCCCAAATTTCCTAAATCATCCCCTGCCTACATTAATAGAAATACAGTTATGGAACAATGCTCAAACTGGTGTCACATAAAAGCTCCGTCTGATATCAGAGATCTGATTGTTCCTTATGTTCCTAACAGAGCACTTCGCTCTCAATCTGTAGGTTTACTAGTGGTTCCTAGAATTTCTAAACGTAGAATGGGAGGCAGATCTTTTAGTTATCAGGCTCCTCTCCTGTGGAACCAACTAGCAGTTTTAGTCCGTGAGGCAGACACTCTGTCTACTTTTAAGGCTAGGCTTAAAACTTTCCTTTTTGATAAAGCTTCTAGTTAGAGTGACTCAGGTTATCCTGAGCTATCTCTATAGTTCTGCTGCTATAGGCTTTGACTGCTGGAGGACATAGGGACCCCTTTTTCATCATTCTGCTTCATTCTATCTCTATTCTCCCACTCTGCAGAATCTGTTAGTTCAATCTCTAACGTTCTGCTCTCTCTGCTTTTTCTCATAGTAGCTTCATCTGGTCTGTTCCTGTTTGGCTGTGACTCCATCCTGGAGAGAAATATCAGCTGTGCTGCTGCCATCGACACCTTTGTTTCTAGATGTTGGAGCTTGGCCTGTTTTCCAGTGTAGTCCTGTTTCTCTGACTGTGACTAACTGGATGTGCTCTCTTCATCCTCTGACATGGGAGCTGGCTCGGAGCTCGTCTGCCTGGCTGTGTGTTTCCTGGACGGGGCCGCCTGTGGAGCTGGTTAACTGTTGCCTTTTGTATCTATGCTTCTTTTTCTATGTCTGCTTCTGTCTCCTTGAACCCCAGTGGGCCTCAGCAGATGGCCGCTCACACTGAGCCTGGTTCTGCTGGAGGTTTCTTCCTGTTCAAAGGGAGTTTTTCCTCTCCACTGTCGCTACAAGCATGCTTAGTGTGAGGGATTGCTGAAATGTCAATGAGTCGATGCAATCAGCTGGTTTTCCTTAGATAGAAAACTTTGAATCAATCTGACTGGATGATCTGGTGAACTGGAAAGTGACCTGAGATGACATGATGTGAATTGGTGCTATAGAAATAAACTGAATTAAAGTAGCAACAAGGTTGATAGAAGAAATGTCAGATCTCAGGTCATCTTGTGCATATTTACACTTTTTTTTTCAAAGGACGATGCTAATAAAGTTAGCTAAACCATGTTAGCTTACAGGTGTTTTTTAACACACACCTTAAAAGGGCTGCTACTAATCCTTTTCTTGTAAATAGAATAATTAAAATGTGACTTTTTGTCTCTTTATCTTTCATTTACAGCATGTCAAGGCAGTGGAAAACAAAGAAAAATGTAAAAAATTGGAGAAGCAACGGCGAAGCTATGAGCTCAGATAAAGAAAAGTATATCTGGTCAATCAAGATCGGAAACATGTTCATTGATTTTCTAACATTTAAACATGGACTGCATTATTAAAATAAGTCATTAACTTAAAATGTCTCTAAAGGGTCAATTGGCAACTTAGAGTAAGAAGAAATAAGGATTAAATATGTCTTGCATCTTTCGGGTCCACCAATCCTGCTTGAAACGTGGCCAAAATGATGATTCTGTCATGATCTTTGTGCTGATGACTGGGTTAATTACTCATTTCATTCACCTGTCTAATTCAGCCCAGTTTCCCATTACCGTTCATCTTATCCACCTCTTCCTGCCTCTATTTAACCATCTTGCTACCAGTCATCAGATCAGATTATTCTTAAGTGGGGAGAGCTGGCCAGCGTTATGTTAGTGTTTCTGATAACCTGTTCTGCCTGTCAAGTAGTGATGGCCAAATGAAGCCTCATGAAGCAATGAAGCCTTCCAACCCAAAGCTTTGCCCAAAGCTGTGCATACTGTATGATTTTTTTACCCTTTTCGGGACGATTTTCCAGTCGTGTGAGATTTTTTTCAATCGGGCCGACTTTTAGCCTGATTGTGCGTGGTGTAGTGTACGGGGGTAACGAGGGGCGATCAGCCTCTAACGAACTAGCCTCGTGAGACCATCCTGATCTCGCGAGCTTTCAAGGTTTCACTCGCAGATCAGTCTGGAGACTCTCCGTTGAAGAAAATTTGGAGCCGTTCACCAAACGAACGTCCAATCAGCGTTGGCTTTGAGGCGGGTTGAGGTGTGACGCAACGAGAAGCGCGACAGTTCAGTCTAAAGAACATGGCGGCTTCAGCTGGTGAAACTAGCGTTAGCGTGGCTATCGAGTATTTCTTCACTGAAAGAAGAGCAAAACACTGCTCTGGAGGCTTTTCTCAGAGGAAAAGATGTTTTTGCTCTTCTCCCGACTGGTTTCGGCAAGAGTTTGATCTATCAATTGGCTCCTCTTTGTTGTCGTTCTGTTAGTACGTCATATGCTTTGTTGATCTGATTGGTTTATTTGGCCCGTCTATCACCAACATAGGCCAATCAGCTAACCAGTATTTTCGCCCCTTCCCAAAATTACTTCAACGGAAGGTTTCCAGATGGATTTGCTCTTCATATCCATCTGGCGGAGTCAGGTTACTAACGAACACCTCCCCATCAGGAATGAAATGGAGTTCTTTCAGTAAAATTGACAGACCGTAGTAGCCATTTTTGCTCAGCCATGTCTTTGTCCAAATGCTTTGTCCAAAAAGTTGCACAAATTGCCAAGACAGGGTGTTTCACTCTAGTGAGCTTCATATTCCTCTTCTTCTTCGGCTTCCGGATAGACGAGTCCAAGTAGTGCCATCCCACTTGATTTTTAGACGTACAGTGTGAGCAGGTAGATCGCATCAGAGCATCGGGTCGCACAGTGTGAGAACAAACATCGTGAGCTGTGAACTTTTAAAGCCTCGCGTTTCTTGGTACAGTTTGAGCTGTAGATGCGTGCAACGATTGAAAAAAACGTACAGTGAACGCCCGGCTTTAAGGTCCCTAACCTGATGCTTCATCCATTGCTCACTTTTGAGCAGCACAGGACACAATCTCAGACACTCTGTAGTGGGAGAAATACAGGTAAGTGACCACGATCATCTGACAGAAGATTATCTGAGTTGGTCACTTACCTGGTTTAACAGTCCAGTCCTCGAATGTCCCCAAGTGCTGCAGTCCCAGAGGTCATGCTGGAAGCCGATCCTGGTCAGGGATCCAGAACAGACAGGAACAGATCCAGACTTCCAGGCATCCAGAGGCTTCCAGGAGGGTTCAGAGTCTGACTGGGACCAGAAGCATGACCAGGTGGTCACGCACAGGAGCAGACAGGTTCAGGTGCAGGCAGGCAGGCTCAGTGGAAGAGGGTAGCCGAGACAGGACGTGGAACCGGAACTTGAAGCAGGACTTTAAACTGGTCTCTTCCCTGGAGCCAGGCTTACTGGATAAAAACTGAACCTACCCACATAATTAGCCAAAACCCAGAGGACTCCGCGGGGGAGGAACAGTGGACGATCAGGAGACGAGACAAACAAAAACCCCCTTTCCACTGGCTGCTAGGATCCAGGACATGAACCAAGGAATAAAACTGAACAGACAGAAAGACAAGAAATGAACTGGCCCTGAATGCTCAGGCTGAACTGAATATAAACCAGAGGAAACAGGTGAGAGGAATAAATTGTAATTGAGGCAGGGAGGGAAAACGGCAGGTGAAAGGAATGACTAATTAGGGAGGAGCAAACAGGCCAGATCATGACAATAGGTGGCCAGATCAAAACATGAACAATCCATCCTCTTCAGAGCCCAAGCAGCCAACACACAAAGTTCAACATTTCATGATTTTATTAATAAAAAAGGGTATTTTTGAAATAAATTTTAGAACAAGTGGAGCATATGACTTCAGAGAGATCTAATGTGGAAAACAACAAACAAAAGAAAACTATCTGAATATTAACCAACTTACCTAATTGAAAGTAAATAAAATAAATGACAAAAACTTACCTCCCTAACTAAGAAAAACATGAGAATTCCAAAAAAAAGAATATTAAAATCAATCCACTGGACTTTGTTTCCAATTTTAAAGACGTTTCGCTTCCCGTCCAGGAAGCTTTCTCAATTCAAAACACTTAAATTATCTGACTGTGTCCGCTTGAATACTGGATCCCCTGTTCTGAGACAGATTCTATTAAAAACGGATTTTTCTTCCTCTGTGGTATTAACTGACAAAGGTCAAAGCAAACTTAATATGTTTAAGAGTTCTAAAAAATGGAGGGAGTTTGAGAGGCTGGAGCAAAAAGTGATTCCACCACTAATATTAAACGTCTTTGTTGCTTCAAAGTGTAAGAAAAACAAACATGCAGTGACGTTAAAACAGGTTTGGCACGTCAAAGAGACTTAGACTTAGAGACTTAGACAGATTTTATTGTCATTTTGTTTACACAAGGTAAAACAAAAAAAAATAATAATTTGGAACAGCTCTCTGGATAATTTCATCTTTTTTAAAAGTGCAATATAAAAAAATATTAAAACAAAAAAATATATATATATAAGTAAAAACAGTAATCTAAACATATGCATTGTTTAACCCATCAGTTGTTCCTTTAGCAGTCCACCAGGTGGGGGTAATGCATCATTTTCCTTTGCTCAGCATTTTATCTCCATATTCACAGCAAACATATTTTGCTGTCATTTCTTCTGTTGTTCTGGCAGTGATGACTTTCCATTAAACTCCTGCCTAAAACTGAGTTTCATTTTCAGTTCTCAGATCTAAAGGACTGAAATATTTTTAATCTATTTACTGTTGATTTAATGAAGAGTATTGTTTATACTTTAAGTGTTTTTAAATCTGTTTTTGTTTTCTTTTCTTGTTTTGAAAATGAGACATGGAGCCAAATCTAAACAAAGAGGGAGAGTCCTGGAAGAAATCCTTAGAAGACTGAATATCTGAGGCTGAGATGGAGACTCACCTTCCCTTAGTTCAGCCACCAGTGAGTCACTGGCTTAGACTGAAGTACAATCATGTCTTATAATGGTCTAGATCAGGGGTCTGCAACCTTTTATAACCAAAGAGCCATTTTTCTCGGGGTCAGACCAAATAAAAGTTGTTTGGAGACACAAGGTATGACATAAAAAAAAAATGTTTTTTTGTTATTATCTGGTATAGGAAATTAGTCGTCATCTTAAACAACTAACAGTGTTTGAATTTTTAGCTTTTAAAATAGTATTAAAACACATAAATTCCAAGCTAATTAAAAGAAAAATGGCTTTAAAACATATTTTTTAATTTCTTCCTTATCCATCGTATTAAAAACCATTAAAGCTTTTAGGACTGGTATTTATTTCATAGCATTATTTAGCTCTTTATATACATTTTAGCCTTTATTAAGAGCCGGTGCAGAGGGTCCAAAGAGCCACATGTGGCTCCGGAGCCGTAGGTTGCAGACCCCTGTTCTAGAGAAAGTGGTAATTCTGCAGTTGAGCAGCTAGATGGTGACATTTATCCAAATGGAAAGAATGGACCACTCAGGACTTAAAAAAAAAAATTAATAAAGAAGTCACCCAGAAACGCGTTTTTACGGAAGAGGATTAGGGCCACTGAAAAAAAAAAAAGTTAACTGATTTTTAAATTTTATTTCAGTTTAACATGGGAAAAAAGTCAGAATTCTGACTTTTTTCTCAGAATTCTGACTTTTTTCTCAGAATTCTGAGATTAAAGTTCTGAGATTAATCTCAAAATTCTGACTGAATTCTGACAATAAAAAAAGTCACAAATTCTGAGATTAAAGTCAGAATTTTGAGAAAAAAGTCAGAATTCTGAGAAAAGTCAGAATTCTGAGATTAAAGTCAGAATTTTGAGAAAAAAGTCAGAATTCTGAAAAAAATGGCAGAATTCTGAGATTAAAGTTCTGAGATTAATCTCAGAATTCTGACTGAATTCTGACAATAAAAAAAGTCACAAATTCTGAGATTAAAGTCAGAATTCTGAGAAAAACGTCAGAATTCTGACTTTTTTCATTCTGACTTTTTTCCCATACTAAACTGAAATAAAATTTAAAAATCAGTTAACTTTTTTTTTTTTTCCACTGGCCCTAATCCTCCTCCGTACGTTTTAGGCTACGATAGAAGGTAATATGTCAACCTTCCTGTTAACTCAGCAGCCTCAATGATCTGTAATTGTTTTACTTGATATGTTTTTATGTACTTGTCATTTAATTTAATGTATCTCTGTTTATTATGTAACTTTAGTGCCTCTTTGCCAGGATTCCATTGGAAAAGAGGTTTTTAATCTCAATGGAAGTTTTTTTCTGATGTTGAAGTTTTACACTTACTGTAAAGGTTCTTATTCTTATTTTTTTCTTCCTTAGTTTTGTATTTCTACCCTTATTTCTGTTGCACTCTTGCATATGGCTGCTGAAATAGCAAACTCTCCCACTGCAGGATGCTTCGTACGTTAGCCCCACTAGGTGGACAGGTAGAGGAACGACTGCTGTTTTCATTTTGTTGTCAGACAAGTTTTCAACGTCACTCTCAGCGTTTATATATTTCTAAGGAACTAAAGCAACATGGCTGTTTGACAGATCATTTGACACAGCAAGCAGCTCTGACCTGGAAAAAAGGCTTCTCCTGTCTGAACGTTTATGCAAGACTTGTACGAGGAATATCTGTAAATCAGCTTCAGAAGGTAAGGCTCCAGTTTAACACTGAATGCAGGAGGAATATGTTGCTTTGTTAATTTAATGACTAAAAAAGCCTCATAAATAGTAAAATAAAATAAAGTAAAATGCTTTTTATTTTTAATCTGAATCTTTCTCCATGCAAAGCTGCCTTTGCAGCCTTTTTTAGAATCACATGAGTAAAAATCTTCGTCTCCATGAATGAATAAACTAGAATTTCACAGTATGTGTTACTTGTTGCTCATTGCAAAGGAGTGAAGGCATGATTAGCAGCTTTGTTTTAGCCTATTGTTTCTTAAATGTAACAATGAACACAGCATCATTCACTAAATAAAATCACAGTTAATTAAATAACTTTCTCAGATTCTAAAGTTAGGTCTCGCTCTGGAATATTATACATGGAAAGAAACAAATGAACTCTGAGTGTTTTTTACTGAATATTTAGTTTGCTGGAAACCGGCGAAAGGTACGGAAGAGGATTTGGGCCACTGGAAAAAAAAAAAAGTTAACTGATTTTTTAATTTTTTTACAGTTTAGTAAGGTAAAAAAGTCAGAATTCTGACTTTAATCTGAGAATTCTGACTTTTTTCTCAGAATTCTGACTTTTTTCTCAGAATTCTGACTTTAATCTCAGAATTCTGACACATAACAAACATGTTAGCATCAAGCCATAGCCATGTCTGTTTTAGAGACTAGCTCTCTTGTTTTAATGACCTTCTGCTCCTCCATTAATGAGGGGACCCCTTGGGCACGTAAAAAGTTGCCTAATTCCCTCATTTTCCACCAAAGTGTCACTTGCCCTCTCAAACAGCTCACATCTCTGTCAGTGAAGCTGAGAGCTCCCACATTTCTTCCTTCATGGTGCCCATCTACATTAAGATCCACAATTCTGAGATTAAAGTCAGAATTCTGATAAAAAAGTCAGAATTCTGAGAAAAAAGTCAGAATTCTGAGAAAAAAGTCAGAATTCTCAGATTAAAGTCAGAATTCTGAGAAAAAAGTCAGATTTCTGAGAAAAAAGTCAGAATTCTGTGATAAAAGTCAGAATACTGAGATAAAAGTCAGAATTCTCAGATCAAACTCAGAATTCTGAGATTAAAGTCA
This sequence comes from Cyprinodon diabolis, assembly GCA_030533445.1. Taxonomy (NCBI): domain Eukaryota; kingdom Metazoa; phylum Chordata; class Actinopteri; order Cyprinodontiformes; family Cyprinodontidae; genus Cyprinodon; species Cyprinodon diabolis. The sequence goes on along the minus strand of CM060076.1, from coordinate 2,725,022 downwards.
GAATTCTGAGATTAAAGTCAGAACTCTGACAAAAAAGTCAGAATTCTGAGATTAAAGTCAGAATTCTGAGATAAAAGTCAGAATTCTCAGATCAAACTCAGAATTCTGAGATAAAAGTCAGAATTCTCAGATCAAACTCAGAATTCTGAGATTAAAGTCAGAATTCTGAGATTAAAGTCAGAATTCTGAGAAAAAAGTCAGAATTCTGAGAAAAAAGTCAGAATTCTCAGATTAAAGTCAGAATTCTGAGAAAAAAGTCAGATTTCTGAGAAAAAAGTCAGAATTCTGAGAAAAAAGTCAGAACTTTGAGATAAAACTCAGAATTCTGAGATAAAAGTCAGAACTCTGAGAAAAAAGTCAGAACTCTGAGAAAAAAGTCAGAATTCTGAGATTAAAGTCAGAATTCTGAGATAAAAGTCAGAATTCTCAGATCAAACTCAGAATTCTGAGATTAAAGTCAGAATTCTGAGAAAAAAGTCAGAATTCTCAGATTAAAGTCAGAATTCTGAGAAAAAAGTCAGATTTCTGAGAAAAAAGTCAGAATTCTGAGAAAAAAGTCAGAATTCTGAGAAAAAAGTCAGAACTTTGAGATAAAACTCAGAATTCTGAGATTAAAGTCAGAACTCTGAGAAAAAAGTCAGAACTCTGAGAAAAAAGTCAGAATTCTGAGAAAAAAGTCAGAACTCTGAGAAAAAAGTCAGAACTCTGAGAAAAAACTCAGAATTCTGAGATTAAAGTCAGAATTCTGAGATTAAAGTCAGAATTCTGACTTTTTTCCAAAACTAAATTGAAATAAAATGTTAGAATTAGTAAACTTTTTTTTTTTTTCAGTGGCCCTAATCCTCTTCTGTAGAAAAGGAAAATCGGTTGGAAGAATTTTATCAGTACTGAAGCTCGTCTTTCTGAGCTTTGGATTTAGGGTGATGTTTGGTTTCTCTCTCAAAACCTCAGCTTTTTGCTGCTGATCCTGGAAGACAGAGATGCACATTTCTCCAGACAAAAAGCTCACTCTAACTTCAAACACTTCTGCTTAATGTTTTCTTTACTATATCATGCCGTTCTTTGTATAACAGTGCCGTATAGACAGCGTTTAACTGTAAAGAATTTCTCAATATGAAGACAGACCGATACAGAAGAATCACCCTGCATACGCCTTTCATCAACTACAACAACTCAACCGAAAAACAAACAAACTATGACTTAGTGCAAGATTTTATTTCCCTTTGGGATTAATAAAGAATTTTATATCTTACAGAAAACTCCGAAAACTCCTAAAACGTCTGAAATATATTTCAATTATTTGAAGCGACAGTGGAGAGGAAAAACTCCCCAGGCTCATCATGGATCGGTTGAGATGAGACAGGGAACGCAGTAAGATGGTGGAGGAGGGGCTAGAGGTGGGTTGAAACGGGGTCATCTGAATCGAAGTCCGACATAGCGCGATCGCTGCCTGCGCTTTGGGTGGCAGAGATGTGGAGTGGAGACCTTTTAAGATGAACTATGGATGTTGATTGGACTTTCGTGGAGGTGTGGTTCAAAGCTGGTTAGCTGGTGTCAGAGGCGGGATTACCAGAGAAAACAGTAAAGTAAAAGAGGAAATAACCGGTTACATTAATTTATTAGAAATGCCATCTTCAGGCACAAACAAGACCCAGTAAAATATTTTGGGCTTCTGGTGGTTAGGAATTAGTCCAGAGGAGAACTAAGCTGGTGAGGATTATCAGTCATACAGGTCAGAGTCATTCCAAAAAAGTTAAAAAACAATCCACTGGACTTTGTTTCCAAGTTTGAAGATGTTTCGTTTCCCATCCAGGAAGCTTTTTCAATTCAAAATGTCAGAATTATCGTTGAGTTCGAGGCTCTATAGAGTGGACCAAAACCAAAGCCATGTTTTGGCTTAGAAAACATGCAAAATGAACCGGACAAAAGGATCCACCCCAAGAAGCCAAACAACCCCCATTCCAAAGGGGCGGACCCGTTCGCTGCCTTATGTCGGACTTCAATTCATGGACGTGATTTTATTATCATTTACCCCATTTACACTACCCTTGAAAAAAACGATCCATGCCGAGACCGGTCCGAGCTCGGATCAGTTAACCAGGCCGAGCTCGGTTCTGACGACCGTTTACACGTCACGCTATCTCGGTTCCTCGCCTCCTAGTGACGATCTGCGGTATTACTGCCAGCATTGAAGGAGGAAATCAAGCAGTTGGTGGCGGTAATGCACCAAAAGTTGTTTGCCAACCGCCATAAAACACAAGAAGAAGAAGACGGAGGAGGGGAATCAAGCAAATAAAAATGGCGGCACCCGTCACATTCAGAAAGTTATGCTTGATTATTATTGCTGTACTTCGGTGTTATTATTTAAAATGCCATTATTTTATGTGTTGCGTGGAGAAGATTTGGATTGTTGTTTATAGTTGTTGTTCTTCTGTTTTGCGTTGGTTGGCAAGCAACTTCCGGAGGGGCAATACCGCCAACTACTGGAATGGAGTGTGAATCGCGATGTGCAGCCAGTCGGAGATGACGTGTTCTGCTCATACGCTCTTGTTATCAGAGAACCGAGCCAGGGAAAAACCGAGCCGAGCCCACCTCTGGAACTGGTCTGCAGTTATCTCGGTCCGGTTGTGTCTAGCTCGGTTCAGTTCAGTTTGCTTTCCATTTACACACCATAAGTTATCTCAGTTACTGAGCTCGGACCGGTCTCGGACCAGTCTTTCAAGGGTAGTGTAAATGGGGCTATTGTCTGGGCAACCCAAATGTTTTACATCATGTGTCAACGTTCAGCTAATCATGTAGCGTAACGTCACTGGCATGAAGCAGGACCCCAGCAGATCTGGTACCTACAGCGGGTCCACCAGGTTATAGAAACCAGTACCCTGCCGGCACACCCCGGCAGTCTTACAAGCCATAAAGATGCAGCGACTGTTGATTATACCGTGGTTCAGAAAGAGGACAAAATGGACAGCACTGAACTAGTTTGATTTAACAGGAAACACTGAGTAAATCCAGGGATGAGAAAAGTCTCAGGAGGATGTTTGAGAAGGCGGATGACTTGATTTAATGCCTTAAGGAGGAAAGTCTCAGTAGGATACCCCTACGTTCTCACCAAGGAAGAAGATGTGTGCTGAAACGCACCTTCAATCTGGAATTGTCTGAGTTGACATGCATAGAAAAGTATGTTTGGTCTGGTTCCAGAATGTCTGACATAAGTTCAGGAAATAATGGACAGGAGCTTCAGTAGAATCAAGGAATAAAAATAGGCAAGGGCGTAGGTTTGATTTCAACTTTGGTAGGGACACTATTCTTCAGTTTCATTGGTCCTTTGCAAAAATATGCATGCTCTTTTTTATGCTTAATGTGAGCTTCAGGGCTCATTTTGTTTAAAGAGAACAGCAGCATTTCTTGCTACATTAATACAAATCTTATAAGCACTACATGCACTAGATGCTGTTTATCAATATTTAAAGCATAACTGGCTCTGATGAATTAGAATTAGGACTTGACAGTGTCTGACAGTGTCTGTTTAACCAAATATAGTCTATAATATGTGGATTTATCCTGTGTTTTCTTCTGAAGATAGAGAATTGTGCAGAGGTAAAACCCACTCTTATATTTTTTTTTATCTAATATGCTCTCTCTGGATCATGCAAAATAATAAATTCAAGGGACAGAAAATAAATGTATTGTATTTACATGAGCACTGGAACTATAAGAGGAACTGACACTGAGCATTTAAAATATTAATATTAGAAGTTGTACTTCTGGGCTGTAGTTACTCTGTGTAGCTAATTTCATGTATTTTATCTATGGCTAAAACAATTAATCATATTAACAAATTATTTAAATAATCGTGAACTAATTTAGTAATTGATTAATCGTAAACTGGAGTATAGGGCCACTAAAATGTGCCTTTAGCCGACAGAGCGACCCACTTAGAGCAGGAATTATACCAAGAATGTAAAAAAATATGTAAACATTTAGCATTTAAGAAGTTAAAAAAAAACAAATAGTTTTTGTCTGTCAATATTCTCCATCCAGAACTCCTCCAAAGGAAACGTTTAAACGTTTCTGTTTCACCTGCTTTCATTTCATAAAAGATCTTCTTTAAGGAGCCATTGGCTATCTGATAAAAAAAGATAAAATAAAAGAAATCCTAACGTTGTTAACTTACATTTCTCAATTTCCACAAATCAAAAAACTCTCCTGCTTCTTTACAGAACTCCAATCAGAAGCTTTCGCCTGTTTAGCGTACATAATATTTTTTTTAATTCGGACTAGTTTCGTAGCCCAATATTAATTTATTTTAGCGTCTTTTTTTTCGCGCTCCAAGCACCCGCGCGCGCACATACAGACTAGAAAACACGCAATCAGAAAGCGAGAAGGCGGAACTTAAGGCAGAATAATCAGAGTTAAACCGCGCAGCACAGTTGATGCGCTGCTAAGTGAAAGTTACAGGAAAGAGCAGGCAGCTGTATAGTAAATTATAAACATGTTGTTTACATCCAATTATTGGTAGGGACAAATGGGTCCGTCCAACATTTTGGTAGGGACATGTCCCTATGGTCCCTATGCAAACCTACGCCCATGAAAATAGGCACAGTGGGCTGACACTTGAAAAACTCGAAATCTAGATAAGTCTTTTTTTCTTTAAATACGTGCATTTGTTCTTGGATTGAGGAGCTAATGTAATGATCTTGGTTCTGTTGTTTTTCTTTAAGTTTTCTGTTTCAAGTTTAGCCAGGTTTTTCATTGTTTTCTAGCTTTTTTGGTGTGTCTGGATTCATTTAAGTTGCTTAGGTTTTTCTGTCTGTCCTCTGCTGCCTCCTTGTGTTCTTTTCCCTTGGCTTCCTCGTCAGCTCTAATCACACCTGTTCCCTATCAGCTAATTAGCTCTACCTTTGTTCAGTCAGCCATAAATACTCTCCCTCTGCAGTCCCTCTTTGCTGGTTCCTCGTCTTACCTTTCCTCACCCTGGCTCCTTGATGCTTTTCCCCTGATGTCTCCATGGTTCTGGTTAGTGTTTGATTTTTACGTTGGATTTTTGGATTCCTGTTTTTGTTTAACATTTTTAAGTTGGATTTTTGGATACCTGTTTTTGTTTGCCTGAACTCTCATTAAACCCTCCAAGAACTCACCTCTGCCTCTCAGCTTCTGCTTTTGGGTCCAATCTAAAAACTTTAAACCAAATCGTGACAGAAGGAACCAGCCAACAATGGACCCAGCAGAACACGGCCCGGACGCCCACAGGAGAATTTCCATTATTCTCAGGAATGCTCTGGACTCCATAGCCGCTCTCAGTCCGCCTTGGAAGAGGGTGAGTGCGGCTGACCAGTTGAGGCCAGTATTCCTCTCTAACTCCTCGCTTCTATCACCCCCAGTTTTATCTGAGCTATTCGAGGAGTTGGAGTGGAACCGCCAAGCCGCCTTCGCCCAACTCTGCAATAGACCTCCACCACCCAAACCATCGTTCCATCACCTTCACATTCTGCTGTCTCTTACCTCCGATCCTGTTCCCCCACCATTACCAGCTGTTGGTCCTCCCCTGCCATCTGCTTCCTCCAGGCGTAAGCAACGCCGCCGGCGGAGGAAGACAACCAACTCTCCGGCGGGTCAGCCTGACGCCTCCTCTCCCTCTCCGGCGGGTCAGCCTGACGCCTCCTCTCCCTCTCCAGCGGGTCAGCCTGACTCCTTTTTCAGTCCCTCTCTTAACCTGGTTGGTTTCCCCTATGGTTTTAGTCGTCACCTCCATGACAAACAGCTAGCTTCTCGGGTTGGTAGGTTTAGACCAGCTTCCATAACTACACCCCCCACAGTCAGAGCTCCCCATATACCAGAGTCAGATCTCTGGGGTTTCTTTTATGGGGAGAGGGAAGATCTTTTCCCTTTTCTGCCATCTCCATCACCTCCTAGAAGTCCAGTTTCCCTAGCTCCAGAACCTGTTGGCGAACAAGTTAGCCTAGCACCAGAGGCTGTTAGCAGGCTAGTTAGTCTAGCACCAGAGGCCATTAGCAGGCTAGTTAGCCCAGCACCAGAGGCCGTTCGCAGGCTAGTTAGCCCAGCACCAGAGGCCGTTAGCAGGCTAGTTAGCCCAGCACCAGAGGTCGTTAGCAGGCTAGTTAGCCCAGCACCAGAGGCCGTTAGCAGGCTAGTTAGCCTAGCACCAGAGACCCCTGAGCCTGCTCTGTGCCGTCCAGAGACCCCTGAGCCTGCTCTGTGCCGTCCAGAGACCCCTGAGCCTGCTCTGTGCCGTCCAGAGACCCCTGAGCACACTTTCAAAGAGGCTTCAGAGTTCGGGGTTTGTGGGAGTACGCCTCCAAGAGCGCCTCAGCGGGCGCTCCAAGCCTCCAAGAGCCCTCTGCGGGCGCTCCAAGCCCTCTCTGAGGCTGTACCTGAGCCGCAGTCGGCGGCCCCCTCTGAGGCTGTACCTGAGCCGCAGTCGGCGGCCCCCTCTGAGGCTGTACCTGAGCCGCAGTCGGCGGTCCCCTCTGAGGCTGTACCGGAGCCGCAGTCGGAGGCTGTACCGGAGCCGCAGTTGGCGGCCCCCTCTGAGGCTGTACCTGAGCCGCAGTCGGCGGCCCCCTCTGAGGCTGTACCTGAGCCGCAGTCGGCGGCCCCCTCTGAGGCTGTACCTGAGCCGCAGTCGGAGGCTGTACCGGAGCCGCAGTCGGCGGGCTCCCCTGGTCCTGATCCGGAGCCGCAGTCGGCGGGCTCCCCTGGTCCTGATCCGGAGCCGCAGTCGGCGGGCTCCCCTGATCCGGAGCCGCAGTCGGCGGGCTCCCCTGGTCCTGATCCGGAGCCGCAGTCGGCGGGCTCCCCTGGTCCTGATCCGGAGCCGCAATCGGCGGGCTCCCCTGTTCCTGATCCGGAGCCGCAATCGGCGGGCTCCCCTGTTCCTGATCCGGAGCCGCAAACGGCGGGCTCCCCTGTTCCTGTTCCTGAACTGCAGTCGGCAGTTACCTCTGAGACTCTACCTGAGCCGCAGTCGGCGGCCCCCTCAGAACCTGATCCGGAACCGCAGTCGGCGGTCACCTCTGGGTCTGCTCCTTTGCCGCACTGGGCGGCCCCTCCGGAGGCTGTATCTGGGCTGCACTGGGCGGTCCGTCTGAGTCTGTTCCTGATGCGAAGCCGCAGTCGGCGGGCTCCTCTGTTCCTGATGCGGAGCCGCAGTCAGCGGGCTCCTCTGTTCCTGATGCGGAGCCGCAGTCGGCGGGCTCCTCTGTTCCTGATGCGGAGCCGCAGTCGGCGGGCTCCTCTGTTCCTGATCCGGAGCCGCAGTGGGCGGCCCTGTCTGAGCCTGTTGCAGAGCAGCAGAAGCGGAGGCGGCGTCCTCTCGGTGCATCCTGCTGAGGCGGAGGCGGCGTCCTCCTCGGTGCATCCTGCTGAGGCGGAGGCGGCGTCCTCCTCGGTGCATCCTGCTGAGGCGGAGGCGGTGTCCTCCTCCTAGGTTCCTGCAGCATTGGAGACGCCGGCCTCCAGAGCGTCTGCCTCTCCTCCGGCCCCGCGGCCGCCCTCCAGAGACTCTGCCTCGCCTCCGGCCCCGCGGCCGCCCTCCAGAGACTCTGCCTCGCCTCCGGCCCCGCGGCCGCCCTCCAGAGACTCTGCCTCGCCTCCGGCCCCGCGGCCGTCCTCCAGAGACTCTGCCTCGCCTCCGGCCCCGCGGCCGTCCTCCAGAGACTCTGCCTCGCCTCCGGCCGGCCTTTCAGAGACTTTCGGTTTTCCTCGCCCACTCTGGATGGGTTGCGTTTTGTTTCTTGGACTGTTTTTGGCTTCTTGCCCTTCTTCCTGGTTTCCCCTCCGCCCACCCTGGGTGGGTTGTTCTTTGTTTTTGGACATTAAAGGGGCGTCTGGAATCCGCCCTTAAGTGGGGGGCTCTGTAATGATCTTGGTTCTGTTGTTTTTCTTTAAGTTTTCTGTTTCAAGTTTAGCCAGGTTTTTCATTGTTTTCTAGCTTTTTTGGTGTGTCTGGATTCATTTAAGTTGCTTAGGTTTTTCTGTCTGTCCTCTGCTGCCTCCTTGTGTTCTTTTCCCTTGGCTTCCTCGTCAGCTCTAATCACACCTGTTCCCTATCAGCTAATTAGCTCTACCTTTGTTCAGTCAGCCATAAATACTCTCCCTCTGCAGTCCCTCTTTGCTGGTTCCTCGTCTTACCTTTCCTCACCCTGGCTCCTTGATGGTTTTCCCCTGATGTCTCCATGGTTCTGGTTAGTGTTTGATTTTTAAGTTGGATTTTTGGATACCTGTTTTTGTTTGCCTGAACTCTCATTAAACCCTCCAAGAACTCACCTCTGCCTCTCAGCTTCTGCTTTTGGGTCCAATCTAAAAACTTTAAACCAAATCGTTACAGCTAAAAGAGATATTTTGCTAATGGAACAAGACAATTTACATTTAAAATAAGAAAACACAATTGCATTGTCTTATTTCAAGTGCATATTATCTAACTATCTTATTTTAAGAGTAAAAACACTAATTCCATTGGCAGATCATCTCATTTACATACCCAAATTAAGAGCAAATACACTTAATTAAAGAAATGTTTATTGTTATTAGATAATTTTTCAGTGTAGATTGAAGATGCCAGAGCTGCTTCACTGCAAAAAAATTTTTAATTGTTAAAATAGATTTTTTCTTGAATTAAGCATGTAGGTGAGACACTTGCCAATGGAACAAGACAATTTACATTTAAATAAAAAAAAAGAGGGTTAGTACACTTAATTTAAGACTTTTTTCCTATTTTTATTTTTGGGAGTTTGGCAAATGAAAGTTGTTGAATAAAAATAAATCTACTCTTCTTGACTATAACTTCTTCCTTTGTTTCTTCTAATTGGTAAGTTTATCTCTGTTCTTTCTTTACAGTGAGAGAAGACATCTTTAACTTCCAACATGGGAGCAAGTGAAAGCCCTACATCTGGACCTTGCTATTACAAAATGAGCACAGAGGTGGACAAGTACGTCTACAAGTACATTTTACCCATCATCTGCATCCTGGGCTTAGTGGGGAATTGTCTAGTAACCTTCACCCTGGCTGTTGGAAAGAAAAAGATGAGTAGAAGTGATTTCCTCCTGCTCAATCTCGCCATCACCAACCTGCTGTTTGTTGTGGTTCTGCTTTTCCTATCCTTCCACCAGCAAGTCGAATGGCTGAAGGGGGGAGTGGCCTGCAAGCTGTTGAAGGGCTCCTACAGCATCAACCAATACTGTGGAATGCTGCTGCTCGCCTGGATCAGCCTTGAACACGGCATGGTAGTCGTAAACAATAATCTAAAGAAGCCATCAAAATCGTTAAAATTTAGCTTTACCGGCTGCGCCTTGATCTGGGTCTTTTCTATACTGGTTTCTGTCCCCGCCTTCCTCTTCTATACCTCCTATGACTCAAAGCCTAAAATCATCTGGAAAGACACAACAAAAGACAAACAGACCTCAAGCCCTTCTGATTTCATCTGTGGGTTAAATTTTGAGGGGAGTAACTCACCCAATTTGACACGGTTGGCCATTCCCAGCGTCCAAATGGCTGTTGGCTTTTTCCTGCCTTTGTTAGTCATTATTTCAAGCTACACCTTAATCATCCACCATCTGCAGAAAGAAAAGCTTTCCCAAACTGTGAAAAATGGGCTAAAAAATAAAGCAACTAAGAGGGCGATTTATGTCATGGTCTTGTTTGTGGTCTGCCACATGCCCTACAATCTCATTCTGCTGTATGACACCATCACCATGTCCGACGAGAGAGAGTGTAAAGCAGCAGACGGTTTGCAGACGGCCTTGTCCGTTGCTCAGGCCGTGACTTGCCTACAGTGCTGCCTGAACCCAGTGGTGTACAATTTTATGGGGGAAAACTTCAGGAAAAAGTTCCAGAAATGTTGCTCAGTCAAAGGGAAAAGAAAATATGACTCAGCAAAACGGTCCAGTCGGTTTCCAGGTACAGAACAGTTTTCAATGAAAACAATAAAAGAGTCAAAAGAATTCTTAGACACCTAATATCTCTGATCAAAGCCTTTGTTAGGGTTCGTACGGGTCCTGGAAATCCTTGAAAATGCTTGTATTTTGACGTTGTGTTTTCAAGGTTTGAAAAGCTCTTATTTTTTTAATGAAATGCTTAAAAATGCTTGAAATTGTAACTACCAAAAAAAATACCTATCTAACTGAATGGTGTGTTTATTAAATGGAGAAATAAAATGTTGGAGAGCCCGAAAATGAAACCTGCTCGCTTATGTGTGACTGCGATCTGCCAGTCTATCTCCATGTGTGACTCCGCCCCCATGACACCCCTACTGCACCATGCCGGGAGGTTGTCGTTTCAATGAACGTTGGCTGGAAGATGAAAAATACAAATGATGGATTAAACGGGGACAAACCCCACGAGTTGCCTCTTGTAAAGTCTGCAAAAAAGATGTGCAGCTTTTCACAATGGGCGAGTCTGCGCTGTCGAGTCACATGAAGGGTGAGTCAGACTTTTTAAGTAAGCCAACTGAAGTAGCCTAGTACACGTTAACGTTAGCGCCTATTTGTTTACGCTAGTAACTGCTAGCTAGGAATTCACAGGCTAAGTTACTGAGTGACTGAGAGTACGGCGTGATAATGTAATGTTAGTATTGCAGTGTTTCCCGCGGCACTATCTTGGCGAGGCGGCTGCCTCGCCAAACTCACGCTACCGCCTCGCCAACGTTCCAAAAAAAACAAAGCCCCCCCCCAAAAAACTAAGTTTTAATCCATTGCCAGGCCCAGACCTTAAAACAGCATTGATAACTCTACGGCTGATAGTACTGAATTGCGACACCCTCTGGTTGGTTATATTACTACGCCATGGCAGAGGAGTCATCCGCGCAAAACTGGTTCAGGCCGACAAGTGGTGGTGGTGTAAGGTGCTGGAAGAAGTTTTGAAATGGATCTTGAAAGTGCTTGAAAAGTGCTTGATTTTGACTTTGGAAAAGGTGTGCGAACCCTGCTTTGTCTAGGTTTAGGTTTACAGGGACTGTTTGGTTTTTTTTCTTCCATTTTTGTCTTTATTTTACTACTAAATCTGTGTGATGTAAAGCTATAAACAACAATAACTGAAATAAAATGATTCTTACTTTATGACAGCTTTGAGTTTGTCTTTCATACTGCAGGGTCCAGCAGGAATAGGATCGGCTCCTCATTTTGATGAATTTCTTAGAGACTTAGGGCCGGATCTATCAAAGGTTTTTGTGTATAAAAACGTGAGCTATTTCACTGCGCACGCTAAAAAATGTACAAACTGATCTATCAACAGCGTGCTAAAAGGATTTGGTCTTTAAAACGTGCTAAATAGCGCCTCTTATCCGTTTAGTACTTTTTCTGCAATGAATATGCAATATGGGGCGTTTACACGCAAAAGTGCGTCTTGTGGGAGGAGAACATGTAAATATATTAATTTAGCACTCGCAAAGTGATTTATCAAACCTGAACAGTATCTGACTCTATATTTAACACGTTTCAAAAGAAGGTGCAAATGGTCTGTATGCGTAATTGCGCACACATGGCAGCGGTTATTGTCGCAAGAAGGAGACATCGAAATGAAGCAAGGAGACGCAGAGAACGCATTTTTTTCACTCCGTGTGAATATTTTTGGAATGATCATCAAAACACATCGTTTATCCAGCATTGCCATTTTGGAGCTGTTGGGGGAACTCCGAATGGATTTGGAGCCAGCCACAAGGAGGACCCACGCAGTACCAGATATCACAGAACTCCTTGCAACATTGGACTTTTTTGCATCTGGGTCATTCCAGCGTACGGTTGCAGCGAGAGCTGGGATCTCCCAATCTCGTTTTTTAGAAGTGCTGTCCGACGTTCTAAATGCCATGTCGCCCTGACGCCCTACCGGAGAACCCCGACCTCCCCCCTGCGCCTGTGGAGCAACATGCCAATGCTGCGGGGATGTGTACGCGCAGTCATCTCATCCACAGTCACTTCTTGTGAGCCATTTGGTCTGTGCATTTTTCTACAGGCCAATACAAAAAGCCTGTTTTTTTTTTTTTTTTTTACTGCAGCAAAGTAGAAATTCAGCCACATACCACCTTAGGGAATAAAGGTTGCCAACGTTTTTATATAAATATATATATATATATATATATATATATATATATTTTTTTTTTTTGGAGGGGGTGGGGGTGTCACTGTAAGATTAAAATTTCTTAATGCACTAGTTTGCACAAACTACTTTGCCGCAAAACACAAAACGCGCAAAACCATCATTTAAATAGGGCGTCTCCAACAGTTTTGCACCTGCCACCAGTTACGCAATCACTCTTGTTAAATCACCCGCAAACCATGGTTCAGCCCCTCGCGCAAAATTCAAGTTTGCGAGCGCAAATTACTGCACGCAAAATTGGATCTTGATAAATCCGGCCCTTAGACAGACTTTGTTGTCCTTTTGTATACAAAAAGACATTTTGTTCAGTACAGCTCTCAAGATATTTCCGTTTTTAAAGTGCAGCAGTGATAAAATGTAAACATAAGACTGGTATGTGATATACAGTTTTCAACATTTAGCATTTTTTTTTTAAACCCCATTTGATACGACCTTCAGCAGTCTGAATTTCATACTCTTGTGACAGAGAAACAGGTGTTACAACACCTGACGGCCTTTTTACATGTTTGTTGCTTTGGGACTGAAACACTGACATCCCAATAAGCAGCACTACAGCGCTGGATCAAACAGAAACAATCTACAGGCTATTAAACCTGTTTAGTCAGTGGGAACAGCATCAGTGACGCATGTCTAACCGGGTCAAACGACTCGGAAAGCGACCTGAGTTATAATCACCAGAGCCGTTGTTCTGTCAGTTCAGCATACGCTGTCAGAGTGGCATACATGTAGCACAAATTTAAAGGAAAAGCCCGGTCATATTCAGAATTCAAACTTCTGAAAGTTCTTTAAATTATTACAATTATTATCTGTTCCTGTTTTTAATTAAGAGTAATTTTTATTTGAATGTGCTTTACTGGAGGCACAAGTTTACCGTAAGTTTTGTATATAACCTGCCTTTGTTCATTCTCCATTAGCTTTTTGCTGACTATTTAGTTTATTACATACTCTCACAGTAATACAGGACAAAGTTGTTAGAATAATTGTATATAAATGTATCTGTGTAGTGTTATCATGCATAAAGCTGTGTGCTATGTGCATGTTTTCATAGCCACCTTTTCTGAAGTATACTGTGATTTGTGAACTTGCTTTTTGGGAGGTTGTGGTTGATTTATGAGCAGGAATAAAACCTGCTGAACTTTGGTGAATAGCTTCAACAGCTTAAACTTTGACGGAACCCTGAGATTTAGAGGACATGTTTACTGAGACTGCAAGTCTGAGTACCTTGTCTTGTAGCAAGGAGAACGTTGGGACTGCAGAGTGGGGTGGAGATTGTAAACCCCGCAGTCTCTTCCTACTCTCCTCGTGAGTAAAACTAAATTAATTGTCTCTGTGCTTTCTTTCTTTCCCTGTATGTATGTATGATGTTTTAGGTACTTCTAAATACGGAACAATTTAGTTTTTCAAGGGACTGTTGGCAACCCTAGACATATTATTCTTTTTATCTTATATATTTTTCAGTTTCCTTAGAGAGTAAAGTGGTGGTTAAAGCCCTTGTTTCTGCACTAAGACTCTGCTAATAAAGCTGATTCTGACAAACTTGAGGTGGACTGCAGAGTTTAGACGACCTCTCAACAAAGAGAAGGTGGGAAACCCCCTGCAGCTGTTTGAATTATTAACTCTCATTGATGTTTCTCTAATAACTCCCTGCTGGCCGGCTGTGTTTAAAGCCTGGAGGCATTTCAAAAAATCGGCCCCACAGAGGAGATCAATTAATAATGAGTCCGGATGCTGGAGAGCAGGCAGAGGGAAGCGTCTGTGTATCGTGGAGCTGAAGGAGAATTAAAGGATTTTAACCTCATTTTTAGACAGAAGAGTAAATCTGTACCTAAAAAAAAAAAATAAAATAAAAAAACAGTCTAAAAGAAAAAGCACTTTCAATTAGAGCGAATTAAGCGATTTAGTTTTAGTTATAAAGCTTAAAAAATCAATAGTAACAGCATGTAAGAATATGTGAAGTTACAGTATAATGTTTACTGTATTATTGCTCCACCTCAGAAAAAAAATGTTGCAGAAGTAATATTGAGTAAAGTTAACTGTTAGGATCCGGGGCTTTGCCCACCAGAGGGCGCCGTGGATCCATGCCTGGGGAGTTTGGGCTCAGCATGGACAGCTGTTTTCTATCTGCTGATTAGGAAGCTCCCTATATAAGCTGAGGGTGACCTCTCCTCTGTGCTGGATTGTTGTCTTAACTGTGCCACCATCCCTGTCTGAGCTTGAACCTGTGCTTCTTGTGAGTTCCAATAAATATTGGACTTTTAATCCTCCCTCTGTGTCTGTGAGTTTGCATTTGGGCTAGTAAAACCATCGCATCATGACAGAACAATCCAGCCAACAGACTAGCCCAGCAGACTCCTTCTACGCGCTCCTGGAGAGCCCGCTCTGTGCCGTCTGGAGACCCCTGAGCCTGCTCTGCGTCTTCCATAGACTCCGGATGTGGAGCCACAATCGGTGGTTCCCTCTGTTCCTGAGGTGGAGCCACAGTCGGTGGCTTTCTCTGTTCCAGATGCGGAGCCGCAGTCGGCGGCTTCCTCTGCTCTGGATGTGGAGCCGTAGTGGGCGTACCTGTTTGAGCCTGTTGCAGAGCAGCGGGAGCAGAGACGGCGTCCTTCTCGGGGCCTCTTGCTGAAGCGGAGACAGTGTTTCTCCCGGTGCTTCCTGCTGAAGCGGAGGTGACGTCCTCCTCCAAGGCCCCTGCAGCTTCTGAGACTCTGCTCTGCTGCCGGTTCCATGGCCGGCCACCTGAGACTCTTACTGGCATTCCTGGTTCGCCCTTCGCCCTCCATGGGCGAGTTGTTTTTTTTTCTTTGGGGCGTCTGGAATCCGCCCTTGAGTGGGGGGGTACTGTTAGGATCCGGGGCTTTGCCCACCAGAGGGCGCCGTGGATCCATGCCTGGGGAGTTTGGGCTCAGCATGGATCAGCTGTTTTCTATCTGCTGATTAGGAAGCTCCCTATATAAGCTGAGGGTGACCTCTCCTCTATGCTGGATTGTTGTCTTAACTGTGTCACCATGCCTGTCTGAGCTTGAACCTGTGCTTCTTGTGAGTTCCAATAAATATTGGACTTTTAATCCTCCCTCTGTGTCTGTGAGTTTGCATTTGGGCTAGTAAAACCATCGCATCATGACAGAACAATCCAGCCAACAGACTAGCCCAGCAGACTCCTACGCGCTCCTGGAGAGCCCGCTCTGTGCCGTCTGGAGACCCCTGAGCCTGCTCTGCGTCTTCCATAGACTCCAGATGTGGAGCCACAATCGGTGGTTCCCTCTGTTCCTGAGGTGGAGCCACAATCGGTGGTTCCCTCTGTTCCTGAGGTGGAGCCACAGTCGGTGGCTTTCTCTGTTCCGGATGCGGAGCCGCAGTCGGCGGCTTCCTCTGCTCTGGATGTGGAGCCGTAGTGGGCGTACCTGTTTGAGCCTGTTGCAGAGCAGCGGGAGCAGAGACGGCGTCCTTCTCGGGGCTTCTTGCTGAAGCGGAGACAGTGTTTCTCCCGGTGCTTCCTGCTGAAGCGGAGGTGACGTCCTCCTCCAAGGCCCCTGCAGCTTCTGAGACTCTGCTCTGCTGCCGATTCCATGGGCGGCCACCTGAGACTCTTCCTGGCATTCCTGGTTCGCCCTTCGCCCTCCATGGGCGAGTTGTTTTTTTTTCTTTGGGGCGTCTGGAATCCGCCCTTGAGTGGGGGGGGTACTGTTAGGATCCGGGGCTTTGCCCACCAGAGGGCGCCGTGGATCCATGCCTGGGGAGTTTGGGCTCAGCATGGACAGCTGTTTTCTATCTGCTGATTAGGAAGCTCCCTATATAAGCTGAGGGTGACCTCTCCTCTGTGCTGGATTGTTGTCTTAACTGTGCCACCATGCCTGTCTGAGCTTGAACCTGTGCTTCTTGTGAGTTCCAATAAATATTGGACTTTTAATCCTCCCTCTGTGTCTGTGAGTTTGCATTTGGGCTAGTAA
This sequence comes from Cyprinodon diabolis, assembly GCA_030533445.1. Taxonomy (NCBI): domain Eukaryota; kingdom Metazoa; phylum Chordata; class Actinopteri; order Cyprinodontiformes; family Cyprinodontidae; genus Cyprinodon; species Cyprinodon diabolis. The sequence continues at coordinate 2,708,963 of CM060076.1, read as the reverse complement.
AACCATCGCATCATGACAGAACAATCCAGCCAACAGACTAGCCCAGCAGACTCCTTCTACGCGCTCCTGGAGAGCCCGCTCTGTGCCGTCTGGAGACCCCTGAGCCTGCTCTGCGTCTTCCATAGACTCCGGATGTGGAGCCACAATCGGTGGTTCCCTCTGTTCCTGAGGTGGAGTCACAGTCGGTGGCTTTCTCTGTTCCGGATGCGGAGCCGCAGTCGGCGGCTTCCTCTGCTCTGGATGTGGAGCCGTAGTGGGCGTACCTGTTTGAGCCTGTTGCAGAGCAGCGGGAGCAGAGACGGCGTCCTTCTCGGGGCTTCTTGCTGAAGCGGAGACAGTGTTTCTCCCGGTGCTTCCTGCTGAAGCGGAGGTGACGTCCTCCTCCAAGGCCCCTGCAGGTTCTGAGACTCTGCTCTGCTGCCGGTTCCATGGCCGACCACCTGAGACTCTTCCTGGCATTCCTGGTTCGCCCTTCGCCCTCCATGGGCGAGTTGTTTTTTTTTCTTTGGGGCGTCTGGAATCCGCCCTTGAGTGGGGGGGGTACTGTTAGGATCCGGGGCTTTGCCCACCAGAGGGCGCCGTGGATCCATGCCTGGGGAGTTTGGGCTCAGCATGGACAGCTGTTTTCTATCTGCTGATTAGGAAGCTCCCTATATAAGCTGAGGGTGACCTCTCCTCTGTGCTGGATTGTTGTCTTAACTGTGCCACCATGCCTGTCTGAGCTTGAACCTGTGCTTCTTGTGAGTTCCAATAAATATTGGACTTTTAATCCTCCCTCTGTGTCTGTGAGTCTGCATTTGGGCTAGTAAAACCATCGCATCATGACAGTAACTATTTACTACCCATATCTGGTATTTATTTGCCTTCTACTGCCAACATTTTTCCCATTATACATTTATGACAACAGGAAGCCTGAGAGGATTTTTATTTTCTCGATGATCCTGCACTGCAAAAACCATATAGAAACAAGAAAACATCTCTCCAATAAAGTGTATTTACCCTTAATTTGAGGAGGTGAATAAGATCATTTGCCAATGGAATGAGTATTTTACTATTAAAATACGATAATTAGATAATATGCACTTTAAATTAGACAACGCAATTCTTTTTTCTTATTTTAAATGTAAATCGTCTGTTAGGATTATTCAATGATGATTATAAAATTAATGTGTGCTTATGAAACATTTGTGCAAGGGGATGCTCCACTCCTGTGTCATGATTCAGCCAGGAGACCATCCTGCCTCGTCATTCTGATGGAGCATTCTGTCTTCATGAACTGATCAATTGTTCTGTCAGAACAATACTCTGTAACCATGCGTCATGTTCTGTTAATAAACGCTCTGCGGAGGAGGTCCAGTGGGAGACAGTGTGTTTGAGTCTGGGGTTCAACTGTCTCTCCTTTCTGCAGAAATTGTATCGATAAATCGTGTATTTCAGTTCTTCTTCAGAAAAAAACCTACATTTTATGAACCCAACATCGTCTTGTTCCATTGGCAAAGTGGATCGCTCACCTCCTCATTTCAAGAAAATTTCCATTTTTTGCAGAGTGAAACATAGGGGCTGCTCAGTGTAACAGTGGGCAGCAATAACGTTCTGGGTTCAATTCTGGGTACTCTGGCTTCCTCCTACAGTTGAAAAACTTGACTGTTAGGTTAACTGTCTCTGTGTTGCCCTGTGATGGACTGACAACCTGTCCAGGGTGGACCCTTCCTCTTGCCCATAGACAGCTGAAGATAGGCTCCAGCACCCCTCACGACCCCAGCAGGGGTAAGTGTTGTCGAGAACTGATGGACGGATCCTGAAGCATTTGTTCCTCTCAGTAGTGACACTTGTTCATCTTGGAGTACGAGATGTATTCCGGTTCTGCCTGGTTTTTTTATATACCTCTGTGACCTCTGTGAATCAACCAAGCTCTCATTCTCAGGTCTGGCAAACACTCGTGGTTTTGTATTTTTCACACCTAGTCTACCTTTCAGATAGCCCTGCCTGTTTTAGAAGCTTTTCTGCTTCTCTTACAGTCAAGCATCTTAATGAATTATCAGTTCATTATCTGGTTTTCACTAAAAATACATTCTTTTCAACAAAGCACAATACCCACCGAGCAAAAACTGGTTGAAAGGACAACATGATCTGCATCCATACGACGTCTACATTTGGTTGAAAAGTGAAAGGTAAAAAGCTGTAATTTTCAGGACACTGAAAATACTTTAAAACCGGGTTTGCAACTTCTATAATTGAACTAAAGTGAGACAAAATCAGAACAACCAAACAGCCCAATTTTCAACAACTATTTCTGGACTAAATCAAGACTACGATGGATCAACCAGATTTAGACTGAATGTCAAGGCTCAGAACAGAGGACCCAGTATTCAAAGCAAAATGACGGATTGGCAGTGGGCAGTTTGGACGTCTAAGGCAGGAACCTGTGAAGGAGGGAAACAAAGGTTAGTGACCACTTTAACATAGCAGAGGATGATTAAGAATGTGTGAGTCACTAACCTGGTCTTAAAGTTCAGTCAATTCCCAGAGGAAGAGGTGGATTCCAGCCGAACGGCTGTCAATATGAGGCGGCGAACGCTGCCTGTGGAATTCCAGACGCTGAAGCCTTGAAGACTACAGAACTGTCAGAAGATCAGGCAGGACAATCCAGAGGGCAAAGCTAGAGACAGTGTCGTAGAGATTCAAAGACGTCCAGTCCAGAAAATAAGAGACCCAAAGGGAAATCCAGGTCGGTCTCAAGAATCAGTTCTAGGGTTGGTCAACAGGCAGAATCTATCAGGAGTCCTAAGACGGGTAAGGCAAACAGACCAGGATGGGAAGAAGCAGGCTCAGAGGTCCAAAGCCGGAACTGGTCAGGATTAGGCAATCAGAAAATACTACGACTCGCTAGAAGACTCTCACCAAGGGCTCAAATCACCTGGCACCCATGTCTGGATGAAACAGGCAGGTTAAATAGAGGCAGGAGCAGTTGGATCAGATGAACTTTTACGTTGTGACGGGGCGGAGCTCGACAGGTGAATGGAATGAACAATCAGGCCAGTCGTCAGCGCCAGTGGCGGCTGGTGAAAAATATTTTTGGTGGGGCTGATATAGCCTAGTGTATGTCTCCAACTAATCCGGAATAAGAATTCAAATAAACAATTGGAGAATACATACAATTTAACAGTAATGATTTAATTTACTATATAATAACAGTAACAGTGATGATTTGGGTCACTGTGACGGGGTTCTTTGGCCTCTAAGAATCCAGGCTCAGTCGGGTTACCGGTGTTGGTGATTTATTGTGCTCAAAAACTCAAAACAGGGTGCAAAAGAAACTAAACATGTACAAAATACTCTGGGCCTCAGCCTCCCTCCAGTTACCAGCAATGTAACAAAGAAACAGAAAACAAAAATTGCCGCTTTTCTTCCCACAGCCCTTATTAAATAGTTTAAGCCCCTACAGGCTCTCTTATTTCTGATTTCTTCTCATTAATCAGTTTTGTCCATATATTACCTCCACAAACAATTGATTTACAAAAACCGATAATTTTTACAACTTAATTATTTTACACACATTCATTGACTTATTCAATTACACCAAACTGGGTTTGAACCCAGCAAAGACGCAGCCAGACTGAAGATGACAGGTCCCCGTAGCATAAACACGTACACACACACACACACACACACACACACACACACACACACACGGATAACCCCACTGAAATATTAAGTGTGCACCCTCAATACGCCAGCAGGTAACCAGGAACAGCTTGTGTGTTTTAAGTTAATGGAGCTACTGGGCTCAGCGCGAGCGGATTGGTCCTCACAAACACAGTATAACAGGAATGTGTGTGTGGCACGCAAAGTTTTAAGTGACGAGGTGGATTCGTCACAGTCACAATAACCATGACATGAAATGTTCCTACCCTACAACATGGACGTTCTTCTGGCAAACGGGTAGATAAATAAGGATCTCACCGAATTTGGTGGAAGCTGCATCTCACTCGCTACGTTCGCCATCTTCCCTCTAATTGTCTGCACCTGCGCATTGGGTGCAGATGCCTGTTAAAGCGCAGTATTTTCAGAGCCCCAAGACCATAAAGTTCTGAGACGCTGATTGGTCATTAAATTCATCTAGCAATAGTAGATGATTGACAGATTCTCTGCAAATGTGGGTCTGTCTGATCAGCGCCCCCAGAACAGAGACGGTAGGAGTCTGTCTGTGGAAATCCACAAATGAATGACAGTAGATAGGGAAATGTAGTTTATATAATTTGTTTTGCTTATAGGTACACACTCTAGAGAGTAAAACTGACATTTATGAGTTAATTTCTAAAAATATATTTCTCACTTCTTATCAGGGAGGGCGGTGCCCCAGCGCCCCCTATGGGCCGGCCGCCACTGGTCAGCGCTAAGATCATGACACTAAAACCAAATGTCTAAACCACATCTGTTTTTTTGGGGGAAAGAGGGAGCCATATTTGGTTGACAGTTCTGCTGGCTGGTTTATAATTACTTGATTATTTGGAAGTTATTGATTCTTTATACTTAGTCAGTATACACTGTATGATTTTTTGCCCTTTTCAGGCCGATTCTCCATTCGTGTGAGAATTTTTCGATTGGGCCAACTTTCAGCCTCATCGTGCATCGTGTAGTGCTGGGGGTAACGAGGGTCGATCAGTCACTCCATCCACCTCCCGATCAGGAATCGTAAGGTCGGGAGTAAATCAAAGGTGTGAAATTCAGTCGGTCAATGTAAGGTGGTTGTGGGCAAATTGCTCAGTGCGCAAACAAGGATTCTTCTTCCTCTTCCTTCTCCTCTCAGACGAAAACACAGAAGCATGGCGCAGAGTTCTTTCTGTAAAATTGACAGACCGTAGTAGCCACGTTTGCTCAGCCATGTCTTTGTCCAAATATGTGGTCGCCTTTTCTTTTGAGGGCTTTCAGCACAAAACTGCACCAATAGCCAAGGCAGTGCTTTTCACTCTAGTGAGCTTCATATTCCTCTTCTACCGGTTTGGCTTCCGGATAGACGAGTCGGAGTGGTGCCATCTTACTGCGGAGCTGAGTCCCAAGTGGCTTTAAGACGTACAGTTTGAGCAGGTGGATCGCATCAGAGCTGCGGGTCACACAGTGTGAGAACTATCATCGTGAGTTATGAACTCACACTGTACGATGAAACCCTGCAATTCCATCGTACAGTGTGAGCTGTAGCTGCGTGCAGCGATTGAAAAAAATCGTACGGTGTATGCCCGGCTTAAGGCACAATTTGTGTGTCCTTCGAAATTCCCTGAGCCCAAACACAAACCACAGCTTCTCATCAAACATTTGACATCTGTGAAAGTGAAATCACAGAGCTGTTCTCATTGTTACCAGAGATCAGGACATTTTTTTGATTGTCACACCTTGCATACCTGTCAGACAGCCCAGCAAGTTTTGCTCTGATCCACTTCATCGCAAGAGACGGATGATTGCAAGGCGTTTCCAGGACATGACCTATTGCTGAGGTGATTCATTAGAATTAGGCGTGTCGAAGCACAGCAATCTCTCAGATATTCTGGTAAACATGCTATAAGGAAGGAGTTTTATTTTCTACATCAATATTACACCACAGAGTTAATTCTGGGCTCAGCTTTCACTGAGACTTACTGGATGTTCTCTCTTTCATTTTAACATGAAAACTTACTCACAGCTATTTTCTGGTTTCTGGTTTCTTTCCTAGGCAGAGCTACCTGTGCAGCTAGTTTACCGTTAGCTTTTCTTTTTTTTCTTTTTCTTTAAACTTTGTTTATTGAACATTTTGAACAGAAGACAGACATTGTTGGGACAAATTCAAAGTGTCAATACAATCTCAACGTCACAGTTCTGTCAACCCCCATTCCACCCTGAACGCCCACCCCACCCACAGGCCAAAAAATAAATAAATGAATAAAAAAAATGTATAAATAAATAAAAAATATAAAGAGAAAAACAGATGAAAAAGGGTAGACATGAATGTAAATGTAGATAGATAAGTAGAGATCATGTTAGACATTCAAGTATCCTCAGGGTCAAGAAGATTCACCGTTAGCTTTTCTAACATTGAACGTATTAATAGAGCAAAGCTTCCTGAATCCTTTTGTGTTTCTAGCTCTCTCTCCTTAAACCCCCAGTCAGCCTTGGTAGAAGACACTTGCTTGCTTTAAGCCATCTACAGTCATCGAGAGAGAAGTATGATTCAAACAGAGGTGTAAAAAGTATTAATGTTCATTACTCCAGTACAGCGGTCCCATCCACCGGGTACCGGTCCGTCGGTCATGATGTTTTATTTTGAAAAATATAAAAAATTTGAGTATTCTCTCCCAATTAGATAATTTGGTGCATCTGTGCCTCTTGACACAGATTAATTCAGGCCAAGACGCATCCTATCTATAACATCCTTTCTTTGTGAAGCAGGATTTTCTGCAGTTACAGCAACCAAAACAAAGCTACGGAGCAGACTGGACATCAGGGGCACACTTCGTGTGTCATTGTCTCTGATTACGCTTAGATGGGACCGGCTTGCTTTGGAGAAAGTTCAAAAAGTGTATTAAATAAAACAAACTAAAATGGAGCTGTGGCTCGCAGGCACTGCAGGATGGGGAGCGGGGCACCGCCCAATCTCAGACACTCTGGTTTAGTAGTTCAGTCCATATCCCTTGAGAGGGGTGCAATCCAGCCGATGGGCCGACAGCTGACGCGGCTCGCGTCACCCAGTGTCCCCAGTGCTGCAGCTCCGGAGGAGTTGCAGGAAGCCGATCCTGATCAGGGATTTATATCAGGCAGGAACAGAACAGGTAGCAGGATCCAGGCTATAACAGAGCTCCGGGACAGGTTCAGAGTCTGACAGAGTTCTGAAGCATGACCAGACGGTCACGCACAGGAGCAGACAGGATCAGGTGCAGATGAGCAGGCTCAGTGGAAGAGGGTAGCCGAGACAGGACGTGGAACCAGAACTTGATGCAGGACTTTAAACTGATCTCCTCCCTGGAGCCAGGCTTACTGAGATAAAAACTGAACCTCCCCACATAATGAGCCAAAAACCCAGAGGACTCCGCGGGGGGGGAACAGTGGACGATCAGGAGACGAGACAAACACCAAAACCTCTTTCCACTGGCTGCTAGGATCCAGGACATTAACCAAGGAATAAACTCAGACAGACAGACTAACAGAAAGACAAGTAATGATCTGGCACTGAATGCTCAGGCAGAACTGATTATAAACCAGAGGAAACAGGTGAGAGGAATAAATTATAATTGAGGCAGGGAGGGAAAACGGCAGGTCAAAGGAATTACTAATTAAGGAGGAGCAAACAGGCCAGATCATGACAAACAGGTCAGTGGCACAAAAAAGGTAGGGGACCGCTGCTCCAGTAGAAGTATAAAAATTGAAAAATACTTTTGTACATTAGAAGTTTGAGTATCAAATTAAGTGTTTTACTGAACTAAAAGTATAAAAGTAACATTATTTGATTTTTTTAATTACTTAAATTATAAAAGTAAAAGTAAAGCAGAAAAGATGTTAAGGACAGAAGCTTTACTGCAATTCCCGATAAAGCAACATTTTTCTACAATTCTGGATGATAATTTGTTCAGACTTAATTTTCTTAGTTCTATAGTTAATGGCAACAGTGTCAAATTTAACTTTTTATCATCTTGAAAAACTATAAAACCACAACAGTGTCATAACGTGTCTGTCACTAAGCAGTGGCAGTTTTGTTATTGCTTTGGAGAAGCTTATACTAACAGGTCTAATAAATCATTTGCCCAAATATATTTTCTCCCTGTCGACGCACCAAAGTGGACTCTGACATGGTGTATAAGTACACTTTTATTTTGAAAGGACATTAATGTTGATTGAACATATTTAATAAAATACCCAGGTCTTTTTTTTTATTCATTTTTTTCTGATTTGTGTTTTTTGAGGATTCTGGATCATTTGGTAAATCTGATAATTAAATAGAGAATTATTTGTAATACCACCTTTTTAAGGTAAAATCCTTAAAGAGCTTCAGAGAAGAAGCCAAAAAGATTATTCACCTTTCATCCATTTGTTTCAATGTTTTATTCATAAATTGAACAAAAGGAACTGAAAACTTATTTTTTTGTATTTTTGTACAAAAATGAACAAATTCAATTCAGTTTATGGCACCAATTCACACCATGTCATCTCAGGTCACTTTCCAGTTCACCAGATCATCCAGTCAGATTGATTCAAAGTTTTCTATCTAAGGAAAACCAGCTGATTGCATCGACTCATTGACTCTTCAGCAATCCCTCACACTAAGCATGCTTGTAGCGACAGTGGAGAGGAAAAACTCCCTTTGAACAGGAAGAAACCTCCATTAGAACCAGGCTCAGTGTGAGCGGCCATCTGCTGAGGCCCACTGGGGTTCAAGGAGACAGAAGCAGACATAGAAAAAGAAGCATAGATACAAAAGCAGCTGTAAAAGCTGGCCCCGTCCAGGAAACAGACAGCCAGGCAGATGAGCTCTGAGCCAGCTCCCATGTCAGAGGATGAAGAGAGCACATCCAGTTAGTCACTGTCAGAGAAACAGGACTACACTGAAAAACAGGCCAAGCTCCAGCATCTATAAACAAAGGTGATATTTCTCTCATGGATAGTGAGACACACATGTTAAAGAAAATATTGTTATGCATTAGTAAATCTAATAAATATTATATTTGCTAATAGTTTGTGGTAACATGTTTGATTTATCTAATCTTATTGGGAGGAATTAAGTCCAAATATTTCCACAGAGGTTAAGTCCTTTTCTTCCTAGCTTCCTCTATAAACTGTCTTTCTTTCTCTCATCTCTCCTTTCTCTCTAACCCGACACTATCGGATCTTTCCCAAACTTAAACTTGCAGCAACTTTCCAACAAACACCCACATTGTGCCTGAGCACTTGGCCGTTGAATAAAAACCTGTCAAAACTTGCAGAGAATCTGAAGCGCTTTCCAAAGTAGTCACATGGTGCAAAGCTTTTGATGTTATAATTTTCAGCTCCTCTCTTAAATAAACCCTCGAGCATTCTAATTATTATAATTTTACCTCAAATTAAACCCAGAAACAAAAGGCTTAAAGTCTCACATAATCTTATCCCTGTATTCTTGTCCAGTATTTCTCCATCCTGCAAACAGACTGAACAATGAAACTTGGTTGATACGTGCAGGTTTAGATGAACTCTTTTGTCTCCTCTCTTCGTATTAAAAACCCTCTGAGAACTTTGCATGTTTCTACTGTACCTCAAGCATCCATTAAAAAGACAATATTCCTGCACATTCCATGTAACTAATGATTTGCAATTTGAGTTTAGAACATTAATACTTCTCTACAATGACTTAAGGTCATGCCTGTCAGTCAACCTGTCTATTTTTATTTTTTCATACTTATTTTAACCTGATTAACATTATAATTACAGGGTTTTTCTTAGCAACTGTGTTAAATAGAACCAACAGAGAAACCACCATAATTAGGGTATATGTGAGCTTTAATCATATTTGTAGCAATTTCTTTACCGAAATAAAGAGCAGCCTTTGACCCACTTGCAGAAAAATTAAATGGATAATGATCAGTCTAACATGGGTCTCCAAACGGAGGGATCCAGGAGTCACTGTAGCGAGGAAAGAGGAAAAGGTAAGCTTAAAAATCTTGAAGGAGAAATGAGTGAAAGAAAGCTTATGGATCCATAAAGAGGTTAGAAGTTTGTTTCGTTTGTGAAGGCAAGTACTGCTGGAGGATGAACAAAGGGAGTTTATAAAGAGTCAGCATGGTGATATGATCAGTGCAAACTGCTCAAAGGAGTAACAGCAGGAAGAGGCAGAAAAATGCTGATCAACTTTAAAGCAAAACACTTTTAAAGGACGATAAATTAAGATTAATCTCAGTAAAGAGAAACAAAAACAAGAACCTGAACCAAGAACCTGTATCTGGTGTTTGTCCCAACGCGCTATTATCCAAGTCATCTTGAAAACATTCTTCTTCCAAATGTTGGCTACATATTACGGGTTTTTTCTCTGGCCAGAAGTTCGATGGCAAATCCTCCCTCTTCAAGTTGGCGATCCAACGACCAACCCGTCCGTGGAGGATCAGGAATCAGAAAGGTGGAATAACTCTTTTTTTCACTCTTACCCGATGTATTCCAGCATCCAGCTGCCATGCACGTGGGCTTTGTCAGTTTCACTATAGCTCTGGTGAATTTCAATGGTGAAGTCCTCTGGAAATCTTCAATAATTGTTGTTGATTGCAGATGTGTCTAGTAGTTCCCATTGATTTAGCTTGTAAAGCAGGGAGAATGGCGCTAGGCTTACCGCACCGTGACGTCACTGCCGGCAGATGGCAGGACTGCCATCTGCCGGCAGTGACGGACTGGTCAAGACTGTTTACTAGCCTAGTAAACTAGCCCCACCCACCAGCGGCCAAAATCATTTTCACCTGCCAGTGGTCTAGCCTCGATCAATGCCCCAGGCACTAGAACTGGCGGGCCAATCACAACGCAGAGATGTGTTTTGAAATTTTGGATGCAAAACGGGCGGGGTTTTGAGGGTGTGACGACAAAGCTGCATGACGCTGGAGAAAGCACTAAAAGGAAGGTGGCAACAACTATTGAATAGTTCTCATCGGACTCAGTTTTGGAATCAGTTTTGGAAGGATTAGACTTGGGGTTTTCGTTGAAACGTGAGCAGGAAGAGGCTCTTCGCTCATTCATTTTTAAGAAGAACGTATTCGCTGTTTTACCAACAGGCTGTTTGTTTACACTCCCCCGCCCGGTTTCTGTCATACTTACTACGTTACAGTCAGTCGCGCACATTGGTCAAAGCGTTGGCCAATAGACACAGAAATGGTTTTAAAAACAACGGGTTTTTCTCATCGACAATCTTCAGATGTCTCATTCATCGGGGCCAGACTAAATTACACATTTAATCTCACAATTAGTCTGGTGGGCATTGTCAGTTTCACTATAGCTCTGGTGAGTTTCAATGGTGAAGTCCTCTGGAAATCTTCAATAATTGTTGTTGATTGCAGATGTGTCTAGTAGTTCCCATTGATTTAGCTTGTAAAGCGGGGAGAATGGCGCTAGGCTTACCGCACCGTGACGTCACTGCTGGAAGATGGCAGGAGGGAGGGGTTACTATATTTGGGCAAAAATGGCCGCTCCCGAAAATTATTAAGTTTTTATTTTTTTACTGATAATCCTAAATTCATTTAATCACTGCGAACGTAAACTTTTTCTTTAAAATGCCCATCAGGCAGAGGGACCAAGGTCCCGCCCCAGTTTTAACCCTTTAATCTTACAGACTTCCTGATAACCTCATTTGTTTTAACTCCTGACCTTGGATCAGTTTCATTAGTCATTACTTGCCTTTTAATCTATAACACAGAAAAAAAGCTCCATGCTTCTGGTGGAGTAGATCAGTGCAAGGACCAATTCTCCCTACTATATTTATATGCTTCTGATTTGTCAGCATGGGAGTAATTCCTACTGATATTCTGCTTATATTTATCTATATTATTGACCAATAAACTGATCAAACTATCCTGTGAGGTAGCCTACAGTCACGTCTCCAGGACATTAAGCTCTGGTTTTAAATGCTATAAAGCAAGTTATGGACAGGACAAGATACGTGACTTTACCTAAATGAAATAATTGATCTCCCATGCTGTTTTCTAGGATTTCATTCTTGATACTGAAAAACTAGTCTATAGATTTCATACTTCTAACTGTAGATCATGTCTCTCCTATCCTGGCTTCTCTTCATTGGCTTCCTGTTAAATGCAGAATAGAATTTAAAATCCTCCTTCTCACATATAAAGCCTTAAATGGCCAAGCTCCATCTGATATCAGAGATCTGATTGTTCCTTATGTTCCTAACAGAGCACTTCGCTCTCAATCTGCAGGTTTACTAGTGGTTCCTAGAATTTCTAAAAGTAGAATGGGAGGCAGATCTTTTAGTTATCAGGCTCCTCTCCTGTGGAACCAACTACCAGTTTTAGTCCGTGAGGCAGACACTCTGTCTACTTTTAAGACTAGGCTTAAAACTTTCCTTTTTGATAAAGCTTCTAGTTAGAGTGGCTCAGGTTATCCTGAGCTATCTCTATAGTTCTGCTGCTATAGGCTTAGACTGCTGGAGGACATAGGGACCCCTTTTTCATTATTCTGCTTCATTCTATCTCTATTCTCCCACTCTGCAGAATCTGTTAGTTCAATCTCTAACGTTCTGCTCTCTCTGCTTTTTCTCATAGTAGCTTCATCTGGTCTGTTCCTGTTTGGCTGTGACTCCATCCTGGAGAGAAATATCAGCTGTGCTGCTGCCATTAACAACTCTAATTATAGATGTGTCATGGTGTATTTAAGAGATCTGACCCACATTCCGAAAACCACTCAGAGAAACCAGAGAAAAGTTTAACAGGTTTATTGAGGAGTTCAAAGGGTTGGATTCGGGGAAACTCAGAGAGCTGGTGAACTTTGTGGGAACTTTGAATGACGGCTTGCAAAAACAGACATAAATGGGACTCACGATTGCGGAGAAAAGAATCCAGTCAGAGTGGGTTTTTCCAGAGATTGTGGGGCTCGTTGGAGGGCGGACGGGGCTTTGGTTAGGTTGGTTCCTGAGGAGCAATGGGGCGGACTGCCACTTAGATTTCCAGGAGAACTTGAACGGGTCGTGTGGTGATGAATCCCCTTCTCAGTGTGAAACTCAAACGATCCTTCCAGGGGGAGAAGGCCAAACATCCAGTATTCAGGATGACTTCTTGCCGAAAGGCATAGACAAAAAAATGACATTAGACTCAGAGAAACAAAGACTCAGTTAGACTCAGCTAAACTCACCTTGGCTAGAGTACCCAAAACTGGCAAACACTCTGGTGTCGAAGTAGTGGCAGTCCACCGCTTAAGAAGTCCTCAATTACGAGCCAACCAGCCGCAGATGTGTGGGAGGACCAACCAGAACAGAGCGCCACCTAGTGGTGGAGGGGAAAAACACAAAAGCACAACCCACACAGATTGGATTCCTAACAAGATTAGGAAGTTCGGCCAGTTTTTCAGTGTTTAGCTTTGTTTCTCTCTGAGACATGTAAACATACAGTAGCTATGGGCTCAGCCTTTACTGTGACTAACTGCATGTGCCCCCTTTCATCCTTTTTGACATGAAAACTGGCTTGACACCTAATCAGAAAAGCCCCGCCCATCTGCTTACAAAAGGGACTTCAATATCTACTGTAACTACTTGGTTATCCTGGAGGAGCCACTTCTGCAAATCAATGACTCGAAGCAATGATCAGATCCATTTTTGTCTGTAGAGTGCCTAAAGATTCCTACTTCTCTTGTTCTAGTTTTAGAAGCAAATCTAATCTGTACTGATCTTCAGGGAAGCCTCATTTTTGTCACACTTTACAAAAAAAAAAAAATAGAAAAAAACAGTCAAATTAGAACCGCTATAAAGAACACATAGTCTTCTCACCACCGATCTGTGCCTTTAAAACACATCAGTCTTTATTTGTTTTAGTGATAAGCTGACATGGCCTTTAAATTTGACTTTTCATAAAGGTTTAATTAGCTTTTAATTATTCTTATAACTGTGCAGCTTTAATGTAAAGCAGCAGCGATACGAGCAGTTTGTCTACAGCAGCAGTTAGTTTCATGCTATGAGAAATGAGTCCATCCCATGTATCCTCAAAGCAGATTCTTTCCAAAGAAAATAATAAACATGTCATTTTAGTTTAAATAACCAGCAGGCATGTCTCTCCATTAAAAACACATTTAGGAGGAGGAGGAGGATGAGGAGGAGGGGGAGGAGGGCAAGGCAGACATGGAGTGTTTCTGGAGACACATAGAATGACATTATACAAAGACTCATGCTGTCGGTTCATTAATAGGTTGGCAAGATTCCAAGTCTTTGTTTCATGTTTGTGTTTCTCTGAATTAATTTTCAATTAATTCCTCACAAGTTAAAATACAT
>CM060076.1:2587500-2692500 GCA_030533445.1 Cyprinodon diabolis | reverse complement strand
TAGATGGATGGATGGATGATGGAGAGATGGATGGATGGATGATGATGAATGGATGGATGGATGGATGGATGGATGAATGGGTGATGGATGGATGGATGATGGACGGATGGCTGGATGGATGATGATGAATGGATGGATTGATGGATGGATGGATGGATGGATGAATGGGTGATGGATGGATGGATGGATGGATGATGATGAATGGATGGATTGATGGATGGATGAATGGGTGATGGATGGATGATGGATGAATGGGTGATGAATGGATGGATGATGATGAATGGATGGGTGGATGAATGGGTGATGGATGGATGGATGGATTATGATGAATGGATGGATTGATGGATGAATGAATGATGGATGGATGGATGGATTATGATGAACGGATGGATTGATGGATGGATGGATGATGATGAATGGATGGATGGATGGATGAATGGGTGATGGATCGATGGGCGGATGGATGGATGGATGGATGATGATGAATGGATGGATTGATGGATGGATGGATGAATGGGTGATGGATGGATGGATGATGATGAATGGATGGATGAATGGGTGATGGATGGATGGATGGATTATGATGAATGGATGGATGAATGGATGGATGGATGATGATGAACGGATGGATGGATGGATGAATGGGTGATGGATGGATGGATGATGGATGGATGGATGGATGGATTATGATGAATGGATGGATTGATGGATGGATGGATGGAAGGATGATGATGAATGGATGGATGGATGGATGAATGGGTGATGGATGGATGGATGGATGGTGAATGGATGGATGGATGGATGATGAATAGGTGGTTGGATGGATGGATAGATGGATGGATGGTGAATAGATGGATGGCTGGATGATGAATAGGTGGATGGATGGATATATAGATGGATGGATGGATGATGAATAGGTGGATGGATGGATGGATGGTGAATAGATGGATGGGTGGATGGATGGTGAATAGATGGATGGATGAATGGATGGATGGATGATGAATAGGTGGATGGATGGATGGTGAATAGATGGATGGATGGATGGTGAATAGATGGATGGATGGATGGTGAATAGATGGATGGATGGTGAATAGATGGATGGATGGATGGAGAGAACACACTTGGTGCTTCTGTTAGCAGCATGAAGCTGTAGCAATGACTTATGCTTTCATCCAGCATCAGGCGGCTTCTGGAGATATTTTCCAAACTGATGAATGAATGTCGGTTCTCAATTCCTTAAAATTCTGAATATAAGACATTGAAATACAAAAAGAAAGGAAGCTTTCTGCCATCAGGTGCATCATATTCCAGAATATAAACCGTCTCTAAATGCAGCTCCTGTCTGATCGTGTAAACATGCATGAGGTGAGCCAACGTTACGGTTTCTATGGCGACCAGTACAGGTGAAAAATTTAATCAACCGCAACAATAAAGAGACAGAGGAAGAGGAAGGTTAGTTTCCACCCTCCTCCTACTGTGTGACAACAAAACACTAAAAAGAAAGTCAATTAAAAAATGTTTCATCCTGGTTACCATGGTGACAGAAGCTGCTTTAATAAACAATGTTTAAAAAGCTTATTTAAATGAAAACCGATGTTCTTATTTTTATTGTCCTCTCAATCCTGAGTTGGTCTGAATCCAAGCCTGTAATGATAAAGATACTCATCCAGCCTCTCAGTAGCTTTAATTAGCTATTATTTTCTGTCCAAGTTTAAAGGTTAAAATACTCTGTGCTAAAAGGGAAATTTACTGCATCTCTTTTCAGTGTCAGAAGATAAACAACAGCATGATTAAACCTCCACCGTGTTTGACAATAGAGAAGCTGTTTTTATCCTTTTAACATCCTTGGGTGAAAGAGGAAGAGCAACGTCTCAGACTTCTTGAAGCTTCCTTTTCTGTTTGCAAAGCAAAATGATGCCCGTTTGAAAATAGTTCTGTTTAAATATTTCTTTCTCAATTTATCATTGACAGCAGCGCATCCAGGCATCAAGCATCAGAGCATCCCAGCTTTTGACGCTGGAGTTCAGTAAATCGAAGTTTTGCTGCTGAACAGCGGAGCGTCAACCAATCAGAAGAGCTGATCCTGAAGTTTGTGAGGGAAACAGACTCTACCTGCAAGCTGTCATCGCTGCAACAGACATTCTGCAGATGAAAAATAAATAAACATCAAGGAGTTAAACTCCAAAGGTTAAAATGAAGCAGGAAGAATGGATTGTTATGTAGAAGGAACAGAGAGCAGCTCTGATCATTATTGCTGAACTAAAATTTTTTTTAATGAACTATGGAGAAACTGTTTATAAATAGCTCAATGAACTAGAAAAGAAAACCTGCTGATTCAACTGTATGACGGAGTATTAGGGCCAGGCAAGAGATCTTTTTTTTATTTCGAGAAGAAAGTTTTAATATTATGAGAATAAAAATATAAAATTACAAGAATAAAGTTGTAACCATACGAGAATAAAGTCGTAACACAGTTTTTTAGGTTTGTGACACAATATCGGACCATGCAAAACACAGATTTACCTTCACAAAACCTCAGAAGGGCAAGATTTATGTCCAAAAAAAGATTTATGTTTTTATAATGATTTATGTCTCTTTGCAGGTGATGAAGTAGACTGAAGACGTTTTATCTTTCTTTCATCTTCTCTCCTTTTTTCCCCATTTGTCCTTTCCTGTTCTACTTAAATTGCAGTGTCCATATAATCTGTAATACTCCCTGCATGAAATATAATAAAGTTATTTATATGCATAAATCCAGCGGAACACTATGGTGATAACCGCACTCACTGCAAAAAAACAAAATCTAAATAAGTAATTTCTTTCTTAAAATAAGTGCATTTTTCTTGAATTTAGGTGCATATTATCAAGTGCATATTATCCAAGTATCTTATTTTAATACCAAAACTACTCATTCTATTGGCAAATAATCGTATTTACCTACTCAAATTGAGGGGAAATGCACTTAATTTAAGAAATGTTTACTTATTTCTAGATTATTTTTGCAGTGCTGCTCCACTTGTAAGAGCAAAATCTGTTGGGCTCTTTTTGGCTTTAAGACAATTATTCTTTTTGCCACAAAATGTTTTTAGTTTTTGGCATTCATATAAATAAATATACTGATATACTAACTTAGTATACGTTTGATTCGTTTTTGGTATATGTCTATTTTGAATTTATAGCCCCCAATGGAGAAAACTCCACCAGCCGCTACTGATTGTGATGAAAAATGGATGGATGATCTGATGTTCGCTTATAGGGTTGTTAGGTTTCTGTTATGTTTTTCTTTTGAGCATTCAGTCTTACTTTACTCCTTGTTTTCTAGTGTTTAGTTTTCTTTTCTCCATGTTTTCTAGTCCTAGTTATTTGATTATCATTTTGTTGTTATTTCCAGGTTTCTATTTGTTGCTCTCTGCTGCCCTCTTGTGTTCTCCTTCTTCCCTAGCTCTTTCCCTCTCTTGTTCTGTGCACACCTGCTCCCAGTTTCCTCGTTAGCCCCATTAGTCTCTATGGTTTCTGGTACGTTTAGACTAGTTTTCATGTTTTATTTTTTATTTTTGGACTCCTGGTTTCATTTTTGTTTGGACTTTGTTTTCTTTTTTGGATTTTTTGATAACCTGCCTCTGTTTTCTGTTAAGTCATTATTAAATCCACAAAAGATTCACCTCTGCCTCCCTGCCTCTGCTTTTGGGTCAACTAACCATAGTCAAATCGTGACAAGGGTTAATGACGATGCATTCAGCTGGTTTATCTAGATCAAAAATGTTGAATTATTCTGACTGTATCTGTAAAGTGCCTTAAGATGAAAGCTGTTAAGAATTAAAAATAAACTGAAATTCATTTAAATATCAGAAGGACTACGTACCTTAAATATATATTTTCCTTTTGCAAACAGACCAAGCAGACCAACTTCAACATATTTGCAAACAAAAACGAGGCATCAGATCTTCTGCAGGCCTTTATTTCTTTCAAAAGGTCAGAAGTTTTTTAATTGATGGGCTCAAGCAAAGGTCCAGCAAAGGTCTCAGGGTTCAGGGTGACGTTCTGAACAACATCTCAGATCTCCACCTACATGGGGAAGACCAGGAAGCCTGTGAATGTGCTGAGGCGTCCCTGGTCTGCGATAGTCTGTCCCTGCCAGAGCTGGACATACAGCCGGTCGCCCTGCTCCAGGGCCAGTGTCATGCCATTGGAGGCGCTGGTGTGGAGTCCTGATTTCTGATAGATAGCAAACATGAGTTCGCTATTTTTCTTCAGTCCGGCGTTAAGTTGACCGTTGTTACCGACTACCCCAGTGACCTGGATGTAGTAGAGTCCTTTAACAGGGGCGGTGAAGACTCCTGCAGGGATTAAACAGAAAAAGAGGAGGATCAGGATCAGTGGGTCCATCCATCCATCCATCCATTGATCATCCATCCATCCATCCATCCATCCATCCATCCATCCATCCATCCATCCATCCATCATCCACCATTATGCTGCTATAGGCTTAGACTGCTGGAGGACATAGGGAGCCCTTTTTCATCATTCTGCTTCATTCTATCTCTATTCTCCCACTCTGCAGAATCTGTTAGTTCAATCTCTAACGTTCTGCTCTCTCTGCTTTTTCTCATAGTAGCTTCATCTGGTCTGTTCCTGTTTGGCTGTGACTCCATTCTGGAGAGAAATATCAGCTGTGCTGCTGCCATCAACGCCTTTGTTTCTAGATGTTGGAGCTTGGCCTGTTTTCCAGTGTAGTCCTGTTTCTCTGACTGTGACTAACTGGATGTGCTCTCTTCATCCTCTGACATGGGAGCTGGCTCGGAGCTCGTCTGCCTGGCTGTGTGTTTCCTGGACGGGCCGCCTGTGGAGCTGGTTGACAGTTGCCTTTTGTATCTATGCTTCTTTTTCTATGTCTGCTTCTGTCTCCTTGAACCCCAGTGGGCCTCAGCAGATGGCCGCTCACACTGAGCCTGGTTCTGCTGGAGGTTTCTTCCTGTTCAAAGGGAGTTTTCCTCTCCACTGTCGCTACAAGCATGCTTAGTGTGAGGGATTGCTGAAGAGTCAATGAGTCGATGCAATCAGCTGGTTTTCCTTAGATAGAAAACTTTGAATCAATCTGACTGGATGATCTGGTGAACTGGTCTTAGTTTTGTTTCATTTAAGCTGATTTTCATTATCGCCTTTTGGTATTTTAAAAAACAACAACAACAACAACAACAAAAAAAAAAACATGAAACTAATTAGTTTCATCCAGACAATTGATTTCTTTGTGTTTGGACTCGGTGCTGCCCCAACTTGTTGTTAACTACATACCAAAATAAATTGTTTTTCAAAATGATAGAAAGTTAAATTTGACTCGGTTAACATTAGTTATAAAAAAAATTAAGTCTATGGAAGTTATCATCCAGAATTATAGAGAAATGTTCCTTTGATAGGGTAGAGCAGTAAGGCTTCTATTCTTTATTTTTTTTTCCTGCATTACTTACTTTTATACTTTAAGTAGTTTTAAAAATGGTACTTTAACACTTTTACTAGAGTAAAAGCTGAAGTTGATCCTCTAACTTCTACTAAAGTGTTTTTAAATAGTAGGATTTATACTGGAGTAATAAACATTATTACTTTTGAAACCTCTGATTGCATATTATTAGAAAGTTAAATGGAAGGAAAAAATGTAAAATAAAAAAAATAGTTTTTGAGGACATTTATTCATATAACTAGTTTCTTGCTCTACATAAAATGACTGGTATTGGCTTTAACCACAGCTGTGCTTGACTGGGCTACAACATGACCTGACCTGAACCCTTAGGATACGATAAGAACATCAATGAAAAGATAATTGGAACGTTTTAACCATACATGAAAACAGAGTTTTATGGGCCCCCAGGAACTTGGGGCCCTAGTATTGCCTAATGGGAAGCCCCCCCTTTTAAATAGTGGGATTTACACTTCTACTGGAGTAATAAACGGTAATAACTTGGACACCTCTAATCCCTATTAACGGGCCGCTGGCTCATACCTGTCTGTGGGTCGTATCCGTTGCCGATGTTTGTGACGACCTTCTTGAACTCCAGAGTTCTGTCAGCTGTAGATTCGTTCAGACTGGTCCAGGTGTCGGTGTCGAACAGCGCAGCGGCAAACGCCACTCGAGATTTAACTGCAGGAAGGCAGCAGGTTTTATCAGATAAACTCTGCAGCAACATTCACCTGTGAGTCGAACAGAAACAGATCAAGAACGAGGGAAACCAACCCAACACGTCATTGTTGCTCTCCAGTTTCTGGACCCTCTCAGGCAGCCCGCCCTTTTCAGCGCTGACCAGACCACACAGCAGCACCGCCACCAGGAACAGACTGGACCTCATCTTCTCTGTAGGACTTGGAGACCTGATCTGACGCAGACCATGAGCTGAAGCTCTGAAACCTTCAAGCATTTATTCACACCCTGATCTGAGCTTTGGGTTTCTGGGTGCAAAGATCTTGTGTAAACAAGTGAAACATGATGCAACTTATTGATCCTTACCGGCAATATGATCGAAGTTGGTTAATGTTTCATTTATGCAGATTTTTGTCACATTTTGTTTGCTGACATTTTGTAAACAACCCTAACTTGATATCAGTAGACAAACAGAAACTGCAAAAGGAAAAACTGAGGAATAGAATTTTAAGTTCAACAGAAATGTAGATAAAAAAATAAAAAAAAGAATAAATTAATAATAATTGATTGATGCTAAAACTGTGTTTTTCTCCTCAGCCTAAAGAGCAGAGATTGAACCAATTGTTTAAAAGCATAACTTTTTTTTTAAAATAACAGTGAATTTATATTCATTATAATGTAAAACCTTAAGTTTGACTAAAGATTTTAATCGGGGAAACATACAGCGCCTCACGAAAGTATTCAGCCCCCTTTGAACTTTTCAACCTTTTTCCCACATTCCAGCTTCAAACATAAAAATATATAATATTATTAATTTGTGAAGAATCAACAAGTTGGATATTTAAAACTTTTTTTAACAAATAAAACCCTGAAAAATTGGGTGAACAAAATTATTCAACCGCCTTGAGTTAAACTTTGTAGCGCCAATTTTTCTCAGTGATTTCCGCTGTAATGCTTTATGCAGTGGCAGCTGGCCAATAGAGGGCGCCACCCCACCCACCCAATGACCCTGTTGAAAAAAATATATATATATATATATTATATAATTCAGTTTAAATTACAATTTTAAATATTTGAAAATCTATTATCATATATATATTTTAGATGTGCAAGATAAATATTTAATCTTTAATTACTAGTAACGCGTTATTTCATTTTTCGTCGGATTGGTGATGTATTTTTCACTCTAGGGCACAAAAATCTTTGCCCTTTGACCCGTTAAAGGTTGAACATGAGCAGCAGCTCCTCTGGCATACAGAAGGATAGCAGAGCTCTGGAATATAGTTTTTCTAGATGTTCGTTTGCAAATTGTTCTTAAATAAACACATTCTCAGAAAATAAATCGTTTTCATATATATTTTAAGAAATATAAAGCTGTCTAATTGCTTCTCCATTGTTAAACTGGTACATTATTTTTTTTAGGTTTGTGACACAATATTCGACCTTGTAAAACAGATTTTATAGATTTATGTACAAAGTAAACCTGTATATGAAATTATGCTTTGTTTTTATTAAGTGACTTTATAACTTTCTTGGAATTTATAAAAATATACTGGTGTGATAACTTGGTATACGCTTGATTAGTTTTTTGTATATGTCTATTTTTATGTTGATGAAGACTCTCAGTCATCCAGGTCATAGTCATTCAGTAAAAGTAAAAAAAAAAATCCACTGTCTCCAAGATTTAAAGACGTTTCACCTCTCCAGGAAGCTTTCTCTGAATTGAGAAATGACTATTTTTTAAATTTTTAATTGAGGAGAAAACTCAAACAGCCGCCACTGAGTTTATGTCTTTTTTTTTTCTTCCTGCAAACAGCAGGAGCTCCGTGAGGTTGGATGGAGAGCGTTTGTCAACAGCAGTTATCAGTTTCTTCTTCAGATTCTCCATCACTTCAGGTCTGGGCTTTGACTAGGCCATTCTAACACCTGGACATGTTCACCTGTGAACCATCCCACATGTTTTCATTTTTATATCATCGTCTTGTTGGTAGATAAATCTCAGTCTCAGGTCTTCTGTATTTGGCTCCTTCCATCTTCCCATCTAACCTCAGCAGATGGCCGCTCACACTGAGCCTGGTTCTGCTGGAGGTTTCTTCCTGTTAAAAGGGAGTTTTTCCTCTCCACTGTCGCTACAATCAAGCTTAGTGTGAGGGATTGCTGAAGAGTCAATGAGTCGATGCAGTCAGCTGGTTTTCCTTAGATAGAAAACTGCATCAATCTGACTGGATGGTCTGGTGAACTGACATGATGTGAATCGATGCTATAGAAATAAACTAAACTGAAATGATCATAATTATACTGGCGACACAACTCAGACTAGAAGGGACAGAGCAGACTAGACTTTTAGAGGAAACTAAGATCCTTCAGCGCTTTTGAACAAGATGCTGGAAGCCCTGTTTATATAGATCACAGCTTTGTTTGGGAAGTCTGCAGATTCCAGCGTATGTGCTGAAGTAAGTGTTATAAATGAGACCCCTGATGCCCAAATCAGTGAATGAGCTGCAGGCTGATTTTGTTTTTGGATAAATATGTAATTTTCCAGATCAAACTGCATCAAATGGTTCGATCCGAGAGGAACTCACATGTGCACCAATCTAAGTAACCCTGAGTGACCTAAATTCATGCAGGAAAACTAGATTACCATTGAACTTCATTCCAAAAATGAAAGCAGCATCTGGGTGTTTATCCGCTGTTCAAATTACTGGAACAAACTTGGCATGACTCGACTTCTTTTAAACCTTTAGTCATTCCTCTAACTGATAAAATAAAATTTCATGACCTTTATCATCTCATTGCAAGCCTGAACTGGAAACAGCCAAAGGCAGAGATCCGATGTCGACACACTGTTAATCTTTTAGACTTTATGCAAATAACCTCATGATCCGACCTACACAGGTCCAAGGTTGACTCTTGAGCAACCTCACTAATGATTTCCATTCCTCTGTCTTCCAAGGCTCAGAAACAGGATTCCAATCCTCTTGGTCAAAGAGTCTCCTGCATTGCAGAAGCGGTTTTAGTTTGTCCGTCGGGCTTTTTCCGTTTGGTTTTGTTTCGTCTTGTTTCTATGCGACTGGATTAGCGACGCAGAATCAAACATACCAGATTCATAATTCAATTCAATTCAATTCAGTTTATTTATATAGCGCCAAATTCACAACACATGTCATCTCAAGGCACTTTACAGTTCAACCAGATCATACAGTCAAATTGATACAAAGTTTTCTATCTAAGGAAAACCAGTTGATTGCATTGACTCATTGACTCAAATACAATCCCTCACCCTAAGCATGCTTGCAGCGACAGTGGAGAGGAAAAACTCCCTTTTAACAGGAAGAAACCTCCAGCAGAACCAGGCTCAGTGTGAGCGGCCATCTGCCGAGGCCGACTGGGGTTCAAGGAGACAGAAGCAGAGATACAAAAAGCAGCTGTAAAAGGCGGCCCCGTCCAGGAAACACACAGCCAGGCAGACGAGCTCCAAGGCAGCTCCCATGCCAGAGGATGAAGAGAGCACATCCACCCAGCCACGGCCAGAGAAACAGGACCACACTGGAAAACAGGCCAATCTCCAACATCTACAAACAAGGGTGTTGATGGAAGCAGCACAGCTGATGTTTCTTTCCTGGATGACGTCACAGCCAAACAGGAACAGACGAGGCAAAGCTACTCTGAGGAAAAGCAGAGAGAGCAGAACGTTAGAGATTGAACTAACAGATTCTGCAGAATAGGAGAACAGAGAGAGAATGAAGCAGAATGATGAAATGGGGGTCCCTATGTCCTCCAAAAGTCTAAGCCTATAGCAGCATAACTTTAAAGACAGCTCAGGATAACCTGAGCCACCCTAACTATAAGCTTTATCAAAAAGGAAAGTTTTAAGCCTAGTCTTAAAAGTAGACAGGGTGTCTGCCTCACGGACTAAAACTGGTAGTTGGTTCCACAGGAGAGGAGCCTGATAACTAAAAGATCTGCCTCCCATTCTACTTTTAGAAATTCTAGGAACCACTAGTAAACCTGCAGATTGAGAGCGAAGTGCTCTGTTAGGAACATAAGGAACAATCAGATCTCTGATATAAGATGGAGCTTGGCCATTTAAGGCTTTATATGTGAGAAGGAGGATTTTAAATTCAATTCTTGATTTAATAGGAAGCCAATGAAGAGAAGCCAGGATAGGAGAGATATGATCTCTCTTTTTCATTTTCATCAGAACTCTGGCTGCAGCATTTTGGATCAGCTGAAGGCTTTTAACTACAGTTTGTGGACTTCCTGATAGTAAAGAATTACAATAGTCCAGCCTTGAAGTAACAAATGCATGGACTAGTTTCTCAGCATCACCCCTGGACAGGAGATTTCTAATTTTTGCAATGTTCCTCAGATGAAAGAAGGAAATTCTAGAAACCTCTTTGATCTGGGATTTAAATGACAGGTCCTGATCAAAAATAACACCAAGATTTTTTACTTTATTATCTGAAATCAGTTTAATCCCATCCAAATGAAGTGACTGGTTAATCAGCTTCTTTTTCAGAGACTCTGGTCCAAAGACTATAACTTCTGTTCTGTCTGCATTCAGAAGCAGAAAGTTAAGAGTCATCCAGGTTTTTATGTCTTCAAGACATGCCTGTAATCTATGTAATGGGTTAGCTTCATCTGGATGTATAGACATATATAGCTGGGTATCATCAGCATAACAGTGGAAATTAATCCCATGCTGTCTAATAACTCTACCAATTGGGAGCATGTATAAAGTAAAGAGAATTGGTCCTAGCACTGATCCCTGTGGTACTCCACAGGTAACCTTTGAGCGTGTTGAAGATCTATCATTAACATGAACAAACTGAATTCGATCAGATAGATAAGATTTAAACCAGTCTAGTGCTGTTCCTTTAATTCCAACAAAATATTCAAGTCTTTCTAAAAGAATATTATGGTCAACTGTATCAAATGCAGCACTAAGATCCAACAGGACGAGCACAGATACGAGTCCATTATCTGAGGCCATGAGAATATCATTAGTGACTTTCACCAGAGTTGTTTCAGTGCTATGATGAGCTCTAAAGCCAGACTGAAACTCTTCAAAAAGTTCATTATGGTGTAAGTGGTCGCAAACTTGTTTGGCAACTACTTTCTCAAGAATTTTGGATAAGAAAGGAAGATTGGATATAGGTCTATAATTAACCAAGTCATCTGGGTCAAGAGACGGTTTCTTAAGCAGAGGTTTAATTACAGCAACCTTAAAAGCTTTAGGTACATATCCCTGTAACAGAGATAGATTAATCACATCTAAAATGGAGGAGGAGATCAAAGGGAATACCTCCTTAAATAACCTGGTTGGAACTGGATCTAACATACAAGTTGAAGGCTTAGATGAAGACAATAATTTTGCTAATTCAGAAAGTTCAACTGGATCAAAGCAGTCTAAACCCGGTTCAGATTCCATGACTGCCTCAGGTACAATCGCGGATAGAGGAGTGCTTATGATCTTATTTTTAATAAGATCAATCTTATTTATAAAGAATCCCATAAAATCATTGCTACTAAGAGCAGGTGGAATGGACGGTTCAACAGAGCTATGGCTCTGGGTGAGTTTGGCAACTGTATTAAAAAGAAATCTAGGATTATTCTTATTCTCCTCTATTAATGAGGAGAAGTATGCTGCTCTTGCTTTACAAAGGGTCCTCTTATACAGCAGTAAACCATTTTTCCAGACTAGGAAGGACTCCCGCAGGCCTGTGGAGCGATATTTTCTCTCCAGTTTCCTAGCATTTTGCTTCAAAGTACGCAGCTCTGCATTAAACCAAGGAGCAAGCTTTCTATTTTCAACGGTTTTCATTTTCAAGGGAGCTGCGTTGTCTAAGGCAGTATGCAGAGAACTAGCAACCCCATCAACAAAATCATCAACCTGTGAAGGGGAATAAGCTATGCTTTTGCACTCTGCAGCACTGCTCAGGGACACAGAGGAGAGAGAAAGTGAAGCAGATTCTTTAAAATTTATAACTGCACCATCTGATAAAGATCTACTAAAATTGAACCTTCTTTTGGGGGAGGAGAACTCTGTTAAAGTAATCCTGAAGGTTATTAGAAAGTGGTCAGAGAGGACAGGGTTGTGAGGAAATACTGTTATTTCTTCACATTCTATGCCGTATGTCACCACAAGATCCAAAGTATGAAGATGAGAATGTGTGGGACTATTCACATTTTGAACAAAGCCAATAGTGTCTAAGATAGCATTAAAGGCTGCTCTTAAGCTATCGCCTTCAATGTCAGCATGGATGTTAAAATCTCCCACTATGATGACCCTGTCAGTATTTAATACCAAATCAGAAAGGAACTCTGAAAACTCATCTAAAAATTCAGAGTAAGGACCTGGCGGACGATACAAAGTTACAAAAAGAAGAGGTTTTCTTGCCTTGAAATTTGGATGAGGGAAATTAAGGGTTAAATGTTCAAAAGAGTTGTAGGTATTAACTGTTTTGGGAGTAATCAGTAAGTCAGACTGGAAGATTGTTGCTACTCCTCCTCCTCGCCCAGAACTTCTGGGTATGTGAAAATTTAAATAGCTTGAAGGAGTTGCCTCATTTATGCTCACATAATCCTCTTGCTGCAGCCAGGTTTCTGTAAGGCAAAACAAGTCAATGTGATTATCACAAATCAAGTCATTAACTAGCAGACTTTTAGAGGAAAGCGATCTTATGTTAAACAGACCGCATTTAATTGTTTTAACTTTTTCCCCAATTGGAGTTATTTTGATTTTAATTAGATTATCATGATTTACTCCTTTGGGAATCTTTGCTAATTTATTAGATTTTGGTCGTGGGCAAGACACTGTCTGGATGGAGTAAAGAGTGGGTAACAGTAGAGAAGCTGCAGAGATGTGTGTTAAACTACAACTCTGCTTCCTGGTCTGCACCCTGGGTGGTCAGGGTTTTGGAGGACTAATAAATGTGGCCAGATTCCTAGAAAGAAGAGCTGCACCATCCAAAGTGGGATGGATGCCGTCTCTCCGAATCAGACCAGGCTTTCCCCAAAAGGATTGCCAATTATTAATGTAGCCCACGTTGTTTTCAGGACACCACCTAGACAACCAGCGGTTGAATGACGACATGCGGCTAAACATGTCATCACTGGTCAGATCAGGGAGGGGACCAGAGAAAATTACGGAGTCCGACATTTTTTTGGCAAACTTACACACCGAAGCAACACTAATTTTAGTGACCTCCGATCGGCGTAACCGGGTGTCATTACCACCAGCGTGAATAACAATCTTACTGTATTTAACCTTATCCTTAGCCAGCAGTTTCAGGTAGGATTTGATGTCGCCCGTTCTGGCCCCCGGCAAACATTTGACTATGGTCCCTGGTGTCTCTAATGCCACGTTTCTGACTATGGAGCTGCCAATCACCAGAGTGGGCTTCTCAGTGGGTGTGTCACTGAGTGGGGAAAACCGGTTAGAAACGTGAACGGGTTGGTGGTGACCAGTGGGCAGAGATCCATGACTACGCTTTCTGCGTACAGTTACCCAATCGCCTGGCTGCTCAGGCACTTTTGGAGGACAGCTACTTGGGGGGCCTACTTTAACTCCTGGATGTTCAACAGCCTGAAGCCTGGATTCTAACTCTGACACCCTCGCCTCCAAAGCTACAAAAATACTACACTTATTACACATCCCATTATCACTAAAGGAGGCAGAGGAATAACTGAACATCTGACACAGAGAGCAGGAGAGAGGAGAGGAAGAAGGAAGAGTTGGAAAAGAGAGGGAGGGAGAGAGAGAAGCCATAGCAATGCTAAGCTAGCGCTAGCCTAGGCTAGCTACTCCTTGCTATCAGAAATAAAACCGTGTGAAACTGACAAGTGCTCAGTAGAAAAGTGCAGCAGAAGGTGCTATGTTTTAAACTAGTCAGTTAGAGTTACTTAGATACAGAGATATCACAGAGAAAATAACTTAACTTCAGATGGAGTTCCTCTGGACAGCTGCAGCAGCTGCACACTCAGTTAATCCAAACAGGAAGTGAACAGGAGCAGCAAGCAGCTACATCTCCTCCATTTCTTCATTATCAGTAATACTGGGAATAAAACCCTCATTATTCAGTCAGTTTTTAACTCATCATTTTACATTTTTATGCCTCACTGGAACAATTTGATGAAATGTAGTAAAATCGTCTATTTGTGCTGCTTAGATGTCATCCCAGCTCAGTTCTGCAATGGAAGAGGATTTGGGCCACTGGAAAAAAAAAAGTTAACGGATTTTTTAAAATTTATTTCAGTTTAGTATTGGAAAAAAGTCAAAATTCTGAATTTAATCTCAGAATTCTGACTTTTTTCTCAGAATTCTGACTTTTTTCCCAGAATTCTGACTTTAATCTCAGAATTCTGACTTTTTACCCAGAATTCTGACTTTTTACCCAGAATTCTGACCTTAATCTCAAAATTCTGACTTTTTTCTCAGAATTCTGACTTTAATTTCAGAATTCTGACTTTTTTCTCAGAATTCTGACTTAAATCTCAGAATTCTGACTTTAATTTCAGAATTCTGACGTTTTTCTCAGAATTCTGACTTTAATTTCAAAATTCTGACTTTTTTCTCAAAATTCTGACTTTTCTCAAAATTCTGACTTTTTTCTCAAAATTCTGACTTTATTCTCAAAATTCTGACTTTATTCTCAAAATTCTGACTTTAATCTCAGAATTCTGATTTTTTTTCTCAGAATTCTGGCTTTTTTCTCAGAATTCTGACTTTTTTCTCAAAATTCTGACTTTAATTTCAGAATTCTGACTTTTTTCTCAGAATTCTGACTTTTTTCTCAGGATTCTGACTTTAATCTCAGAATTCTGATTTTTTTCTCAGGATTCTGACTTTAATCTCAGAATTCTGATTTTTTTCTCAGGATTCTGACTTTTTTCTCAAAATTCTGACTTTAATTTCAGAATTCTGACTTTTTTCTCAGAATTCTGACTTTTTTCTCAGGATTCTGACTTTAATCTCAGAATTCTGATTTTTTTCTCAGGATTCTGACTTTAATCTCAGAATTCTGATTTTTTTCTCAGGATTCTGACTTTTTTCTCAAAATTCTGACTTTAATTTCAGAATTCTGACTTTTTTCTCAGAATTCTGACTTTTTTCTCAGGATTCTGACTTTAATCTCAGAATTCTGATTTTTTTCTCAGGATTCTGACTTTAATCTCAGAATTCTGATTTTTTTCTCAGGATTCTGACTTTAATCTCAGAATTCTGACTTTTTTCTCAGGATTCTGACTTTAATCTCAGAATTCTGACTTTTTTCTCAGGATTCTGACTTTAATCTCAGAATTCTGATTTTTTTCCTCAGGATTCTGACTTTTATCTCAGAATTCTGACAGCTAACAAACATGTTAGCATCAAGCCATAGCCATGTCTGTTTTAGAGACTAGCTCTCTTGTTTTAATGACATTCTGCTCCTCCATTAATGAGGGGACCCCTCGGGCACGTAGAAAATTCTGAGAAAAAAGTCCGAATTCTGAGAAAAACTTCCGAATTCAGACTTTTTTTCCCATGTTATACTGAAATAAAATTTAAAAATCAGTTAACTTTTTTATTTTTTCAGGGTCCCTAATCCTCTTCCTTAGTTCGACTGTGGAGCTGTGCTGCTCAAAAAGAGAAAAAACGTTTTGATCTACATGGTTTTACCCACCAACACTAAACGCTGCAGCAATTAAAATATGAGTAAACTGAAATTTCTTGAAATTTTATTTTACACAGATTTTAAAAAGTAAGCAATTTGAAATAGAATAAAATGATAAACCATTCCAAAATTGAATTTTTTTTAACTGATTTCACTGGCAGATTGTTTTATTTACCTGTTTAAATGAGTGGAAAACAGGTTGTTTTTCTTTTATTTTTCCTTTTCTTTCACTGTCATATGTGTATGTACTAATAATTTTATTTGTAACGCACTTTACATTTGAATTCAAATCTCAAAGTGCTACAGTTCAAAAAGGGAAAATTAAAACAAAGGTTAAAAGATCATAACACTAAAAACAGAGTAAAAGACAATCATTAAAATCAATACATTTGCAGGCATACGTAGCCTATTAAAAAAATCTAAAAATCAGCAATTGTAAGCATTTCTAAAAAGGAAAGTTTTCAATCCTGTACTATATAAGGTATATATTCCCATGCACCTTTTTCTTCCTTTGGCTCATTCTTCTTTGATTATTTGAGCCGATGTAATGAGTACATTTCTCTACCGTCAGATCAATCAATTTATTCATTTTGGGACAGTTTTACTTATTTAGATCAGTTTTTACCTTGTAGAAAATTAATGAATCAGTAAAATGGTTCCTTTTGCGCCAACAAACTCTTATTTTTATTAGCGTGAATTTAATGGGTCAGATAATTCCTCTTTAAATTTTACAGAGTTTCAAACACATTGTTACAATTTATATGAAACTGTACAGTAGAAAAACAAATAATAAATTAAAGCATCCGGGCTTAAAAAAAAGTCTCTAACTGGAAGAGAAACTTCTTTAAAAAAAAACAAAATACACATTATAAAGTTGGAAAAGAAATTCATGCAGCAACTTTAAAAAGAGCCTGAGGTTTAGATGCATACTGATGTGAAAAAAAGGCCAAAAAAAAACCAACCAAATAAACGTTTTATACTCTGAGGGATTACAGATCCAGTTCCCCGCAGACGTACGGTTGGTTTGTTATATTTAACAGCATCAAGGCTGAATGTCTTTACTCAACATTTCCACGTGGTGAAAACCAAACGCTGCCCGACAACCTGCCTTCTGCAGAGGTAAAACACAACATGTGTCAGAGGAGAAGAACAGAGGTAACAGAGCAGCACGTTGTCCAGAACCGGACCTCCGGGTCACAGCAAGCAATAACTAATAGTATTTACATCATGGCCGCCCCGTCCTGAAGCTTTCAGATGCATCCTGCTCCAAATGGCTGAAATAGATTCGCCCGGCTCTGCAGAGTCCTGGTACCGGTCTGTTCGTTTGATTCAGGTGGTTGGAGGGGATCCATCTGGAAGAAGCTCTCAGGGACTGGACTCTAGCAGCCTTGCTTTACAATATTTATCAGAAAGGCTTTTCAGGCTTTAATGTCTGACAGTTTCTGGAGGATCTGAAACAAAGGCTCATCGTGGATCCTCACATCTGAGACGTTCCCAGTTGACATGATCTCCACTGTCTGCAGCCAAAGGGGGACTTAGGTCCATAGGAGTCTTTGGATTCATGCTCTCACTACAGGAAGGCCGTTTCTCAATTCACAAGAACGCGAGTACGGACTTGTGTCCTTGCCAAGTATGTTCTTGAGAAAAACACAGGACAGTGTGGACTCGGGGAGCACGCAGCATCAATATTGGTCGATTGGAACAGAAGCGTACTGATGACATCACCACACGCTCCGCTCGTCTGGAGCTGCATTTCATCTCATTATTAATAGTCTCTAGATTATAGTAAATTATGACTTTTTTAATTTAGTAGGGGAATAATAATGATCACAGTCAGATAAACACAAATACAAATTAATATTTTGCCAAATAAAACAAAAAAATTGCAATGACAGGAAGCGGTACTTCACACACCGCTATGCAGGGAGAGGGCTGCTACAGACGGGCTAACTTTAGCCCTGGCTGCTACAGACAGGCTAACATTAGTCCTGGCTTCTGCAGACGGGCTAACATTAGCCCTGGCTGCTGCAGACCTGGCTAACGTTAGCCCTGGCTTCTGCAGACGGGCTAACATTAGCCCTGGCTGCTGCAGACGGGCTAACGTTAGCCCTGGCTGCTGCAGACGGGCTAACGTTAGCCCTGGCTTCTGCAGACGGGCTAACGTTAGCCCTGGCTTCTGCAGACGGGCTAACGTTAGTCCTGGCTTCTGCAGACCTGGCTAACGTTAGCCCTGGCTTCTGCAGACGGGCTAACATTAGCCCTGGCTGCTGCAGACGGGCTAACACTAGCCCTGGCTGCTGCAGACGGGCTAACGTTAGCCCTGGCTTCTGCAGACGGGCTAACGTTAGCCCTGGCTTCTGCAGACGGGCTAACGTTAGTCCTGGCTTCTGCAGACGGGCTAACGTTAGCCCTGGCTTCTGCAGACGGGCTAACGTTAGCCCTGGCTGCTGCAGACAGGCTTACATTAGCCCTGGCTGCTTCAGACGGGCTAACGTTTCCCCTGGCTGCTGCAGAAGGGCTAACGTTAGCCCTGGCTGCTGCAGACAGGCTAACGTTAGCCCTGGTTTGCTGCAGACAGGCTAACATTAGCCCTGGCTGCTGATGACAGGCTAACGTTAGCCCTGGCTGCTGCAGACGGGCTAATGTTAGCCCTGGCTAATGCAGACGGGCTAACGTTAGCCTAATCTGGGGTCAGCCTCGGAGCTCCGCTGGTTGCCGCAGTCGTCTGAACATCAGATCTTTTTTCAAACTTATGCACTAAATTGGTAAATGGGCCATATAGTGATGCTTAAAGGATAATTTTATCACCTTAAATTATCTAAAAACGTACTTTTACTGAATAACGGCAACAGAAAAGAGAACTTTTACCTTAATACTCTGAGCTCTGTGAGCGCTAACCTGGAAGCTGCTGCTGCCGCAGTGCATGCTGGGACAGCTGTCAGACAAGTCTGCTCTGATGCATGCTGGGTAAAGAGGGAGGGGCAAGAACAACATCCAGGGATTTTGTCCGTTCTCGGTCCTCTTGTTCTTGTGAATTGGAGCAGGATACTTAATACTTTTTAAATATTTTTTTGATGCATAATTTTAACTTAATTTAACTTAATACTTTTTTGCCCTGTAAGCTGCTGGTAACCTTAATTTCTGGAGGGAGTCTTCCCAAGAGATCAATAAAGTTCTGTCTAAGGATGATGATGTTTCACGAGCACACGAGAACGCACAAGCACACGTAGTGAGAAACGGCCTGAGTCATTCCTGAACATCCTCCGCCTGACAGAACCAACAACAGACACGAGTTTCATTTCTTTATCATCGCAGAAACCCAAATCTGAGCTCATCTGACATTTTTCTATTTTCTACCTAAACTCTGGTTTTATTTTATAAAAAATTCAGATATTTTCTACATTATGTTGCATAAAAATATTCCAGCACCATTAACAACCAAATAAATAAATAAAAAAGATAAATAGGGAATCGGTAAATTAAATAATCAAATTGAAATGAATAATAAATAAAAAGGCACTTCCAAAGCTTCCATCCTTGTGCGCTGATCCAGGATCAGCAGAATGTCAGAAGAACCACCATCCGCTCCGTCATTTAGAAGATCTCGTCTCCGTGGCGATGCTGCAACACCTACAACCTGCGGTGGCCATCCTGCATCGCGGCGGCGGCGCTAGCTGCTGTCGTCGTGGTGATGCTGATGTCGAAGCAGGTCTCCATCATGACACGTGACTTGCAGAGGTTGACACAGTATTCCAGATCCGCTGTTGCCTGTGCCAGAGCCTCCAGGTACTCCTGCGACTCCCGGTCCAGGTCCTGGTCTAAGTCAACTGTAGGGAGGATGTTTGGGTAGAAAAAAAAAAAACAAGAGATACGATTAAATATGAAAACCATGGAAATAAAACTTGATCCTCACAGTGGGTCGACTTCTGCTCCTTAAAAGGGAGGAAATAGTTTCTAAAACACTGATTTTAATGCAACAATGGAAATAAAAAGGAATCTTAAAGAGACAGTGTAACTTATGGAAGCCCGTTTCTGCCACATGAAAGTAAAAAATGCCAAATAGGAAGTCATAATTATGAGATTTAAAGTTTGAAATTTAAATATCTCATAATTGACTAAGAGTTTAAATAATGACTTTGTATCTCATAATTTGTATTTGGTATTTTTTTATTTTCATGTGGCGGAAACGGGCTACCATAGCAACAAGTTGGTTTTTTTTGGAGAAACAATAGCATTTCTTTCTTAACTTCAAATTCTGCCAAACTCAAGCAAGTAGTGTTTTATAGATACATGGGTGGCGGTGCACCCAGAAGACGCCTTGTTGTGTCGCCATCTTTGATTGTGGTAACGGAAAGGAGACAGATTTGTTAGCTTTTTTTTACCTGCGTAGGAAAAAGGTTGATAGTCATTCTGTTTCTGTGAAAACAGATGATCTTCTCAGTCCTTGTTATTCTGTCAGATTACCTCCAGAGGGGAGGTAATCTGACAGAATGTCTTAAGATAACAACCTTGCAAAAAAAAAGTTTTACAAATTTCCATAAGTGGCTAAAATCATGTTAGCATCATTACATTGAACAAGAGAGTCTGGATGTCCTGCAATAGAAACAGTTAGAGAAGAAGTTCCAAAACAGCTCCCTCTGGTGGTTCTTTCAGATAAGATTCACCGCTGACCCTCTGAGAACCATAATTTTTACTCCAGGGTCGTGGTATTTATTCTGCATGTAGAATAAAAACACATGTAGTTTATTAGTCTGTTGTTGTTTTTGTTATTAAAACTGCTTGTATCATTATCTATTGGGTGTCTGGACTCTTGGAGGAATTTGGGCTTCATATACATGTCCCAATCTGCTCTCTGGACCCGAGGGTTTCATGCAGCCATAGGCTGTTGCTCCTACATGGCTAATGATAGCTCTCTGCTCCGGACGCCAAACCAACCCAGAGCATAATGTGCTGAACCAAGAGACAAGAGAGTGCAACTCAAATCTCATCCCGTTCTAAAGCAGGGATAGGGTTCATCTAGGGCAGAGGTTTCACACTAAAACTGGGCAGAGTCACCTAAAGTTATACTTGAGTAACAGCAGCAATACTTCATCCTATTTTATGCAAATAAAAGCAAAAAGGAGCCTTTAGAGAAAGTGCTCAAGTAAGAGTAAAAAAGTATTTCATAAACGGCTACGTGATTAACTGATCTACTATAGCAGTGGTCACAACTGATTTCATATTTTACAAAATGATGAAAATTTGAACAAAATATAAAGTGATATGCAAATCCTGGTGTTTCAATGAATAAGATAGAAACATTTCATAAAAATAAAAAAATCAGGTAGACTGATCATTATTCAAAATATACTTTTTAAGTCATAAAACGTACAAAATCGATAGTAAGTCCGTAAGGACAGGTTAAATTATGGTATAATGTTTGCTGCACTTTAACTCAACCTCCGAAAGACAAAATCAGCAGATGGAAAAATAACATTTATCTTTATCTAAGCCTTCAACTTGTATGTTAGATCCAGTTCCAACCAAGTTGTTTAAGGAAGAATTTCCTCCCTTACAGTTAAAAACAGAGTGATGTGTGCTTAGACACCAGGTAATTAGAGAAGAAGGTGGAGGTAGAGCATTAAAAGCCCGGCGGGGGAGAATTTTAGTCCAGATGAACGTTTCTCCTTGGTTCTACCTTTCTTATACCTCATCAAAAATACTTAGGTTATCCTGAGCTATCTCTATAGTTCTGCTGCTATAGGCTTAGACTGCTGGAGGACATAGGGACCCCTTTTTCATCATTCTGCTTCATTCTATCTCTATTCTCCCACTCTGCAGAATCTGTTAGTTCAATCTCTAACGTTCTGCTCTATCTGCTTTTTCTCATAGCAGCTTCATCTGGTCTGTTCCTGTTTGGCTGTGACTCCATCCTGGAGAGAAATATCAGCTGTGCTGCTGCCATCAACACCTTTGTTTCTAGATGTTGGAGCTTGGCCTGTTTTCCAGTGTAGTCCTGTTTCTCTGACTGTGACTAACTGGATGTGCTCTCTTCATCCTCTGACATGGGAGCTGGCTCGGAGCTCGTCTGCCTGGCTGTGTGTTTCCTGGACGTGAACTGGCGCTATATAAATAAACTGAATTTAATTTAAATGAACCAAAACAAAGAAAGTGTCTCTCAATGGTGCATTGCTGTTAAAAACAGGCTGTTTTTTTCATTCATTGAAGTTACTCTTTTTGTTATGGTTCTTCCCATTTGTTGTGACTCTGAGTTTGCAGTTTTCTGTTATCAGTTGTTTTGTTTGTTTTATTTTCCATCATAATCTAGCATTCTTTAGTTACTCTCTGCTGCCCCCTTGTGCTTGTTTTATTTCCCCTTGGATTCCCTCTTGCCAGTTCCACCCACACCTGCTCCTTATTCAGCTCATTAGTCCATCCTTTGTTCTGTTCTCCTTTAATACTCCACTTCTGCAGTCACTCAGTGCTGGTTCCTTGTCATTGCTGTACTTGTCTACTCAGCTCGTTTTCCCCCGATGTCTCCATGGTTTGTGGTTTGCTTCAATTAAATCTGTCAGAACTCCTCTCTGTTTCACTCATCTCTGCATCTGGGTCCTTCAGCAACCTCACCACCCATTGCTGACACTCAAAAGATGGAGGCTAAACATGTAGGGTAACAGCACTTTATCATATTAATACTCAAGTAAAAGTAAAAAGTACGCTGCTGTAAAACTACTCCTAGAAGTAAATTGTTTTTAAAAGGTTACCATGGTAACATCCCTGTAGATCTTCCCCTTCATCATATCCTGCAGAGTCGGTCTTTCACCGATTATCAGTGAATCTTTAACGATGGGGTTCACTTCTGAAACATTTACTAAACAGATTCAACCTCTAATTTGATTTATTCAGTAAAATTATCCATTTTCAAAGAAAAGAGTTTTATATGAAGACAATAACGAAAGAGCAGCTGCCCTTCAAACAAACGACTGATTCTAGAAGAACCTCCTTTATGTCTGGTGGAAGTAGAATAATTAAATCATAAACTCTGCATCAGAATACACTGAACAGCCAACAGCTACCTGTCAGATTGAAACGTTCGCCTGAAAGTGAAGAATATTTCTCTGAACTCTGAGGAGCTGCTGCACTTTTCTGGTTCTGAGATCAAAGCGCTTTTTCAGTCAGTAGAATCTCCAATCCGGAGAGATGGATAAATGAAGTCTAACCGTCCTCCATCCAGTATGCAACTATTACAAACCCTGCCGTCATCTCCTCAAGGCTCCTCTGATCCCTTTGGTTCCTGGAGTCAATGAGGGGTCAGCCATCTGTCCCCGGGTGTCCCTCAGCTCTTCTCTGCTGGACAGAGGATTGGAATTCTGCATAGGTTTGTGACTCTCTGTGCCCAGATGATGCTTAAAGGGCTGGTTATCTGGTTATCCTCCTGCAGCTGTGTGTCGCAGTGAGCTTGATGCAGGTATTTTTGATTTATGTCCAATATTTAACGTTGTGTTATTCCACGCCGCAACGCAAGAGGGACAGGAAGTAGCTGTGGGTCTAGATACGGCCGAGGAGGTGAGGAAGTGGGCGCAAGTTTGTTTGGAAATGGAGGGACATGAGGGCGAAAAAGAGCGGGGATCCAGGTGGAAGAAGGGTCCAAGCGTTCTCACGCACCTCAATCTTCTAGCTGCTCCATCTTCACCAGTCGTTTTCCACAATGGCGGCCATACAAACAAAACAAGTCGGCAAGGTACCAAACAGGATAAACTGAGAGTGTAGAGTGGAGGTAGAATTGACCAATCAGAGGCCTCCTGTCTGTGGTCACCTACAATTTTTGAACAGTGGGACTTTTCCAGCCCTGGAGAAGACAGGCGGCGGGTTGTCCCGGTGTTTTGTCAGACCAGCATACCCATAATCAATACGCATGCGCAAGACGTCAGATTTGCATTAATCCCTTTAGTTTTGTACGAAAAATAGACGATAAACTATCCCTTTAGTGATGTACAAAAAAATCTATTAAAGGTCAGAACGCCATACGCTTTAAAAAACACCAAAAAGTAAGTAATTAATTTTTTTTTATTTATTTTTTTTGTTCAAGATTAAAGGGATACATGCCTGTCAAGATAGTTTAAAGTCTATTTTTTGCACAAAACTAAAGGGATAAATTAAATATATAAACTAAAGGGAAAAATTAAATATATAAACTAAAGGGATAAACTAAATATATAAACTAAAGGGAAAAATTAAATATATAAACTAAAGGGAAAAATTAAATATATAAACTAAAGGGATAAACTAAATATATAAACTAAAGAGAAAAATTAAATATATAAACTAAAGGGATAAACTAAATATATAAACTAAAGGGAAAAATTAAATATATAAACTAAAGGGATAAACTAAATATATAAACTAAAGGGAGAAATTAAATATACAAACTAAAGGGAGAAATTAAATATAAACTAAAAGGAGAAATTAAATATATAAACTAAAGGGAAAAATTAAATATATAAACTAAAGGGATAAACTAAATATATAAACTAAAGGGAAAAATTAAATATATAAACTAAAGGGATAAACTAAATATATAAACTAAAGGGATAAACTAAATATATAAACTAAAGGGAAAAATTAAATATATAAACTAAAGGGAGAAATTAAATATACAAACTAAAGGGAGAAATTAAATATATAAACTAAAGGGAAAAATTAAATATATAAACTAAAGGGATAAACTAAATATATAAACTAAAGGGATAAACTAAATATATAAACTAAAGGGAAAAATTAAATATATAAACTAAAGGGATAAACTAAATATATAAACTAAAGGGAGAAATTAAATATATAAACTAAAGGGAAAAATTAAATATATAAACTAAAGGGATAAACTAAATATATAAACTAAAGGGATAAACTAAATATATAAACTAAAGGGAAAAATTAAATGTATAAACTAAAGGGATAAACTAAATATATAAACTAAAGGGAGAAATTAAATATATAAACTAAAGGGAAAAATTAAATATATAAACTAAAGGGATAAACTAAATATATAAACTAAAGGGATAAACTAAATATATAAACTAAAGGGAAAAATTAAATATATAAACTAAAGGGATAAACTAAATATATAAACTAAAGGGAGAAATTAAATATACAAACTAAAGGGAGAAATTAGATATATAAACTAAAGGGATAAACTAAATATATAAACTAAAGGGATAAACTAAATATATAAACTAAAGGGATAAACTAAATATATACACTCACCGGCCACTTTATTAGGTACACCTGTCCAACTGCTCGTTAACACTTAATTTCTAACCAGCCAATCACATGGCGGCAACTCAGTGCATTTAGGCATGTAGACATGGTCAAGACAATCTCCTGCAGTTCAAAGCGAGCATCAGTATGGGGAAGAAAGGTGATTTGAGTGACTTTGAACGTGGCATGATTGTTGGTGCCAGAAGGGCTGGTCTGAGTATTTCAGAAACTGCTGATCTACTGGGATTTTCACGCACAACCATCTCTAGGGTTTACAGAGAATGGTCCGAAAAAGAAAAAACATCCAGTGAGCGGCAGTTCTGTGGGCGGAAATGCCTTGTTGATGCCAGAGGTCAGAGGAGAATGGCCAGACTGGTTGGAGCTGATAGAAGGGCAACAGCGACTCAAATAAACACCCGTTACAACCAAGGTGGGCAGAAGAGCATCTCTGAACGCACAGTACGTGGAACTTTGAGGCAGATGGGCTACAGCAGCAGAAGACCACACCGGATGCCACTCCTTTCAGCTAAGAACAGGAAACTGAGGCTACAATTTGCACAAGCTCATCGAAATTGGACAATAGAAGATTGGAAAAATGTTGCCTGGTCTGATGAGTCTCGATTTCTGCTGCGACATTCGGATGGTAGGGTCAGAATTTGGCGTCTACAACATGCAAGCATGGATCCATCCTGCCTTGTATCAACGGTTCAGGCTGGTGGTGGTGGTGTCATGGTGTGGGGAATATTTTCTTGGCACTCTTTGGGCCCCTTGGTACCAATTGAGCATCGTTGCAACGCCACAGCCTACCTGAGTATTGTTGCTGACCATGTCCATCCCTTTATGACCACAATGTACCCAACTTCTGATGGCTACTTTCAGCAGGATAATGCGTCATGTCATAAAGCTGGAATCATCTCAGACTGGTTTCTTGAACATGACAATGAGTTCACTGTACTCAAATGGCCTCCACAGTCACCAGATCTCAATCCAATAGAGCATCTTTGGGATGTGGTGGAACGGGAGATTCGCATCATGGATGTGCAGCCGACAAATCTGCGGCAACTGTGTGATGCCATCATGTCAATATGGACCAAACTCCCTGAGGAATGCTTCCAGCACCTTGTTGAATCTATGCCACGAAGAATTGAGGCACTTCTGAAGGCAAAAGGGGGTCCAACCCGTTACTAGCATGGGGTACCTAACAAAGTGGCCGGTGAGTGTAAACTAAAGGAATAAACTAAATATATAAACTAAAGGAATAAACTAAATATATAAACTAAAGGGATAAACTAAATATATAAACTAAAGGGATAAACTAAATATATAAACTAAAGGGAAAAATTAAATATATAAACTAAAGGGAGAAATTAAATATACAAACTAAAGGGAGAAATTAAATATATAAACTAAAGGGAAAAATTAAATATATAAACTAAAGGGATAAACTAAATATATAAACTAAAGGGATAAACTAAATATATAAACTAAAGGGAAAAATTAAATATATAAACTAAAGGGATAAACTAAATATATAAACTAAAGGGAGAAATTAAATATATAAACTAAAGGGAGAAATTAAATATATAAACTAAAGGGATAAACTAAATATATAAACTAAAGGGATAAACTAAATATATAAACTAAAGGGAAAAATTAAATGTATAAACTAAAGGGATAAACTAAATATATAAACTAAAGGGAGAAATTAAATATATAAACTAAAGGGAAAAATTAAATATATAAACTAAAGGGATAAACTAAATATATAAACTAAAGGGATAAACTAAATATATAAACTAAAGGGAAAAATTAAATATATAAACTAAAGGGAGAAATTAAATATACAAACTAAAGGGAGAAATTAGATATATAAACTAAAGGGATAAACTAAATATATAAACTAAAGGGATAAACTAAATATATAAACTAAAGGGATAAACTAAATATATAAACTAAAGGGATAAACTAAATATATACACTCACCGGCCACTTTATTAGGTACACCTGTCCAACTGCTCGTTAACACTTAATTTCTAACCAGCCAATCACATGGCGGCAACTCAGTGCATTTAGGCATGTAGACATGGTCAAGACAATCTCCTGCAGTTCAAAGCGAGCATCAGTATGGGGAAGAAAGGTGATTTGAGTGACTTTGAACGTGGCATGATTGTTGGTGCCAGAAGGGCTGGTCTGAGTATTTCAGAAACTGCTGATCTACTGGGATTTTCACGCACAACCATCTCTAGGGTTTACAGAGAATGGTCCGAAAAAGAAAAAACATCCAGTGAGCGGCAGTTCTGTGGGCGGAAATGCCTTGTTGATGCCAGAGGTCAGAGGAGAATGGCCAGACTGGTTGGAGCTGATAGAAGGGCAACAGCGACTCAAATAACCACCCGTTACAACCAAGGTGGGCAGAAGAGCATCTCTGAACGCACAGTACGTGGAACTTTGAGGCAGATGGGCTGCAGCAGCAGAAGACCACACCGGGTGCCACTCCTTTCAGCTAAGAACAGGAAACTGAGGCTACAATTTGCACAAGCTCATCGAAATTGGACAATAGAAGATTGGAAAAATGTTGCCTGGTCTGATGAGTCTCGATTTCTGCTGCGACATTCGGATGGTTGGGTCAGAATTTGGCGTCTACAACATGAAAGCATGGATCCATCCTGCCTTGTATCAACGGTTCAGGCTGGTGGTGGTGGTGTCATGGTGTGGGGAATATTTTCTTGGCACTCTTTGGGCCCCTTGGTACCAATTGAGCATCGTTGCAACGCCACAGCCTACCTGAGTATTGTTGCTGACCATGTCCATCCCTTTATGACCACAATGTACCCAACTTCTGATGGCTACTTTCAGCAGGATAATGCGCCATGTCATAAAGCTGGAATCATCTCAAGACTGGTTTCTTGAACATGACAATGAGTTCACTGTACTCAAATGGCCTCCACAGTCACCAGATCTCAATCCAATAGAGCATCTTTGGGATGTGGTGGAACGGGAGATTCGCATCATGGATGTGCAGCCGACAAATCTGCGGCAACTGTGTGATGCCATCATGTCAATATTGACCAAACTCCCTGAGGAATGCTTCCAGCACCTTGTTGAATCTATGCCACGAAGAATTGAGGCACTTCTGAAGGCAAAAGGGGGTCCAACCCGTTACTAGCATGGGGTACCTAACAAAGTGGCCGGTGAGTGTAAACTAAAGGAATAAACTAAATATATAAACTAAAGGAATAAACTAAATATATAAACTAAAGGGATAAACTAAATATATAAACTAAAGGGATAAACTAAATATATAAACTAAAGGGATAAACGTGTTTTGACTGTGGGTATGCTGGTCTGACCAGGTATGCTCATCTGATAGAACACGGATAACTTCTAGTTCACAGCCAACCAGATCATAGCTGATTGGTCAGACTGGGAAGGAGCAGTTTGCACTGATCGTGGTTCTCCAGGTGCAAAGTCTTTTATTTTCCTTTTGCAGGATTTCATGAGAGAACAATAAGGAGCTGTAAACAAGGTGATCTGAAGGAGGAATGAGGGAAATATGTAAACATGATCCCTGCTCCCCTAAACAGACCCCTGCTTCATAATCTGAAATGACGCTGCAGACGCAGAAAAAACACAGAAGTGACTCCATGCAGGTCCTGGATTAAAGACCACCACCATCATCCTCATCATCATTACAATTTTATGTGTTTTACTTTATGGAGGCAAATAGTGTTCAGCAAAGGAAGCTTAAAAGGGAGTTTTTCCTCTCCACTGTCGCTACAAGCATGCTTAGTGTGAGGGATTGCTGAAGAGTCAATGAGTCGATGCAATCAGCTGGTTTTCCTTAGACAGAAAACTTTGAATCAATCTGACTGGATGATCTGGTGAACTGGAAAGTGACCTGAGATGACATGATGTGAATTGGAGCTATAGAAATAAGCTGAATAGAATTAAAATGAGGACATTTGCTTCTTGAGGTAAGCTAAAAAAAAACATTTCCTTTAAATTTCAAAGTTTGGCTTTATAAAAACATCAAAGGTTAAAAAAATAAATCTGATAAAAAGGATGAAAAAGACAAGAATCTAAACAACTACAACCGTAAAGAATAAAAGAAATAATAGAATAAAATTCACGAAATAAGTTCATATGATTGTGTAAATTAGCTGCAATTAAACAGAAAAGGAAATTCAATTAAAAGCTAAAGTTAAACATTTTCAAACACATAAATAAACTCATTAAAATTAAAATGAAGCACAAAAAAAAAAGAAAGAATTGAGCATCTTTGATAAAAAAATAAAAATAAAAATAAAAACAAAAGCAACATGAGAAAGAAATGAAATTGTAGAATAATAATCCGTGTATGGTTCGTTCTTTGTTTTTTTTGTTTCAAAATAAAAAACAAAACAAGCATGCGGTTTTTCTGTTTTTCCGTTTTTAAAACCTAAATTGAAAAAATGAAAAATCTAATTAATAGAAAATCAACAACGTTTGAGTTTTCTTTCGCCATCTAAATGAACATAAAATACGGTTGTTGTTTTAATATGTAGCGGCACCGGAAATGAAGTAAGTCGCCAAAGAAAAATCATTTACAGCGGATCAAAACAAACCATTTCTAAACAAAAGGCAATGGCTGCACTTGAACCGTTTTCTGCATTGATTATCGAACTTTTAGAGAGAGGAAAATGAGTGTCAGAAGGTTTTGTATGGAGCACAACTTGCGAAGACACAATAATGTGTCGGACGCCGA
Source organism: Cyprinodon diabolis (assembly GCA_030533445.1). NCBI lineage: Eukaryota > Metazoa > Chordata > Actinopteri > Cyprinodontiformes > Cyprinodontidae > Cyprinodon > Cyprinodon diabolis. The sequence goes on along the minus strand of CM060076.1, from coordinate 2,662,736 downwards.
TTTGGAACTTGGAATATTAAAGAGATCTTGTTGACGGTCGGATCATTAGCTCTCAATGAAATGCGCCGATTCCCTCTAAATAACACAAACGTTTCCATTTCGGTAGTGCTAACTGAAAAAGTTCTTCTTCTTGTGGATTGTAATGGCGGTTGGCAAGAAATTGAAGGCGTACATTACCGCCACCTACTGGTTACTAAAAAAGTTACGTGTTGGGAGTTCAGGTCTTCATGTCCAGTTCTGCCATAAGGTCCGTTGAGTTAACAACAAAATAAAAGTTTGTCTTTGGTTAAACCACATGCTTGTTTTGTTTTTTTGTTTTTGTTTTGAAACGATAAAAACCAAAGAACGAACCATACATGGATTAAAAATACTCCTGAAGTTTATTAAAGAATGTAAAATATAACATAATGATAAAACAGTCCGTTAATAAAGCATCTTAAACAAGTGAAAGTTGTTTCGCTTAAACAGAAATTCAACCATAAATTAATGAGCGATTTAAGAAGAAAGAAAGATTAAAAAGTGAAACTGAAAAGCATTTAATGAGTAAATAAAGTATCGTCTGCATATAAGCGGTTTTTCCCGGTTTCTCTACTTACACTCTCCGCTCCACTTGCTGGGATGAAGCATCAGGCGGCTCTTGGCCTCCTCCAGCTCCACCTTCAGCCGCTCATGTTTGCTCCTCAGCTCTCGAATTTGCTGCTGTCGCCTCTCCAGCATCCTCAGCCGGGCGTTAAAGTAGAGCAGGCCCTTAGGAGCAAACAGAACCCGGGTCAGAACCAGAACCCTGCAGAGGCTCTACATTCAGGGACGGAGGCAGCGGAGGGATGGAGCGGCAGGAGAGAACGAGGAGCCCCTAACCTGCTCCCTGAGCTCAATCTGTGCCCACAGATGGATTTAATTAGAAGTCAGTGAGAGATAAAATTAGCATTAATCTGCAGTTAATCTGCAGGATGGAGACTGAGAGGAGGATTAAGGCCAGCTGAGGAGAGCAGGTGACACAGAGGTGGATCACATGCAGACTCTCTGAATCACAGCTGTTTAAAAAAATCACCACATTTTAGGAAGCTCCGTATTCTTCCTGTCTTCCTCTAAACACTATTTCTGTCGTGAAATCATGACCTCAGTCTTGAAAGGATTCAGACTTCAAACTAACCTTTTCCACGTCCTGGAAGGGTTGCTGAGGAAGGAAAGACAAACAAACAGTTCAGTATCATTGTCCATTATCTACGGAAGAGGATTAGGGCCACTGAAAAAAAAAAGTTAACTGATATTTAAATTTTATTTCAGTTCAGTATGGGAAAAAATCTGACTTTAGTCTCAGATTTCTGAGAAAAAAGTCAGAATTCTGAGATTAAAGTCAGAATTCTAAGAATAAAAGTCAGAATTCTGATATTAAAGTCAGAATTCTGAGAAAAAAGTCAGAATTCTGAGATTAAAGTCAGAATTCTGAGAAAAAAGTCTGAATTCTGATATTAAAGTCAGAATTCTGAGAATAAAAGTCTGAATTCTGAGATTAAAGTCAGAATTCTGAGAAAAAAGTCAGAATTCTGAGATTAAAGTCAGAATTCTGAGAATAAAAGTCTGAATTCTGAGATTAAAGTCAGAATTCTGAGAAAAAAGTCAGAATTCTGAGATTAAAGTCAGAATTCTGAGAAAAAATTCAGAATTCTGAGATTAAAGTCAGAATTCTGAGAATAAAAGTCTGAATTCTGAGATTAAAGTCAGAATTCTGAGAAAAAAGTCAGAATTCTGAGATTAAAGTCAGAATTCTGAGAAAAAATTCAGAATTCTGAGATTAAAGTCAGAATTCTGAGAAAAAAGTCAGAATTCTGAGAAAAAAGTCTGAATTCTGAGATTAAAGTCAGAATTCTGAGAAAAAAGTCAGGATTCTGACTTTTTTCCCATACTAAACTGAAATAACATTTAAAAATCAGTTAAGTTTTTTTTTTCCAGTGGCCCTAATCCTCTTCCATCAATGGTGTCAAAAGTACACAAATGTGTTACTTCAGTAGAAGTATAGATACTGCAGTATAAAAATACTCTGGTAAAAGTTGAAGTATCAACCTGACCTCTTTACTCAAGTAAACGTGAAAAAATATGTGCTCCAAAAGCTACTTAAAGTATAAAAGTATTAAAAACAGCCAGAAGCCAGTAAATGAATTAAAAGCTAAATTTTTGGACTATTTCTAATAATTCTCTGAGATAGGGCCAAGGATGAGGGAGGTCTGGTTGGTCTCCGTCTCCCGATACGCTCTCGCCTGTGTCCGACCTTTCAGACATTTCAACATCTTTTTCTGAATCCCACATAGTAGCATGGCATAGACAATTCACGTTAGCAGTTTGAAGAACACCTGCTTGCTTCTGATGATTTCCTTCAGCTAACCAATGAGTGTTTGCGTTATATGACTCATCCAATCACACTAGTTTTCACTAGACGTGGATGGAGCCAATGATCTGCATTGGATGGAGCACATGACGGGAAATAAATATTTAGAAACATTAAACCGAAGCCAAGAGTAACGAGCATCGGCGTCACCAGACCCCATTTACTGGGGCACGTGCCCCAGTATAAATGAGCTGTGCCCCAGTATAAATGAGCTGTGCCCCAGTATAAATGAGCTGTGCCCCAGTATAAACGAGCTGTGCCCCAGGATAAATCTCATGAATATTTGCAACAGCGATACATTTTTTTAATGCATCAATTTAGATAATTCCAACAGGAGGAGACGTATATTTCTACTCAAATGCGCAGCAAGTGTGTTGTTAACTCCAAATTGAGGATGAATTAGCGCCCCCACGTCCGCGCATGTCGCTGCATGAACTGCAGGTGAACTAACACGCTGCTCTCAACTGAGTTGGATGGGACACTGTCCACGACGCATTTTTAGTTACCGGTAACATTTCTTACCTGTCAATTTTATTATTTTCCCAGTGAAACCACATGATTTATAGGCTACTGACTGAAAATTACTGCATTGGTTTGTAGATGGATATCAGGATATTATTTACGCGAAGCAGAGACAGGGAAGCAGTAAAACAAGATGAGAGAGAGGGAGGTAAGGTCCGGGATGAATTAGTGATTTAAGCTAAGCAGTTACATTAGGGACGTTATAAGCAATATGATAGATATTTACATAAATATAAATTTACATTTTTTGCTGTAGAGGATGAGAATGAAGGTACTGGAGTAGGAAAGGGAGGAGGAGGCGAGACTGACAGGCAAGAGACAGGTGAGACAGGAGAGACAGGACCATGAAGGTGATGAGGGATCAACAACCAGCTTCCACAAACGAGAAGGAGACATTAGTGACTTAGGGGGGAAACATGATGGTCCTAAACAAGTGAAGGTGTCCCACAATCCCCAGCACAAATTTGGAGTAAAAAAAACTTTCATTTAATTCAAAATAGTTTGAAAGCTTTCCTGATTGAAAAATAAAGCCTTGTCATCAAGGATATGCAGTGTGTTTTCAACTTGCTTGATGACATCATGTTCCCACACTAACGCAGGTCATCCAGATCTCCTCACCATCCCAGTCTACAGCTGGAGTTGTGAAAGGTCATTCAGTGTGTTGAGAAGCTCCACACTTGGCTGAGGTGCACAATGAGACAAGAAAGGCTCCACCATCTTGCTATTTTATCAGTTGAAAAGGAAGAACTTTCTAAGCTGAGTCACAGTCTAGTGATTGACCGCTTTGCAAAAATGAAAAATAGGAGGGACACTTTAATGCTCAAAAAATAAAAGAAAAACTTAGTTCAGGTTGAGTTAAACTTTCCCCTGAACTAAAACTCTGACACCTAGGAATTAATGATTACTTCAGAATGTGTATAAGGAAACGTTTTATTTTTTATAGCTGCAATGTTGAAAATGTTCATGTTTGTTAAAACAAATATGCTCTTACACTCATTAATATCTCCACTGGTAATTTTGGTAGGAATGTATCAGGGTGGGGCAGTATGCTTGTCTGTATTTGTGTATGGAAGGAGGGGCATATACGATAGGGGGCCAGTGCCCCAGTAAAGCTTTGTGCCTAGCAACGCCCCTGGTAACGAGTAACGTTTGTTTTAAAAATGTAAGGAATAGAAAGTACAGATGAAAATGTAATGATGTCAGAAGTAGGAAGAAGAATAAGTAATGGAGTAAAGTATAGATACCTAAAAACTGTACTTAAGTACAGTAATAAACTTTTTGTAGTTCACTACTTGACACCTCTGCCATTATCTGAAAATAGATGTGAGCCTCTTCCTGTCTGCCATCCCTTCCCTGGATGTTCTCTCCCATTTAAGGGAATGTCCAGGTGGAGGCTCCATCACCATGATGGAAGAGCTGGAGTTTAAACCTGAGTGAACTGCTCCTCACCTCCGCTCCCCCCGTCGCCTCCTTCTTCCTCTGCAGACGCTCCACATCATCGATCTCATACACCTTTATCTCAAACGGTTCCTTCAGCGGGGGCCGGTCCACCCACTGACCCCCCGCCTTCCGGCCCAGGGTGGAGGCGTCTGGCAGAGGAGCTGGGATCAGCCTCCGCCTCAGGAAACCTCCTGTAAGGAAGGAAAGTAAGGGTTAAAGATGAAAACGGTGAAACATGTTGATTATTTTCCTGAAATAAATTCAAAACATTCAACTCTAATGAAATATTGATTCATTTAGTGATGGATTTGATCATGATTGATTCAGAGTTCAAAACAGGATGAGATCTATCACTTTAACTATCATAGAAAGAAATGAGAAGAGTGTTGGAGCACCTCTCCCCCCCCCACTGAAAAAACATCTAGATATAAGTAAAAATGTCTTAAATTAAGTGTAATTACCCTTGATTTAAGTAGGTAAATTAGATGATATGCCAATGGAATGAGGATTTTTACTCTTAAAATAAGATAATTGGATAATATGCACTTGAAAGAAGACAATGCAATTGTGTTTTCTTATTTTAAATGTAAATTTTCTTGTTCTTTTTGCAAAATGTCTCTTTTATCTCCTCAATCAACAACAAATGCACTTATTTTAAGAAAAAATGACTTATCTAGATTTCCATTTTTTTCAGTGCAAAAAAGACATTTCATCCCAGCGCTTCGTGTCCTGAGCCCGTGACATCATCAATGAAAACTAAATCATGTCACAGACTCTGCATCACAATGACAACACTAAATCAAAAACTGCAAATGGCAATATATATATATATATATATATATATATATATTTAATGCTCTTTTTTTTCTTCTCCCACATGTTTAGATTTGATCCCTACTGCACTTTCTAGAAATGGAAATTTCTAAAAATTTTTGTATAGCTTCTTTTTCTATGTCTGCTTCTGTCTCCTTGAACCCCAGTGGGCCTCAGCAGATGGCCGCTCACACTGAGCCTGGTTCTGCTGGAGGTTTCTTCCTGTTCAAAGGGAGTTTTTCCTCTCCACTGTCGCTACAAGCATGCTTAGTGTGAGGGATTGCTGAAGAGTCAATGAGTCGATGCAATCAGCTGGTTTTTCTTAGAAAGAAAAATTTGAATCAATCTGACTGGATGATCTGGTGAACTGGAAAGTGACCTGAGATGACATGATATGAATTGGAGCTATAGAAATAAACTAAATTGAATTTGTAATATGCATGCTCAGGGAAAGGGATTGCTGCAGAATTAACTTTGCAGTGCAAGTACCTGTCTATTGTCTTTAAAGTAAAAGTCGCTCATATTCAGAATTCAAACTTCTGAAAGTTCTTTAAATATAAAATGATTCCATCCTGTTCAATAAATGATCAGTTTTTTTAATTCAGAGTAATTTTCATGTGAATGTGCTTTACTGGAGGCATCCATGTTTGTCAAAGAACACTACTGCCACCTACTGGTTTGTGACGTCACGGTGCGGTATCGCCTGTTGATCAAGTCCCAGTGCTGTATCTGTTGTTTGTCACAACGCGCTATTATCCAAGTCATCTTGAAAACATTCTTCTTCCAAATGTTGGCTACATATTACGTGTTTTTTCTCTGGCCAGAAGTTCGATGGCAAATCCTCCCTCTTCAAGTTGGCGATCCAACGACCAACCCGTCCGTTTGACTCAGTTTTGGAAGGATTAGATTTGGGGTTTTCGTTGAAACGGTAGCAGGAAGAGGCTGTTCCATCCAATCATGTTCCATCTGGAAACCTTCCGTTGAAGTAATTTTGGGAAGGGGCGAAAATACTGGTTAGCTGATTGGCCTATGTTGGTGATAGACGGGCCAAATAAACCAATCAGATCAACGAAGCATATGACGTACTAACAGAGCGACGACGAAGAGGAGCCAATTGATAGATCAAACTCTTGGTGAAACCAGTCGGGAGAAGAGCAAAAACATCTTTTCCTCTGAGAAAAGCCTCCAGAGCAGTGTTTTGCTCTTCTTTCAGTGAAGAAATACTCTGTAATTCCGATAAAACTTGCTGGATAGCCACACTAACGCTAGTTTCATTGGCTGAAGCCGCCATGTTCTTTAGACTGAACTGTCGCGCTTCTCGTTGCGTCACACCTCAACCCGCCTCAAAGCCAACGCTGATTGGACGTTCGTTTGGTGAACGGCTCCAAATTTTCTTTAACGGAGAGTCTCCAGACTGATTAGCGAGTGAAACCTTGAAAGCTCGCGAGATCAGGATGGTCTCACGAGGCTAGATCCTGGATGTGTTTTATGAGAAACTTGACAACAGGAAACTAAAGTTTATATAAATATATTTCTCTTTTTCAAAAGGTAAACAGAAGCGTGAGACTTTAAACGCACCAAATCCTGAAAACCCATTAGCTGTAATTCCAAAAACGTGAAAGAAAAACGATCCACTGGAGTTCGAGGCTATTGCAGAAGCCCAACAAAGCCTTGTTTTTGTTTAAAAAACATGGGAGTCTCTGCTTAGTCTGCTGCGACCTGGTTCCGGATAAAGCGGGAGACGACGAGTCGAGTACGAGTAACATGCAAACTGAAACGGACGAACGGGTCCACCCCTTTGGAACGGGGGTCATTTGGCTTCTTGGTTCGTCCTTTTCGATTTGCTTATTTTCTAAACAAATAGAAGGCTTTGTTGGTCCACTCTATAAAAGCCTGGAACTCAACACTAACGCTAACGAGAAAGGTCTTCAAACTTGTAAACTAAGTCCAGTGGATTGTTTTATTTTTATTTTTTTGGAATGACTATGACTTGGATGGCTGAGAATCTTCACCATCATCTGTAGATAATCTTATTCTCTCGTTCACCACTGTCTTCCTGCAGTTATTAGCTGATTGAAAGGTGGCGCCGACCCCCTGAAGACCTCAGTTATCATCTTAACTATTTAAAACAAGCAGCTGTCGCTTTGCTGCTGCATAAAAATTAGTTATAAGTGAATCCAAGGCAGCATCTGTTACTGCTGATCATGTGCCTGCCTGTAAAAGACGACTGAGCCGGCGTCAGGCTGAGGGGTGAGTGTGAGGGTGAGGAAGGAGGGTGGGGGAGTGATAATGACTTTGAAGTGTGCGCTGGAAATCCTCATGAAACCTTCATGATGCAGAACTGCTGCGATTCCCAGGCTGGCGCAGGTCAAGCATGCAGCCTTCTGCATGAATCACAATCACCTGCAGGAAGGTGAACGGCTGCGAGCTCCGACGCCGATAACAGGCGTGGATCTGTGCAACAGAGGATTCCACGCGCTCAAACGGCAGAGATGGATTTTACAGAAGCCGCAGCAGCAATCCTACCTGTGCTGCTCATTGTGCTCGGCTGTCATCACGATGCTTTAAGCGAGCGGTGACTTTCATCGCCATCTTAACGCCCCGACGGATAGAAAAATCCATAAATATGGTAATTTCTCCATATTTCCTCAGAAGGAGATGAGTTTTATGGCTCTGTTACTTTCTGAGCCGACAAATGGAGTTTCTAAAAGAGGGATGTGACTCTGGCTGAGCATCAAACCTCATCCAAAAATAATTGCTTCATACAGAAATGTGAAATAGCTGCATTAAGGTTCAATTTCATATCTTATCCTTTAGAGCATAAAGATTTTCAGAAACATTTTAAATGTCAGTCAGGATTTAAACATTTCAATGAAACCAGTGAGATGCTGATATCTACTGGTTCCCAACTCAAGATATTTCAGAATTTTTTTTTTTGTCCTCACATCCCAGAAATGCACACTAAAGATTCAGACACTATCACCACTTTTTCTAATGAACGTCTACACTGGAAAAAAATCGGAATCTTTTTAAATTATTTTTTCTTAAAATAAGTGCATTTGTTCTTGGATTGAGGAGGTAAAATAAACATTTTGCCAATAGAGGAAGACAATTTACACTTAAAATAAGAAAACCCATTTGCATTGTCTTATTTCAAACGCATATTATCTAATTATCTTATTTTAAGAGTAAAAATGCTCATTCCATTAGCAAACTATCTCATTTACCTGCTCAAATTAAGGGTAAAACACTTAATTTAAGACATTTTTACTTATTTCTAGATTGTTTTTCTAGTGTAGCATTTCTCTAATTCAGATTAGGTCAAATATTAAAGATATTTGTTTTAGATAAAGATCCGTAATCTAAACTAGTGTGGAAATAATATATAAAAAAACAAAAAACAGACAAACATTGAGGATGTGGAATGGTCTACTCAAGCCCTGACCAATCCAGGTATGGAAAACTTGAATTCAGTTTATTTCTACACTGCAATAAATCACAATCTAGATAATTAATTTTGTCTTAAAGTGCATTTTTTCTTGAATTGAGGAGGTAAAAGATCAATTTTTCCAATGGAACAAGACAATTTACATTTAAAATAAGAAAAAAAAACAATTTTATTTTCTTTTTTCAAGTTTATATTATCTAATTATCTTATTTTAAGATTAAAAATACTAATTCCATTGGCAATTGTCCTTATTTACCTACTCAAATTGAGGGTAAATACACTTAATTGAAGACATTTTGACTTATTTCTTGATTGTTTTTGCGGTGTATTGCGCCAATTCACACCACATGTTATCTCAAGTCAATTTAGAGGTAATTCAATCAATCGTCCAGACAGATTGGTTAAAAGTTTTCTATGGAAAACCAGCTGATTGCATTCAAGCGTTGACCTTCCAGGATTCGCTTCTTTTGGATGAGCATTTAAAGGAAAAGTCGGTCAGCAAAGAACAATCAATGGATCATTATTATAAAACATTAATTTTTGTTGCGATGACTGAGTCTGGGAGCGGCCATTTTTGCCCAAATATAGTAGCCCCTCCCTCCTGCCATCTTCCAGCAGTGACGTCACGGTGCGGTAAGCCTAGCGCCATTCTCCCCGCTTTACAAGCTAAATCAATGGGAACTACTAGACACATCTGCAATCAACAACAATTATTGAAGATTTCCAGAGGACTTCACCATTGAAATTCACCAGAGCTATAGTGAAACTGACAATGCCCACGTGCATGGCAGCTGGATGCTGGAATACATCGGGTAAAAGTGGAAAAAAGAGTTATTCCACCTTTCTGATTCCTGATCCTCCACGGACGGGTTGGTCGTTGGATCGCCAACTTGAAGAGGGAGGATTTGCCATCGAACTTCTGGCCAGAGAAAAAACCCGTAATATGTAGCCAACATTTGGAAGAAGAATGTTTTCAAGATGACTTGGATAATAGCGCGTTGTGACAAACACCAGATACAGCACTGGGACTTGATCAACAGCCGATACCGCACCGTGACGTCACTAACCAGTAGGTGGCAGGAGTGTTCTTTGACAAACATGGATGCCTCCAGTAAAGCACATTCACATGAAAATTACTCTGAATTAAAAACACTGATCATTTATTGAACAGGATGGAATCATTTTATATTTAAAGAACTTTCAGAAGTTTGAATTCGGAATTTAACCCGACTTTTGCTTTAATAGACAGGTACTTGCACCGCAAAGTTAGTTCTGCAGCAATCCCTTTTCCCTGAGCATGCATACAGTAAAAGTGGAGAGGAAAAACTCCCTTTTAAAAAGAAGAAAACTCCCGCACAACCAGATTAGTGTGAGTGTCCTTCTGCTGAGGCGAACTTATGATTCAATGATAATCAGCTAACTCGTCAGTTCCCCTGGTTGTGTAAGCGGCGTGTAACGCTGCTCATTTTGAGCTCATCATAGCAACTGTAGTTAGTCAGCGCAGTTCCACTGGGTGTGCAGCAGCGCACTTCGGGATCATACAAGACATTCCTGTTGCTTGATGCTTCTCTAAAATACTGGGCTCTTCTAGCAGGAAGTCAGTCAATGGAGAGCAAAGTGTATCCAGGTCAGTTTACGAGTTACAGACTATGTGTACATTTATTGGACTTTAATTTAACAAATCCTGTTCATACAAGAATAACTGAAAAACTAAATACCCTTTGAAAATCAAATGTAAAGGGATTAGATAAAGAGCACGTGTTAGTAGCAGTAAAGGCCAAATAACCAATTTACTGGTTTGTTGTAGTATCTGAATCATGCAGGAACGTTACTATAGCACAATGACCAAATCCTGGCGTTATCCAAGTCCAACTACACAGAGCTGCTTTGCTCTGAAAATGTTCCCAGTGAAATAATTCCACATCAGTGGAACCCTACAGTAATCAACATCCCAAAATCTGTTTCTAAGACAACTTCAATGTTGCCTGACTCAAATTTTTAAGAGTTTAATTTGGAGATACTCCATACAGTATCTATGGGAAGTGTCATAACAGACAGGCATAAGCCAGCAAAGGTCATCTCTCCACCAGCACACTGCACAGAGTGATTTTTTTCTATGATATTGATGGAAAAGTGAGTCATTCTTTATTGTAAAACATTGACACAGCTGGTTCACTTAAAGGTATAGTGGATGATTTAGCAAATTTTTGAAAAGACACGCCCTCTCCACAAAAACAATGCAAATGCACAACCCTGTACCTGCTCCCAAGAGGGAACGCCTATTAAATGCGTGCAAGGGCATGCACAAGTTAAAAGTTGCTGTTTGCATCGCTTATACTAGCTTGCTTTCCAAAAGATTTGCCATTTTTCCTCTATGTCAGACTCACCACGGGTAAGTGAAAATGGGGACGAGCGCATACGACGGCCTTATGTAAACATATCACCAGAATGATTGACGATTAGGAGGACCACTTATTTTGATGATCCACGCTGAAAAATAACATCCTCCACTATACATTTAAGACTGCTTATTGAAGGGTAGTTATATTTTTAGTTCCTACTCACCGTTTCCTCTCTTTTTGGGAGATTTGGACACTTTGCCTCGGTTGGACAGTGACACTCCACTCTCACTCATGGAGTCATGTGCTGACGAAGTGCTACCGGTTGTCTCGCTGTCCCGGATCATGCTCTCATATCCACTGCTGCCCCCGCTGTGGTAAAACAAGGCAGTGCGGCCCATGGCAGGAGGAAGCTCTCCACTGAGGATGCTGCTGTTGTCACTGCCATGTCCACTGCTGTAACGCTGTGGTCTCCGGGGCGGTGTAATCTTGCTATAAGGTGAGGGCAGAGGCTTGTTGACGCTACTTATCCCGCAGTCCGCACTTTCACTTTCTGCAGCCCCCTTGCTGAGCTGCTTTTGACCAGCAGCGAGTTCGCTGACCCGGGAGTTAGCTGCCCTGCTGATGACCTGCTTTGTGCCCATGATAGTTCCTCTTCCTGTTTTAGCTCCATTTCCAGCTCGGACAAGAGACTTGCCAGTAGGAGGTAGGTTGGCATTGTGTACTGATGGAGTTGGAGAAGAACTCAGACTTTTTGAGCTGCTCGTTGACAACGTTCGGACTTTCAATCCACCAGCACCACGAGAGTTACCATTGCCACGTAACTGCCCTAGTTTGCTGGCAGTTGAAGTGAAAGTAGAAGAAGCTTGGGGGCAGGTGGGGATATTTAAATGTGGAAGGCCTAGTTTTGGCACGGATCTGTTGGATTTGCAGCTGATCCCATTACCAGCACCATTACTATCTCTGAACACCTCAGGTTTCAAAACAGTGGATGTTGGACTGTCACACCTCTCAAGAGATCTCAAGCTGCCAGAGAAACTGTGAGTATCTGCTTTGGCCCCTCTTGTCTTCAGACTGGATGTTCTAGCAGAATCATGATCAACTTTTAAAGCAGACATTTTGTGATTGAATGAATCAGCTCTGCATCTGACAGTGAATTCCTCTTCTGAGGCTGAGCTTTTAGGGAAAGGAAACTTTCCATTGTTGTTGCTTGTTTTTAAGGCACTTGGAGACCTTGTTTTTTGTTCTTGGCTTGACTGTCTGGCAAATAGAGGAGTAGAAGAGATGCTTCCAGATCCAGACTTGGAGATCATGCTGCTTTTCTGTCCATTTGCCTTTTTTCCTAGTGATGAATACCTTAACGTCCCTGTCATACCGGCAGATTCTCGATCCCATTGTACTTCAGAGCTCTGAGGAGTGGAAACAGTTCCCAAGGTTGTTGCACCTCTAGTAAGCTTTGGCAGCTTAACAAGAGTATCTCCCCTTCTGCTTGTAGACTTCTCGCAGCCATCAATAACTCTCTGAGCCGTGGAAGACCCTTGTGCCTTTGAAGGCCGGGGCACACTGTTGCTGTTTCCTCCGGACCTCTTTGGGGAGATTGCAGCTATGCCACTTCTTGTTTGCTTACCTCCAGAGATAAATTCAACCTCTCTCTGATCTATAAAGTTACTTCCCTGAAACCAAAAGTCTTCCCGTCTGCTGCTGCCTAAAGCTGCAGAGGAGGTAGGTTTGGTTTTCCTGGGAAGACTGGAGTGGTGGCTGTGTTGGGATATTTGCGCTGAAGTTGAAGTGTTTAAGATATTAGCTCTTACCTTAGAGGGTCCTTTAGGTGTGGCTTTGGGATCAGAGAAAGGAGAAGCCTTAGTAAATGATGGTTTGTTTGGTGTGTTAGGGTCACTGTCCAGCTCTGAGAAACAGATACCGCTGTCATTCAATGAGCTCTTCAGGCCATGCTGCAGAAATGGCTGTCGATGGAATATGTTAGGTGACGTCAGAACGGACGCTCTATCCTCTGCTGTTCTCTCATCTCTCAAGAGAAGCCTGCTGACTGAATTGCTGTCTTGACTTTTTTGTTGTGACCCAGCAGATGAATGGCATTCTTGTCTGGTAACATCATGCTGAGTTGTGTAAGCATCATACTCATCATTGATGCTACTGATGATGCTGACTGGACGAGAACCTGTAGCTAGGGACTGCAGGGAAGCCTCGGGATTGAAGCTGAGGAGGTTTGAAGGGCGGCCGTTGTCTGGGACAAGGCCAAGTGGAAGCTCCTCTATGACCGTGAACACAAGCTCGTCCTCTCCGTTCAGTTCCACAGGTTGCTGAAGTGTGATTGTGGTCCTGAGAAAGTCCCTATCCAGGCATCTACCTAACAAAGCTGCTCGAATGCCGCTGACCTCCATGGGATAACTGATGGTGTGATGGGGCCTCCCCATGTCCGGTAATTCCAGAGGTTGACTTTGTTCTGGTGCTTGATAGCTCATACCCACAGGAGGAGTCCTGCTGAGAGCTTCCCCAGAGTCAGATGCTCTCATGGGTCTCTGGGGTAAGGACTGGGGTGACAAGGACTTGCTTACCCCTCCTCTAACTTTCTCTCTTACCACAGGCTCTGGATCAGAAGTATAAGGCTCGCTGGACGCCACCAAACATGGCTGAATGAGGGCACCAAGGAGTTTTTCCCCATCAGCACTTGTCCTTTTGGAGGATTCCAATGGGGTTCCAGGTGACGAAAGTCCGCTCTCTCTGTGATCCGTTTCAGTTAAGTTCAGGAAGGAGTTCTTGTCAGGTCTGAGTCCAGTTTGATTCTTCACTGCTTGTGTTGCTCTGCTCTCTGTGCTCAGTGGGTTCGGTGCTTCACTTCCATCAATGCAGTCCAGTCTCTCCTGCAGCTCTGCAAATGTGTTGCACTTAAAGTGATCTCCATCTGAACGGGGTGAATCTTTGGTTCGCTTCTTGTTCAATGAGGGAATGATGGGGACGAAAGAAGGCGGGCCCTCGTTGTCGCTTAATTCCCGGTCAGATATTGCTATTCCACCGGGTCCGACGTAAATAACAGTGTCGCATGACTGTTCACTGCTGGAGGAATAGTCAGGATCGTTGGAAAGCAGCAGCGGTGTTTCAGGGTCCAGAGCCACAATCCTGGGGTACAAAGGTTGAACATGAGGAGGTCGATGGGATGTGCCTTCCTCACACGAACTGTCACCCCCAGAGGAACTGGAGGCATACTGCAAATAATAAAACAAATGGTCAAAACAAAAAGAATTTCAACCTTCGTTTAAAGCAACTGGTGTGTACTCAGGTCAGAGTCCTGCCCTGGGTCTGTTACCCGTGGGTGTCCGGCGGGTACTCATGTACGGGTATATATATGAATAAAATGCAGATACCATAGAGTTACAGTATGAATGGAACTTATTTGTATTTTCTTATTTAGTAACTTTACATCTTGAAAAATTACTCGATTCAAAAATATCCAGATAACAGCGGTTTTCAAGCAACAAGGCAAACCTTCATATTTCAACCAATTTACAGCTCTTAATTTGTGAGCGCAGTGCACACTGGATGTGAGCTTTACTGCCTCTGTTATTGCAAATGGATGTGTGTAAACTTTATGATCACGGGTCCATTCGGTCCTGGCCGGGTTTTAAATGGGGATAATTGTGGGTAATGGATCGAGTCTGGGTTCTGAACTCTATAGCTGTGAGTGGATACAGTTTTGAAAAATCTGATGAGTGCAGGACTCTGAAAGTATGGCTTGATAACAGAAGTTGGACCTGAGTGTTTCTGGATTTTACAGTAACCCAGTTCTCATATTTTTGTGTGTCATATTGGGATGGATGAAGTTATAATACAGACTATTTTTAGAGAGAGTCTGCTACTGCTGACCTAAAAAGTACAGAAGAGTTTCCCTCCAATGAAGAATTAATAACATTAATTAAAGCTGGGCACACACAGTGCGATATCTTTAATCGTTGCACGCAGCTAAAGCTCAAACTGTACGACGAAACCGCAGGGTTTAAAAGTTCACAGCTCACGATGATTGTTCTCACACTGTGCTACCCGGCGCTCTGATGTGATCTACCTGCTCACACTGCACGTCCAAAAGCCACACGTTGCACTCAGCACTGAGAGTTGGCGATGGTCGGAATCGTCAATTTGAAGGAAGAAGAACTCCCTTGTTTGCACATGCGCAATGCTCGAGGTTCTGGTAAATCGGCTCGTAGCTCTGCTTCAACAGCAGGATTTGTCTATGAACACCTCAAGAGAACTGACTGAATTTTAAACATGTTTGATTTTTTCCCAAACTTACGATTCCTGATCGGGAGGTGGTTGTGAGAGGCTGATGGTGATCACGGTTTCGTCGCACAGTTTTACCCTGGGTATAATACACAATGCGGGACACACGAGGAGGCTGAAACTCGGTCCAATCAAAAACATTCTTGCACAACTTGAGAATCGGCCCGAAAAGGGCAAACAAATCGTACAGTGTAAGCCCGGCTTAAGGCATGGGTGTGTTTAGATATGGAGGATGTCGATTTGAAAAAAAAATTATTTCTTAAAAGACATTTTTACTTTAAACTGGACTTCTCCCCCCCCCCCCAGCGTTTCATTATCATTTCACTGTCACAAGTACAGAGCACCAAAATTAACTCTCTGCATTCAGCCCATCCCCTTGGGGATGCAGTGGGCTGCCATTTGCAGCGCCCAGAGAGGGGTTAAGTGTCTTGCTCAGAGACCCAGAGTGGCAATCTGTGGGAGTGGGGCTCAAACTCAGGACCTCAGTATTCCAAGCTCTATGCCCTAACCACTAGGCCGCCACTCCCCATTCTTCATGCTGTTGCTTTTCCTGATGAAAAGCTTTGGAACAGATAAAAAATGTGGGTTAATACCCTGAAAAATAAAGATTTCTGCTTAGATAGAGCTGCAGTCGCAGATTATTTATCTAAGTTAGAACATGTAATAATGCTCAGAGCTCCTAACCACATGATGATACCCGTTATACAGGTGATGAGATAAACATCCATGGCTAATTTCTGAGTTAAAAAAAAGGACACAATACATTTTGACGAATAACTAAAATGAAGGTTATGTTGATTTTTATCAGCTATATTCTTAAAAGTACATTTAAAATGCTACCGATTGCCTACAGAAGAATCGTCCTCTAAAACCTGAGTTCTGTCGTGTTGGGAAAATGGGTACCAAAAATTTGGTTGTTGATTAAACTCTCATTGGAGAAGTTAGTATAGTTATTAGCGATTTATATATGAGTACAATTTAGGAAAGGATGTTTTTCCAAAGAGGGACTAAAAACAGGTCTTTAATTTGGGTAAGAGCTGGAAAAAAAAATGTCTAAAAAATGTGTTTTGTACAGGACAGAAATAATTTCTATTTGCTTATTTAAAAGAAAAACAACATAATAATAATAATAATAATAATAATAATAATAATAATAATAATAATAACAATAATAATAATGATAATAATAATAACAATTGAACGTTATTGATCACATTGTAGAAATTTTTCTCTGCATTTAACCCCTCCCCTTGGGGAGCAGTGGGCTGCCATTGTGCGGCGACCAGGGAGCAGCGTGGGGTTAAGGGTCTTGCTCAGAGACCCAGAGTGGTACCTACTTGGCCGCCACTCCCAAAGCATGGTGTCACTGTGTTTATTAATATATAAGAGAGTCAATTTGTAGTTATTTGTTGTCTTTTCTTATAAATAAACTAACAGAGGAAAGAATTGAATAAAAAATGAAGTACTTTGGATTTCTTCTTCCTCATGCGGTGGATGCGGGACGCCAGCTGCACCGTGGTCAGCGTCTCCATGTAGTTTGCCGGTAAGTCGGAGATGTGGGCGATCATGGTGGTTCTACAGTTGATGTTACCCAGAGACTCGCTGAGCAGCATGGTGAGCTTGCTGTCCCTGAATAATAGATCAAGAAAAGCCTCGTTAGACCCAGGGAAAGGGGAAAGGATGCTTCCTGGGCCCCAGAAAACCCCACAGGACCCCAGAGACCGTTCATTACTCTGTGCAACATTTGGAGTCAGTCTGGCAAAAAGAAGAACTCTCATCTGACATTCATAAAGCGCACTTTGAACTAAACGCCACATGCGATCTCTTACATGACGTACAGTAAGAAGCTCTGCCTTTGAAGAGACCTGGAGTAAAGCTGGATGAGATTTACATCCTACAGTCGATGCTTTTTATTTAACCCAGAGAACAAAGCTGGAAATATCATGATTTTAGACATATACTGTATATCTATTATTCTGTGCTATGATCAAATATTCACTTATTTCAGCTACAGGTACACTATATTATCCCATTTAAATTCTAGGAATCAGCTGTTCCAATCACTCCATGGTGTAAAAGATCAATCCCTAAGCATGGAGACTGTTGTTACAAACGTTGGTGAAGGAATGAGTCGCTGTCAGGAGCTCAGTCTATTCCAGCATAGAACTGTGATAGAAGCCAACTTAAATTAAATACTCCACAGTCAGTTGTATTATTAGAAAATGGGCTTCCATGGTCAGCAGCTGCATCCAAGCAGTACATTAGCAAGTGCAAAGCAAAGCGTTGGATTCTCTGGAGTGACGAATTGCTCTTCATCTGGAAAACTGATGAACCACTTTGGGCAGGAGAGCAGCTCTTATCTGACTGCACACTTTGACAAGTTTGGTGGCGGGGACGTCATGGTGTGGGGTTGTTATTTAGACATGTGCAATCCCATGATCTCAGCTTTGTGGGAAAAGCTCGGATGGATGGATGGATGGATGGATGGATGGATGGTTGGATGGATGGATGGTTGGATGGATGGTTGGATGGATGATTGGATGGATGAATGGATGGTTGGATGGATGGTTGGATGGTTGGATGGATGAATGGATGGTTGGATGGATGGTTGGATGGATGAATGGATGAACGGATGAATGGATGGTTGGATGGATGAATGGATGGTTGGATGGATGGATGGTTGGATGGATGAATGGATGAATGGATGAATGGATGGTTGGATGGATGAATGGATGGTTGGATGGATGGTTGGATGGATGAATGGATGGTTGGATGGATGAATGGATGGTTGGATGGATGGTTGGATGGATGAATGGATGAACGGATGAATGGATGGTTGGATGGATGAATGGATGGTTGGATGGATGGATGGTTGGATGGATGAATGGATGAATGGATGAATGGATGGTTGGATGGATGAATGGATGGTTGGATGGATGGATGGTTGGATGGATGGTTGGATGCATGAATGGATGGTTGGATGGATGAATGGATGGTTGGATGGATGGATGGATGGATGGATGGATGGATGGATGAATGGATGGTTGGATGGATGGATGGATGGATGGATGATGGATGGATGGATGGATGAATGGATGGTTGGATGGATGAATGGATGGTTGGATGGATGGATGGTTGGATGGATGAACGGATGAATGGATGGTTGGATGGATGAATGGATGGTTGGATGGATGGATGGTTGGATTGATGAATGGATGAATGGATGAATGGATGGTTGGATGGATGAATGGATGGTTGGATGGATGGATGGTTGGATGCATGAATGGATGGTTGGATGGATGAATGGATGGTTGGATGGATGGATGGATGGATGGATGGATGAATGGATGGTTGGATGGATGGATGGATGGATGATGGATGGATGGATGGATGGATGAATGGATGGTTGGATGAATGGATGGTTGGATGGATGGTTGGATGCATGAATGGATGGTTGGATGGATGAATGGATGGTTGGATGGATGGATGGATGGATGGATGGATGGATGGATGAATGGATGGTTGGATGAATGGATGGTTGGATGGATGGTTGGATGCATGAATGGATGGTTGGATGGATGAATGGATGGTTGGATGGATGGATGGATGGATGGATGAATGGTTGGATGGATGGATGGATGGATGGATGGATGGATGGATGCATGAATGGATGGTTGGATGGATGAATGGATGGTTGGATGGATGGATGGATGGATGGATGAATGGATGGTTGGATGGATGGATGGATGGATGGATGGATGATGGATGGATGAATGGATGGTTGGATGAATGGATGGTTGGATGGATGGTTGGATGCATGAATGGATGGTTGGATGGATGAATGGATGAATGGATGGTTGGATGGATGGATGGATGGATGGATGGATGGATGGATGGATGGATGGATGGATGGATGGATGGATGAATGGATGGTTGGATGAATGGATGGTTGGATGGATGGATGGATGGATGGATGAATGGATGGTTGGATGGATGGATGGATGGATGAATGGATGGTTGGATGGATGAATGGATGGTTGGATGGATGGATGGTTGGATGGATGAATGGATGAATGGATGGTTGGATGGATGAATGGATGGTTGGATGGATGGATGGATGGATGGATGGTTGGATGGATGGATGGATGGATGAATGGATGGTTGGATGGATGAATGGATGGTTGGATGGATGAATGGATGGTTGGATGGATGGATGGATGGATGAATGGATGGTTGGATGGATGGATGGATGGATGGATGGATGAACGGATGGTTGGATGGATGGATGGATGAACGGATGGTTGGATGGATGCTTCCATAATAATCCATAAAGTAAAATGTTTAAATATTTCTAAGTCTGTTCAGTAATTCCGTCATCGACTCCTTATAGATGATCCTCCTTCAGTAACATGGAAGTGACTCTTTAATCAAGCTGAGACCCACATCATCTTTAAAGCTTCATTATTTTATCCTCACCATTCAGGAAAAATCTTCATCATGATTGAAAAAAAGAGACAAAATTAAAAAATGTATCAGCTTAAAAAGACCTCCATGATGGTGAAACAGAGAGAGAATAGTGAATCATTCAGCCAATGAGAGCGGAGCGATGAAGACGGAGCGGAACAACAAACACCCAGAGGACCGAAGTCGCTTAGTTGAACAAAGTAATTAATTCTTCAGCTTAAAGCTCAACCCTCATTAAAAATACATGGGCTCCCACTGGTTCTGTCCCCCACTGCTCCGCAGGGACAATCTGTCACTGGGTTTACTGGGACGCTCAGAGTGCGGCTGGTACCTGTAGGGAACGTGCTTGGCCCCGTTGGACAGCGCCAGGATGACGTTCCCCAGCGCAGACAGGGACAGACACTGACCCCCGCCGCCCTCCCTGGTCCTGCTGATGTCCGTCTCACAGCTGCCCAGGTCCAGGAGGTGAAGACGACTCCTGCCCGACACTGAGGAGCAGAAACAGCAACGTTTCTATGCGGTTAGCAGGCTAAGGCCAACATTTATTACCCAGTCAGCTCTAAGGAATTGTTCTGATTAATCAATGCCCACAATTAGATCTAATACCTGCTAACGGCTGCTAATCACATGAAAACACAAAGTCGGTCAGTTGTTTCATAAATTATATCGAATCACACTTTTAAAGCAGATTTTTAACAATAGAAACTGTTAGGCTTGTTAGGTTTCCCCAACTTTAACCTATAAAGAATGAAACAAAGACAGTGTAAGATTGTTCCTGACCCTGCTTTGCAAAGCAGAAGAGCAGTATCTTCCTCTGCATCTTCGTCTTGCTCCACGCTTGCAGGCTTATTTATTGAGCAGTCAACACATTACAAGAGCAGGCGAGAGTTTCGATCACGCAATCTCTTAGACATAGCATGAACTTTTAAGATAGGGAACTCGTCTGGTTTCAGTATAAGCTTTTAAAAAAGGGGTCGGGGGTCATGAACTTTTAACCTCTGTTTCTTAAATGAAAAACAGGAAAGCATTCTTGCAAAAAATTTGACCGTCTTATGACCTGCATACGTTGTTTCCACTGATGACAGTAACATAGAAAAACAAAAATGATTAAAAACAATATAAGAGATATAAATGAATAAACTGATAAAAACAACAGAAATCATAAAACAACAAAAATCATAAGAACTCCAACAGAAACAAGAAGACTTAGATCAATATAGAAGCGAGATAGTATGTAGTAAAAGGTAAAAAAATAAAATAAAATAAATATGATCAATAATTATATGTATATAAGTTTACACTGTAAAAAATAAAAGTCATTTTTTTCTAACAATCTGTATTTTTCTCTTGTTCTGAGGCAAAGATCATTTAAAATTTAACACAAAAAATTCATTGTTTATTATTTCAAATGCATATGTAATGATCTTATTCTAATGGCTAAATACTCTTTCCATTGTCAGATCCGAGGGCAAACGCTTTTATTTCAATTTAATTTAGTTTATTTCTATAGCGCCAATTCATAACTCAAAGTTTTCTATCTAAGGAAAACCAGCTGATTGCATCGACTCTTCAGCAATCCCTCGCACTAAGCATGCTTGTAGCGACAGTGGAGAGGAAAAACTTCCCTTCGGAAAAAACAGGAGAATTTCAATCAATCTTTGCTTATTTTTATATCAGCTTTTTGCATTGTAACCGCACTATTGCAACAAAACAACACTAAAAACATTTTAAAACTTGAAAAAGCTGCATTTAAAAGGTAAAATGCCTTAAAGGTAGCTTGTAGGCAACAAAAACATGTTTTGGATCAAATCATGTGTGATGAGTGCTTCCAAAGTGCTTCCAAACTAAAATTTATTTTCATGCTGCAATAATCAGGTATTTCTGCAGCTCTAATATGGCATTACTGGATAGTTAATATGTCTAACATTTCTTTTGGAATGTTGAAATATGTTGACATGAACACAGACCCTCTATTTTGTCATTAGTGCCTCCTTTTCTCCACGATGACGTAAAACATTTCAGTTTAAACCTAACTTTTCAATGCGCTCCATTTAGAAGCAGAATCTGTAGCAACAATCTGTTTAAGTTAAGTAAAGCCGGGGATACACTGGCCGTACGATTATTTCAATCGTTGCACAAAGATGAAGCTTGAAAGTGTTTTTAAACCTTCATAGGATCAGAATCAAAGTAATTAGCCATGAGCCAAACTTTTATTGATATTGATAGAAAGTTGTTTGGTTGACAGACAGAGAGCACAACCGGTGGTGAAATTTCACTTAAAGCTCCTTTTCCTGTATTTTAATCATGTAAAGCACTTTGCATTGTATTTCTACTGAATTGTGCTATACAAATAAATTTGCCTTGCCTTGCCTTGCCTTTAAAAATGTGTGCAGCTCTCTTGTGCAGTCAGACGCTATAAGAACCTGTTTGGACAACCTATTCTCATTGTGAGTGCCTATGAAATCGTACGAAAAGTTATGCACCGTAATTTCGTACGTTTTGGACGTTTTTTTCGTCGCATGCGCATCTGACGCACCATTCACGAATATAGAATCTAAATTACAATTAGCCCTAACCCTAACCCTAAGATATAAAACAGCAAGCAACGTAGTTAGAGACATGAATAAGTGATGATTGCACTGTTTTTCCCAGTTTTACGTCCGTCCGCGGATCTGCTTTTTTTTTCTGTCTGCCAGCGCATGCGCACTGATGTGGTTTTTTGAGGAAAAACGTCCAAAACGTACGAAATAGTGTGCATAACTTTTCGTACGATTTCATACGAACTGATAATGAACACAATCAAAGCAACACACCCGCATTTTATCCCCAATAGAGTCCAATAAAATCATCTTCAGAGCTGCTCCTCTGGATGGAAACTGCTTGTTTTCATGTCTCTAATCAGCTCTGATAAATATTCAGCAGCGTTTTTAACCGCCTGCTTATTTCAGTAATTCAAAGCAATGAGGGTATAGAGTTCAGCTGCTCGCATCAGCAGGATTCTAAAAAACTGCTGAGAGCAGCTGAGCGCTGGTCGCTCCATAAACACGGCAGGACGCGAGTCATCAGGCCTCATTAGCCGGGCTGATGTGCTCCAGGAGAGACACAGAGGCAGTAAAACACTGATAACTGAGGAAACGTCTCTGCCAGGTGGACAGCGGGACGATCCTCTGCTACAAACCATCTTGTTGGATCAACGTGAAGCTAATTAGCAGCTACATGTTAGGAAAGCAGACAGAAGAGGAGCATAAAGGCTGCTGAATAACAGGAGTTTATTTCTGCTTAGAATCTGGGGCAGCTGTTTCTCACGAGTCTCGTTTTTTACTCCCTGTGAACGAAAAGATCTGATTTCTTTTACTTTCATCTGCAGTTTTCTGACTTTATTCCCACTTCTAAGGTCTCAGATTAAATCTTATCATTTATCAAAGTCTCAACATAGGCTTTGTGAGGAGCTTTCAAAGGGACATTCTGCCTGTTTTCACTGATTATATGCGAATGTGTTTAGATTTAGATTCAGAGAACAGATTCCTATAAAAAAGGTTTATGAAAACATTTCTGTCTGCTCTAAAAGCTGAAGGAATAAAGGCTTTAATTTGCCAATTAAAGAATTGAGAATTGATCTCCCCAACAGGCTGAATAATTAGCATGAATAGCTAAAACATGTGGGTGATCATCCATCCACCATGTTCTATACAATCTCTACACGTGTATTTATACGATAAAACCTATTTTCTGAATCTGCTGAAATACTAGAACACCTTTGGGTGTTTTTTGCTTTCTTTAAATTTCTAACTTAAAATAAATTGCACATTAATGTTAACAGCACACTGCAAAAATAATCCAGAAATAAGTTAAAAAAAAAATCTTAAATTAAGTATATTTACCCTTAATTTGAGCAGGTAAATAAGATGATCTGCCAATGGAATGAGTATTTTTAACCTTAAAATAAGATAGTTAGATAATATGCATTTGAAATAAGACAATAACATTGTTTTTTCTTATTTTAAAAGGAAATCTTCTTGTTCCATTGGCAAAGTGTCTCACTTACCTCCTCAATTCAAGTAAAAATGCACTTAATTTAAGAAAAAAATAACTTATTGAGATTTCTATGTTTTGCAGTGCAGGGATTATATTGTGCTCTCTCTCAGACTTTAAGGCCAATCAGCAATGAAGAAGCCATTATTAAAAAAACAACAACTAAAGTCAGATTTACAGTCTGGTTAAAAGTTAAAAAGGCCTCAGATCTGTGAATTAAATCGATTTTGTCATCCAAGGCTGTTAAAACATTTTTCTACACTTAAAAAAAATGGAAATCTAGATGAGTAATTTTTTCTTAAAATAAGTGCATTTGTTCTTGGATTGAGGAGATAAAATAGACATTTTGCCAATTGAACGAGACAATTTACATTTAAAATAAGAAAACACAATTACATTGTCTGATTTCAAGTGCATATTATCTAATTATCTTATTTTAAGAGTAAAAAATTCTCATTCCAATGGCATATCATCTAATTACACTTAATTTAAGACATTTTTACTTATATCTACATGTTTTTTTTCAGTGTAATTCTTAAGGAAGGAGGTGAAAGCATCATGTGTGGAGTAAATTTGACAAATTAGAAAACATTGTTATGAAATAACATAAGAAAACTAAAGGAAATGATCGTAACTAGTTCTAAAAAAGTTGCCATCCTGATTTGAAGGGCAAAAAAACAGCAGATAAAAAAAATAAAAATAAAAAACTGGTCAAAAAGATTTAATGTTATGGAATCCTCAAAGACTTGATCCAAGTATCGCTATGCATCCAGGGGTAAAAGAAAGATCCTGTTTTAAATAGAAATTCCAGAGATTTTAGATCATTTATGCAGGAGTCGTGTTGCTGACGCTCAGATTAATAGATCATCGACTGAAATTAACACCAACCTGTTGCCTTGTTGCTCTTGTCCGCCCTCTCCTGGTAGAGGTGAAGCGTAAACAGGAAGTGTGAGTTTCTTCGGGCGTCTTGGTCGTCGGGGGTCCGGCTGCTCCTCCGCTCTGCCAGAGCAGCGTCCAAAAAGAACGCCGCTCGCTCGGCGCTGGAGGCCCGAAGCTCCGTCTGGTTCTGAAGCTGATGGAAAGACGAAGAAATGAAAAGGCAGAGAGTGTTGAAATGCAAACCATCATAAATCCCAGTGTTCACTCAGGTTGTCATGGAGTCACATTTAAACACCTGATTTAGAATATTCCTTATATAAATGGAGTATAATAATGTGGAATAAGGATGTTAAAACATAGAATTCAGGTTAAGCATTTCTTCTTTCTGCTCTGATTCCTCCACCTTTAAACAACACCTGACTTTAACTGAACTCTGGATGAAATTAAGTTTTAAAACTTCACGTCTGACTCTTCCAGCCATCTACGACTCGATGCCGAGCGCCCTCCTCCACCTCTGAGAGATAAAAGACCAAATGAGACAGAATGGGGTTTGATAAAATAAGGACGCCTCTACGAGTGGAGAAAAGAGCGCGGTGACAGGAGAAGAAGAAAATTAAAGTGAACGAAGATAAAACGTGGCAGACTGAAGGAACCCGGGGAGATAAAAGAGGGTGAAACTGTAAAAAGGAAGATCAAAACTAATTGGACAGTTTCAGAAAGAGATGGAGTCCCAGGAGGTGAAGAGGAGGTCAAAGAGAAAAGTGGAGGGAGGAGAAAGAAAAGCAGAACCCAGTAAGTTTAAAGGCGACTCCACGCAAAATGTCCTTGAGGTCTCAGCGTAGCACAATGTCACCATGAGTTTTAGACATTTTATGTTTTTTTATTGTATTTTTGTCTGTCATGGCAGCGATACATTCAATGGATCGGTCAGAAACTGCGCATTGTTAGCTTTCATGCTATCTGTGATAGCGGGCATTTGCCTGGTGGGCAGGTCCTAATTTCAGCCAATTTCGGCCCTCCCTAAATCATACCCGGCTGAAGCTCCTACCTGTGACAGTAAATAACTCAAGGATCTCAAGTAGTAATCCAATGTCAACTCCCTAAATGATGCATGCAGTATATATAGCCCTTCCTTCATGCTCATCCTTGTGACGGTTGGCATATGGTGTCATGTTCTATTTCTTCAAACTGTCTAATCCTTGCACCAAACTAAATCATAAAACTAAAATGCTTTCTGTATACCAAAATTTATGTTTGGATATTTTGCAAAAATATGTTGCGGTGCATGATGGGGTTTAGCATCTAATGGCTAACGTTTCCTGTTAGAAATATTTTATTTATACTCCGTTTGTGTTTCATGGGTTGTGTTCTAATGAATGGTTAGGTTTCGGTTTCTGTTATGATTTTCTTTTTAGTATTCAGTCTTCTTGGTTTTCCATTTGTTGTCCTCTGCTGCCCTCTTGTGTCCTCTTTCCCTTGCTCTGTTTTCTGTTCTGCCCTCACCTGTTTTCAATTCCCTCTTTAGCCCTCTCTTTGTCCCTGTCCCCTTTAAAAGCCCTCCCTCTTCAGTTCCTGTTTGCTGGATCCTCGTCAAAACGTCTGTCTGTTTACCTCGTCTTTCCCTGGCTCCTAGAGTTTGGTTCCCCTGATGTCTCCTTGGTTCTGGTTAGTGTTATTTTGTTGGATCTTTGATTCCTGCCTCCGAATCTGTAAACTTCAATAAACCCACCAAAATTCACCTCTGCCAACTTGCCTCTGCTTTTGGGTCCTCAACCCAACACCGCTTCATGACAATTATAAAGTATAATGTGTGATTCATCTTTTATTAACTCTTGCTTAAGATCGTATCAGATAAAAGTCTTGGAACGGACGGGTTGTGAAAGAGGCTTGAACAGCCTCTATCACATGCTGGGTTGTAAAAGAAACCTGAACATCCTCTATCACATGTTTCTTCCAAACGTGTTCTTGGAACAATTCAATTGTAAAACAACCACATGCTTTGTTTTAACATATGTGCTGAGGTTTAAAGTAAGATCCTTTTGTTTCCCTTCCCCTTCGTTAAACCTCAGCTGGTGTAATTAGGGACATCCCCTTTTCTTCAATAAATAGCGAGGAGAAAGCTGAAGACTGCAGAGTGGGGTGGAGATTGTAAACTCTGCAGTCTCTTCCTACTCTCCTCGCGAGTAACTAAATTAATTGTTTCTGTGCCTTCTTTCTTTCCCTGTATGTATGTATGATGTTTTAGGTGCTTAGACCTGACATTTCCCTTTTTACGTTCATTGTTGCCAGGTTGGGATGATTCCCAATCTGACAGTTTAGGATGGCCGTCTATGGGTAAAAAAATTTTTCTTTAGATTTATGGCCTAAGAGATCAGTAGACTTTGGTTCAAATTGGGCGAGATTTCATACATCAAGGCGGTTTATGAATTTTTTTTGGGCTGGAAAACGTGAGTCAGTGACGTCTGGCAACCCTGGTGGACGTTACGCAGCAGCAGTCACTGTGGCGTCCGTGTTAATGACCAAAGCCAGTAAAACTGCATCATAGAAGTCTTGGTGATGGTTGCTGTGTGATGCTTAAAGATAAATCTGTTAATCCACAATGTGTATTCGTATTGTCTTTTACGTTTGAGACGAACGTGTTTGACCGGCCAGTGTAGATGGAAAAATGCCAGGGCCGAAAATCGTTCCCAGTCCGAGCCTGGTCACATGACTTATTCATCGTGGCTCCACCCCCCCAAGTTATAACCTGAAGAGAGCATCGAAGAGCAACTTCAATATCAATACGTATCAAATGCTAAATATTGACCCAACGTTTTGACCCTGAAAGTTTTTTTTTAAATATTGCAAATTAAGCAAATTAAACATTTGCTGTGTCTAAATGTCCACCCTTAACACTATATAGGGCACTAGATAGTTATTACGCCATTTTAGATGAGTGTCCAAATGTCTAGTGGATGAAAAGGTAGTGGACTCGGAACTTCCCACAATGCAACTTGAAAAGTAGTCATCATCCATAGTCACTAGACACGCAGATATATATATTATGGAATTATGGGATTTGTTGTCACAGCGGCTACCTGACTGCGGGCAATAATAATAAAGATGATGCAGGCACCTTTCAGGGAGGCGGAGTCACGTCACTAATGCGGAGCGAAAAGTAGCGATCATCTGTCCAAACGGTCAGTTAACTGAGCTCACTATAAATTCCTCGCTCTAAATAGTGATTTAGGGATTTAGGGGTTAGGGTGGATGTTCAGAGACCCCTTTGTTGCTATAATATCAGATGTAAAGAGGCATTAACACATTAACGAGTTTTCTAATGATACTGCCAACTGTGGCCAAAACACAGAACTGCAGCTCTCTTCTTCTCATTCTTGTAGCCTGCGCTCAAACTGTCTTTTCTTTTTTCACCTTAGAGCTGCCATTGGTGTCTGAGGTAAACTGGATACCAGTCGCTTCATAGTCTATAAAATCCATCTTGAATATAACGCTTCGATTGTTTGCCAGGTCGGATCCATTTTAAAAAGGAGGCGCTTCATGACGTCACTTTATCAACTTAAATAAAATCTTAAAATTATAAAGCCGTGTGAAGCTTTATGAAGGTATTTTAGAAACTGCTACATCGCTCCTACATTAAAAAGGTTCCTCCCTCCTTTTATCTGTACCTGGGAACCACAAACAGGATCTTCCCTCAAGGACACGCCTGGCCCCGGGGCCTCCTGCTGGGCCCCTCCCGAGGAAGAGACCTCAGTCAGGAGATCAGTGAGCGTTTCCTCCCGACCGGAGATCTCCACCGCCGACACTCTGACAGAGAACCGGGCCCCGGATTTCTCTCTGCGCTCCTCGATCACCTTAAAGAGCCAGGAGATGGCTGTGGGGGCCACGCCCAGACTCTGTGTGGAGCAGTCCCGTCCAATCATGGTGTACGTCTTCCCTACAGGGGGCGGAGTCAGTGCAGAAATTACCTGAGATGTTCTGTGTTTGTGTGAAAGAACGGAGGGCAGTACCCACCCAGGTTGGCGTGTCCGTAGCAGAAGATGCAGCCATCGGCTCCATTCACCACCGACTGGATGACCTCAGCCACGGTCCCCGAACACACCTCAGCCTATCAGGAGCCAGAGACAAGTTTCACATGACTAGGTGACGCCCCAGGAGGCTATTTCACTCACATTCAAATGAAAGTATGTCACACTGATACGTTTTCTTAGGATAAATTCTGTTTAATAATAACGTTGTTTTGCAGTTGAAATAACCCGACTAGAAATTCAGGTTGAATTTTAAACATCAAATCCTATCAAAATAAGGCGTACATGTGCCCTGGAGCAAGGCACCTTCAGAATCCAACTGTCATTTTTTCATTTGTTCTTTCTTTTTATTTTGAAACCAACAAAATAGAGTCAGGTTCAGTCGCTCCGTCCCTCACTGGCTCCCTGTTTCGACTACGTGCTGCTCTGTAGTCGACCAAAATCCTGGACGATTTTTAAAATTTCCCCCAGGACGTTTTTTTTAGGTCTGAAAAGTAGGACATGTTTGGGAAAAAGAGGATGTCTAGTCACCATAAACTGTGTTCTGAATTGGCGCTATAGAAATAAACTGAATTGAATTCACCAAAATTAATGAAATCCAGAGTTTGTTCGGATAAACTGGATTTTTCTGGGTTTTCCGAGGTGGTTTTGAGTTCAGATTGTGAAACATCATGATGTCTGACAAGTTGCATGCTGGCAATCAGAGCTTCAGCTGAGCTCTATTGGATTATTTAGCTTTCACGTTTAGAGTTTATGTCATCATTCGATGCAGCGCTTTTGTTTTTTTATGCCTGTCTAATATGCATTGATCTTGTCGCCGGGAGGAAAGGTGAAAAAGTCACAATGTTCAACAGCATGAAAGGTATGATAAATTTATCTGCTGCTTCCTGACGGCTCCTCACAGCAGCTTCACATCAGACGTCACATCAGTCAGGACTCTATCTGCATCTTCTGCTGTCGTCTGTCTCTGAGGGATAAACAGGCTGCTGTAGCCATGATGAAGAGCTCAAACTGCAGCTCTGTGCCCTACATTTAGATTTCCACTTCCTGTTTTCAACATTCAGATTCTCTAGAGCATCCTTAAAAGTTTCCCACGCAAAAAACTAAAACGTGTAAATGTTAACAAATCAATCAAGTCATCCTCTGATTCTTACGGAAGAGGATTAGGATCATTGAAAAAATTAAACAAACTGATTTTTATATATTATTTCAGTTTAATATGGGAAAAAAGTCAGAATTCTGACTTTAATCTCAAAGTTTTGGATCTTAATCTTAAAGGGCACCCCGAAGGGAAGAGATGTGGAGCACTCAGCTTCACTGACAAAGATTTGAATTGTTTTGGAGGTCCAGTAATACATTGGTGGAAAATGATGGAATTAGGCAACTTTTTATGTGTCCAAAGGATCCCCAGTGATGTTATTTCATTAATGGAAGAGCAGAAGGTGATTAAAACAAGAGAGCTAGTCTCTAAAACAGACATGGCTACAGCTTGATGCTAACATGTCTGTTAGCTGTCAGAATTCTGAGATTTAAGTCAGAATTCTGTTATTTCCCATGTTAAACTGAAATAATATTTAAAAATGAGCTAAGTTTTTTAAAATTTTTTCAGTGGCCCTAATCCTCTTCCGTAGATTCTGTTGTTTGGAAATGAAGGGAAGTTTGAGATGTTTCTCCCACCTGTGAGGCATCCTGAGTGAAGACGGCGTCAAAGGTGAAGGTCTTTGGTGCCGAGGCAGACGATCGTCTCTGACAGGACGCCGAGTTCCCGCCGTTGGAGGTTTCGATCAGAGTGAGCTGCTTTTTCCTGCCGTCCACCTTCAGGAAGGACATGGACTCGGAGGACTCGCAGCTGTCGGACGAGCAAATTCGCACCATCACCCGGACCTGAGGACGGAGAGGAGGAACCAGATATAGGTAAGATTAAGGAAAGAACTTTGATTTATCCTAAAACATTTAGACTATAATAAATCTACTGAGGATTTATTGATTTAAATGAATCTAGAACGAATCTGGATCAATAAAAGTCCAAAAGGACGACAGCAAAGGTGTCTTAGCGAAGGTAGCCGACCATCAGCAGACCTCAAACTTTCTTTATGAGGTGAGAAAAGGGATGATGATGAGTCAGCATCAAAGACGCTGATAGATAAACTGAAGGCATAATCAAGCACATATCAGGTCGGTTCTGATAATTTAACATTTAGAACTAGATTATCTTTTAAAAAATGCAATAAGAATTTAGAAAAACAAAAAAAAAAACCTTTTCTTCTTTAAAGCCGTAGGAAAGTGGCCGTTCCAACCGTTGCATTTCCGAATTCTCCCGAGTGGTGCCCGATTTTACGAGAGTTAATAAAGTGAATGTCTAGAATTTCCTTCTTTCATCTTAGGAACATTGCAAAAATTAGAAATCTCCTGTCCAGGGGTGATGCTGAGAAACTAGTCCATGCATTTGTTACTTCAAGGCTGGACTATTGTAATTCTTTACTATCAGGATGTCCACAAACTGTAGTTAAAAGCCTTCAGCTGATCCAAAATGCTGCAGCCAGAGTTCTGATGAAAATGAAAAAGAGAGATCATATCTCTCCTATCCTGGCTTCTCTTCATTGGCTTCCTGTTAAATCAAGAATAGAATTTAAAATCCTCCTTCTCACATATAAAGCCTTAAATGGCCAAGCTCCATCTGATATCAGAGATCTGATTGTTCCTTATGTTCCTAACAGAGCACTTCGCTCTCAATCTGCAGGTTTACTAGTGGTTCCTAGAATTTCTAAAAGTAGAATGGGAGGCAGATCATTTAGTTATCAGGCTCCTCTCCTGTGGAACCAACTACCAGTTTTAGTCCGTGAGGCAGACACCCTGTCTACTTTTAAGACTAGGCTTAAAACTTTCCTTTTTGATAAAGCTTATAGTTAGGGTGGCTCAGGTTATCCTGAGCTGTCTTTAAAGTTATGCTGCTATAGGCTTAGACTTTTGGAGGACATAGGGACCCCCATTTCATCATTCTGCTTCATTCTCTCTCTGTTCTCCTATTCTGCAGAATCTGTTAGTTCAATCTCTAACGTTCTGCTCTCTCTGCTTTTCCTCAGAGTAGCTTTGCCTCGTCTGTTCCTGTTTGGCTGTGACGTCATCCAGGAAAGAAACATCAGCTGTGCTGCTTCCATCAACACCCTTGTTTGTAGATGTTGGAGATTGGCCTGTTTTCCAGTGTGGTCCTGTTTCTCTGGCCGTGGCTGGGTGGATGTGCTCTCTTCATCCTCTGGCATGGGAGCTGCCTTGGAGCTCGTCTGCCTGGCTGTGTGTTTCCTGGACGGGGCCGCCTTTTACAGCTGCTTTTTGTATCTCTGCTTCTGTCTCCTTGAACCCCAGTCGGCCTCAGCAGATGGCTGCTCACACTGAGCCTGGTTCTGCTGGAGGTTTCTTCCTGTTAAAAGGGAGTTTTTCCTCTCCACTGTCGCTGCAAGCATGCTTAGTGTGAGGGATTGTATTTGAGTCAATGAGTCAATGCAATCAACTGGTTTTCCTTAGATAGAAAACTTTGTATCAATTTGACTGTATGATCTGGTTGAACTGTAAAGTGCCTTGAGATGACATGTGTTGTGAATTTGGCGCTATATAAATAAACTGAATTGAAATTGAATTGAATGTGATTGGTCGATTATCAAGGGGGCGGGGTTGTTATGGAGGATGGTTCACAAGCAAGTTTGGTTGAGGCCGGTTTGTAGGAAGCATCTTGCTAACCAGTTAGCAACTTAGTGCTAGTAGGGTCCCAATGGGAAATTCCATTGGGACCAAATAGCACTAAATTGGTGACTTAGAAACGACGCTGTCAAGGAACGCTATGGACAGAGGAAACATGCAAGAGGAGGAGAGTTTAGTGTCGGAGGTCGTGGATGAGTCTCCTCCGTCATCCATTTTTTATTTAGAGGAGGAAAGCGGGGACGTCGATGTTGTGGAAGAGGACGCCAGGGCGGCAGAAGCTTGGTTTGGTGTAGAAGGCTTCCAGCCGTCCATGTTTGAGCCCTTGCCTCGCAACGCTGCCAGTTCTGTTAGCTATACGCCTGCCGAAGACACAGACGTCCATCCCCGTGGACACTGGGACGCAACTCAATGGGAAATGAAAGGATTCTGATTTCAACCGTTGCGTATATTAGCTGCGACACATGAATCAAGCTGCTATGACCGAAAAAACTTGATTGACATATGACCGTTGATATTGATAAAAAAAAAAAGAAATTGTCTAAATTTGGTCTGATAAAGAGAACATTTATTTACAAGTTTAAGCCAGAATGATTTGAATTCTGAATATGACTTCCCTACGACTTTAAAAGCTTCACAAAGTTGTCACCGTCTTGGTTCGGTTAAGTTTTCTGTGAGTTTTCAATTTCACGTTGATCCATGTTTTCTAGCTTTATTGGTGTTTTCTGGCTATATTTGAGTTTTTCGGTATTTCTTGCTTTCCCTCTTGTGTTGGTCTGTTTTTCTCTAGCTCCTTTCTAGACTCCCCTGTTCTCACCTGCTCCCAATTAGCTCATTAGTCCTGTCTTTGTTCAGTCTCCCATATATACTCGTCATTCCTCGGATCCTTGTGCTTGTTTTCCCTGATGTCTCCATGGTTCTGCTTTGTTTTAGATTTTCATGTTTTATGTCTGGATTCCTGCCTCTTTTACCTCAGATAACTCCATTAAAACTACAAGAACTCACCTCTGCTTCCTCGCCTCTGCATTTGGGTCCTGAAAACCTCAACCAAACCCTGAAAAAAGTTTAATTGGTTTTATTTATTGTCCCTTTAGGATTAATAAGAAAAAATGCAATTGACCTGAACTGATTTTTTTTTTTTTTGCATTTATTTTAAAGTGTTCTGCTTTGCGTCTAACTTCCCTGCATGTGACCCAGATATTTTAGTTTATTTCAGCTTAATTTAAAGGAGAATGTTTTCATCTATTTGCATGTTTTCTGTTTATGGGATCATTAAAAAAATATCTTCCATTGATTCTGAAAGGTCTGTTTGGAAATAATATACCGTATCAGAAATATGATACTTTTCATTAAAAAAAATCTTATTAAAAATTTTATTAAGATTATTGGCCTTTTACTTTTCAAACGAAGAAATGATTTACACAGAAACAAAACTGTTCCTGTTTGAACGTTTTTCACCTGAAATGAAATCCTCGGAATATATATTTTTCAGAAAAGAAATGAATTGTTTGCTCATTGACTCCAGATGCACAGTGGGATAAATTCACAGTTGGAAAAAATCCTGGGATGAGTGAAAATCTGAGGACCATTTCCATTAAACACTTTTACTCTTCAAAAAGGATGATTATCTTACTTGTTTTTTAGCTAAAGACAAAGATGATATTAGTTGAATGGTCATATTTTTTGCAGGTTGATAAGAGGAATGCCTGAGCTTTTGAGCTGCAGCCCGGCTGTCAGGTGGTGGCTTCCTGTCTGGTTTTATTGGCCTGTCATGGAGCTGCTGAGTCGGCGGTCAGGAGGTCAAGTTTAAACCAGAACGATCTGAGACACGACGCTTGCCTTAAACGAGTCGCCGCGAGCCGGCGGAGCGAATCATCAGCCTGTCAGTCAGGAAACAGCTAAACTCTGAGGGTCAACAGACAGAATCAGGAGCTGCTGCTGCTTCAGCTCTGACCTGATCCTGTTTTTTAAAAAGCTTCTGCAAAACCTGACGGCCTTGATTTAGAGGATGCTGCTGTTACCATGGTAACTACAGGTGAGAAGGACTGAGGCGAGATGAAGGAAGGGGGAACTCAGTCTGATGATAAGCAAAGTGACAGAGGCAGCATGTTTTAATTAGTGAAGCTCGTTAAGGACTGTAGTGAAGAAAAGGAGCAGCAGGCATTAATTAAGAAGGAGAGGAAGGTCAGAGGTCATCCAGATGTTACATCATCAACCCTTCAGGGTCCCTGTCCAGATTAGTACAGAGAAAGACCTTATTAGGATTTATAGATATCAAATTAAGGAAGGAAGGAATGAATGAATGAAGGAATGAATGAATGAATGAATGAAGGAAGAAAAGAAGGAAGGAGGGAAGGAAGGAAGGGAATGAATGAGTGAATGAAGGAAGGAAGGAATGAATGAATGAATAAATGGATGAAGGAAGGAAGGAAGGAAGGACGGAAGGAAGGAGGGAAGGAATGAAGGAAAGAAGGAAGGGAATGATAGAATGAATGAATGAATAAATTAAGGAAGGAATGAATGAATGAATAAATGAAGGAAGGAAGGAAGGAAGAAAGGAAGGAAGGAAGGAAGGAATGAATGAATGAAGGAATGAATGAATGAATGAAGGAAGAAAAGAAGGAAGGAGGGAAGGAAGGAAGGGAATGAATGAGTGAATGAAGGAAGGAAGGAGTGAATGAATGAATAAATGGATGAAGGAAGGAAGAAAGGAAGGACGGAAGGAAGGAGGGAAGGAATTAAGGAAAGAAGGAAGGGAATGATAGAATGAATGAATGAATAAATTAAGGAATGAATGAATGAATGAATAAATGAAGGAAGGAAGGAAGGAAGAAAGGAAGGAAGGAAGGAAGGAAGGAAGGAATGAATGAATGAATGAATGAAGGAAGGAAGGGAGGAAGGAAAGAAGGAAGGGAATGATAGAATGAATGAATGAATAAAGGAAGGAAGGAAAGAATGAATGAATAAATGAAGGAAGGAAGTAAGGAAGGAAGGAAGGGAATGAATGAAGGAAGTAATGAAGGAAGGAAGGAAGGAAGGGTGGAAGGAAGGAAGGAAGGAATGGAAGAAGGAATGAAGGAAGGAAGGAAGGAAGGAAGGAAGGAAGGAAGGAAGGAAGGAAGGAAGGAAGGAAGGAAGGAAATGAATTAATTAATAAATGAAGGAAGGGAATGAATGAATGAATGAATGAAGGAAGGAAGGAAGGAAGGAAGGAAGGAAGGAAGGAAGGAAGGAAGGAAGGGAATGAATAAATTAATGAATGAAGGAAGGGAATGAATGAATGAATGAATGAAGGAAGGAAGGAAGGAAGGGAATGATAGAATGAATGAATGAATAAATTAAGGAAGGAATGAATGAATGAATAAATGAAGGAAGGAAGTAAGGAAGGAAGGAAGGGAATGAATGAAGGAAGGAATGAAGGAAGGAAGGAAGGAAGGGTGGAAGGAAGGAAGGAAGGAATGGAAGAAGGAAGGAAGGAAGGAAGGAAGGAAGGAAGGAAGGAAGGAAGGAAGGAAGGAAGGAAGGAAATGAATTAATTAATAAATGAAGGAAGGGAATGAATGAATGAATGAATGAAGGAAGGAAGGAAGGAAGGAAGGAAGGAAGGAAGGAAGAAAGGAAGGAAGGAAGGAAGGAAGGAAGGAAGGAAGGAAGGAAGGAAGGGAATGAATAAATTAATGAATGAAGGAAGGAAGAAGGGAATGAATGAAGGAAGGAAGGAAGGAATGAATGAAGGAAGGAAGAAGGGAATGAATGAAGGAAGGAATGAATGAAGGAAGGAAGGAAGGAAGGAAGGAAGGAAGGAAGGAAGGAAGGAAGGAAGGAAATGAATAAATTAATGAATGAAGGAAGGAAGAAGGGAATGAATGAATGAAGGAAGAAGGGAATGAAGGAAGGAAGGAAATGAATGAATTAATAAATGAAGGAAGGAAGGAAGGGAATGAATGAATGAATGAATGAAGGAAGGAAGGAAGGAAGGAAGGAAGGGAATGAATGAAGGAAGGAATGAAGGAAGGAAGGAAGGAAGGGTGGAAGGAAGGAAGGAAGGAATGGAAGAAGGAAGGAAGGAAGGAAGGAAGGAAATGAATGAATTAATAAATGAAGGAAGGAAGGAAGGGAATGAATGAAGGAAGGAAGGAAGGAAGGAAGGAAGGAAGGAAGGAAGGAAGGAAGGAAGGAAGGAAGGAAGGAAATGAATAAATTAATGAATGAAGGAAGGAAGAAGGGAATGAATGAAGGAAGGAAGGAAGGAAGGAAGGAAGGAAATGAATGAATTAATAAATGAAGGAAGGAAGGAAGGGAATGAATGAAGGAAGGAAGGAAATGAATAAATTAATGAATGAAGGAAGGAAGAAGGGAATGAATGAAGGAAGGAAGGAAGGAAGGAAGGGAATGAATAAATTAATGAATGAAGGAAGGAAGAAGGGAATGAATGAACGAAGGAAGGAAGGAAGGAAGGAAGGAAGGAAGGAAGGAAGGAAGGAAGGAAGGAAATGGCATTTTAACCCTTCAGCCTCTCTGACTTCTTCCCCCCAAAGATCTGATGGATCTGCCGTTTCTGGGAACAGAACCTTCTCAGGTTCTCAGAAACGGCTGATTTTATCACTGTCGCCTGTTTTATGGAATCACTGAGAAAACAAAGAGCTTGTTCCTCACTAAGCAGGTTCCTCCTCCTGGCTGCAGCGGGAGCAGCATGGAGCTCAGTGCATCAGCGGGTTTATGAGCGATCCACACGGGGACGTTTGTCTGCTGTAAATACAAACAGCTCCACAGTTTATGACCAACGAGTTCCAATAAAAAAGGTGGAGGTGGGGGGATGGCTGCAGGCGGGTCTCTGTTAGTCAGCTTTAAACCGTCCCAGGATGCAGACTTTACTAAAGATCTCTGCCGTAACGAGGAGCAGAGAAGAAAGCCTGCATTAATGGAGGATGTTGGAGGAAGCAGGTTAAGGTGTGATCTGGATTACTGACTCCATCTGGCCTCACCTCGCTGCTTAATCGCTCCAAACTCATCCGACTGAAGCCCATCTTCCCACAGTGTCTGATCTGCAGCTAATCCCCAAACAGCCGCCATGTTTGCCAACAGGAGCAGCTCTCAGGTTGCTCCTCCTGCCTCTGCTTCTTAACTCCTCAGTCGTACCTTTCCCATCCCAGGCGTGTCCTTCACCTTCGACCCGGCCCGGAGGAGACATGGCGGAACGGCAGGCGGCGAAAGCTGCAGGGCCCCACTGAAGCCTCCTGTGTAGACCAGCGGGGGCCCCGGGGCCTCGGCCGGCGGAGAGGAGGGACCCGGCTGGGATTTCTTCCTGCGGGACAAACTGAGCTTCTGAGCCGCCCTGAAGACAAGAAGAAAGAACCAGAACTGATGAAACCCGAACACAGCTCTCTGTTTCTGCTTCTGATTTAAACATCATCCATTCATCATACATACATCCATCCATCCATCCATTCATCCATCCATCCATCCATCCATCCATCCATCCATCCATCCATCCATCCATCCCTCATCCATCCATCCACCATCCATCCATCCATCCATCCCTCATCCATCCATTCATTCATCCATTCATCCATCCATCCACCATCCATCCATCCATCCATCCCTCATCCATCCATTCATTCATCCATTCATCCATCCATCCATCCATCCATCATCCATCCATCCCTCATCCATCCATCCACCATCCATCCATCCATTCCTCATCCATCCATCCACCATCCATCCATCCATCCATTTTTTCATCCATCCATCCATCCATCCATCCATCCATCCATCCATCCATCCATCCATCCATCCATCCATTCATTCATCCGTCCATCCATCCATCCATCCCTCATCCATCCATCCACCATCCATCCATCCATTCATTCATCCATTCATCCATCCATCCATCCATCCATCCATCCATCCCTCATCCATCCATCCACCATCCATCCATCCATCCATTTTTTCATCCATCCATCCATCCATCCATCCATCCATCCATCCATTCATCCATCCATCCCTCATCCATCCATCCACCATCCATCCATCCATTCCTCATCCATCCATCCACCATCCATCCATCCATCCATCCATCATCCATCCATCCCTCATCCATCCATCCACCCATCCATCCATCCACCATCCATCCATCCATCCCTCATCCATCCATCCATCCATCCCTCATCCATCATCCATCCATCCTTCCATCCATCCATCCATCCATCCATCCATCCATCCATCCATCATCCATCCCTAATCCATCCATTCATCCATCATCCATCCATTCATCCCTAATCCATCCATCATCCATCCATCCATCCCTCATCCATCCATCCATCCATCCATCCATCCCTCATCCATCCTTCCATCCATCCATCCATCCATCCATCCATCCATCATCCATCCCTAATCCATCCATTCATCCATCATCCATCCATTCATCCCTAATCCATCCATCATCCATCCATCCATCCATCCATCCATCCATCCATCCCTCATCCATCCATCCATCCATCCATCCCTCATCCATCCATCCATCCGTCCATCCATCCATCCCTCATCCATCATCCATCCATCCATCCATCCATCATCCATCCATCCATCCGTCCATCCGTTCATCCATCCATCCATCATCCATCAATCCATCCATCCATCAATCATCCATACCTCATCCATCATCCATACATCCATCCATACATCCATCATCCATCCATCCATCCATCCATCATCCATCCATCCTTCCATCCATCCATCCATCCATCCATCATCCCTCATCCATCCATCCATCATCCATCCATTCATCCATCCATTCATACATCATCCATCCATCCATCATCCATCCATCCATCCATCCATCCATCCATCATCCATCCATCCATCCATCCATCCATCCATACATCCCTCATCCATCCATACATCCATCCATACATCCATCATCCATCCATCCATCCATCATCCATCCATCCATCATCCATCCATCCATCATCCATCCATCCTTCCATCCATCCATCCATCCATCATCCATCCATCCATCATCCATCCATCCATCCATCATCCATCCATCCATCATCCATCCATCCTTCCATCCATCCATCCATCCCTAATCCATCCATCATCCATCCATCCGTCCATCCCTAATCCATCATCCATCCATCCATCATCCATCCATCCATCATCTATCCATCCATCCATCATCCATCCATCCTTCATCTATCCATCATCCATCCATCTATCCATCCATCATCCATCCATCCATCCATCATCCATCATCCATCCATCCATCAATCATCCATCCATCCTTCATCTATCCATCATCCATCCATCTATCCATCCATCATCCATCCATCCATCATCCATCCATCCCTAATCCATCCATCATCCATCCCTTATCCATCCATCCATCCATCCCTAATCCATCATCCATCCATCTATCCATCCATCATCTATCCATCCATCCATCATCCATCCATCCCTCATCTATCCATCATCCATCCATCTATCCATCCATCATCCATCCATCCATCCATCCATCCCTCATCTATCCATCATCCATCATCCATCCATCCCTCATCTATCCATCATCCATCATCCATCCATCCCTCATCTATCCATCCATTCATCCATCCCTAATCCATCATCCATCTATCCATCCATCCCTCATCTATCCATCATCCACCCATTCATCCATCTATCCATCCATCATCCATCCATCCATCCCTCATCTATCCATCTATCCATCCATCCATCCATCCATCCATCCATCATCTATCCATCCATCCCTCATCTATCCATCATCCATCCATCCATCCATCCATCATCCATCCATCCATCTATCCCTCATCTATCCATCATCCATCCATCCATCCATCCATCCATCCCTAATCCACCCATCATCCATCCATCATCCATCCATCCATCCATCCCTCATCCATCCATCCATCCATCCATCCATCCATCCATCCATCTATCCCTCCATCCATCCATCCATCCATCCATCCATCCCTCCATCCATCCATCCATCCATCCATCCATCCATCCATCCATCCATCCATCCATCCATCCATCCATCCTTTCCAACCATTTTTTATTATCAGAACTAAATGTGTTGCTGCAGCTCCACAGGGTAACAAACAGAGGAGGGTTGGGTTACTGGGTTGATGCACAGAGACTCAAACACAGATTGTTAGAGAGGAAGAGTGCTGCTTCACACCTCCTCTTCATCCCTCCATCCACAGCGAGTCCAATCAGAAAACAGAGCGTGTAATGCTAGCCTCGATGAAGGGCGGCCTGGAGCAGCCTGCAGGGATTCACCCAGAGTGTGTGTTCCCTCTACAAGGCCAGCAGAACCTGCAGGGCGACCACAGAGCTGGGTGTGTGTGGTTTCTGTGTGCTGCTGACATTTATGCTTCATCGCTGGGATCTCATGTGCCCAGAAATGTTAACATGAGACACAAAAATCATCTGGGGAATAACGTGATTCCACGAGGAAACGACTGAGCCAAACACAATTTTCCGCATGGAGGAACATCTGCGACTGTAACGACACCATGACGTAGGAGCTTCAGTTCCACAGCAGATCGCTCAGCAAACAACAAGCAGAGCAAAAAGGATAATAAAAGAAAATCAGGAGCGAGAGGAAGGAGAAGAGAGGAAGAGAAGGCTGAGGATGAAGGCAGCAGGGAAGAGTTCAGAGAAAAAAAGGCTTAGGGCTTCAGAGGGACACCATGACTCAGCGGAACCAAGCTTATCTGGATCAACGGCGCCGCGGCGTGAATTTTAACGACTCCGCAACAAACACGTCTGCAGGAATATTTAGAGCAACTCCTCTTTGACCTCCAGACGGTCAGGTCTAATCAGAGGGAGCTTCAGTGACACAGAAGCAGATTAAAACACCAGAAAATCATTGAAAATGTTTTGTTATATTTATAAGTATGATGGCTTGAAATTAGAAACATAGATTAAAACTAAACGGTTTCTATTTCCTGAAATCAGAGCTAAACAAAGGCTGTTCATAGAGACCAGGGTATAACAGGGGAAAGTTTAGTGGAAGGAAAAAATGTAGTAGATGTAAGTTCGTTAAGAGCCACTACAGACAGATGTGCATACTGTAGATGTGGGTTTCAAATTTTGTTTTAAGTCCCTCCTGCATCAGAGATGATGGTAAAAAGTTCTGGATCTCAATGGTCCAAACTACTGTTTTCAGAAGAAAACTTCACTTTTCTTTTTGGAAATGAAGCCACCAGGAGAGGGAGGGCGGAGAAGGTCAGGATCCATGTTGCTTCTGGAGAACTTCATGCTTCCTTCTGCAGACAAGTTTTAAAGAGATGCTGCTTTCATTCTCCACCAGGACCTGGTACCGACCCACAGACACTGAAACCTGCTCCGATCACCAAGGAAACACCAACAAACTGGTATGAACTAAATTCACCTTCAGAAAACATGGGGAAAGATCAACCAAAAGAGAAGATATGATGAAGATTAAAGCATTCTGGGGCTTCCTAAACGTCTCTGCAGAACCAAGGAAATGGCTGAAAGGAAGGACCTGCAGAACTAAATGTTCCCAAATCCAGAATCCCAACAAAACTTTAAAGCTTTCAACTAACAGAAGCTTTGAGAGGCTTTTACTGCACAGTGAGGACGATGGCGAGGGCGATAAAACATCTCCAAGACTCACAGGGAAGCATCTGCATCCCAGTTACCATGGCGACCACCAGAATCCACCTAAAGACCAGCTGTTTGGGAGACGAGAGACTTCTTTCCTACCGTTACAATTGTTAGCATGTGGAGTTAGTTGGACTTTAACCAAACCTTTGAGCTTTGGTTGGAGACGACTGAGATTTTAACCTGAACTGATGTTCAGCTGCTCCAGAGAGAAGATGCTTTAAAGGTCAGGAGGTAAGCCAAGACATCCTGGATCCACCTCACCATCTCATCCCATTAGAGAAACGGAGACCAGGAAACGTCCCGATCAGCCTGAGGAATCTAGAAATGTTCCTTTAGGTCTCATCAGCTGCTTCTAACAGAAACCCAAAAAGCATGAACATTGAGTCCTGCAGAGATCCATGATGAATCAGCAAAAAAAACAACCAGTTACATCCTGAAACGTGGAAAAAGTCTCTTCAGTTGACACATTTCCACACAATCAAGACAATGAGAGCTGCTCCATCCGCCTTCCAATGAGCTCTGATCAGGGCCGGACCTGGAGCTGTTTAACTCTAGAAAAGCTCATTCATAAAATAACTTAACTTAGTTTTTACAGAGACTTAGTTTTTGTTAAGGAAAAAAACAGACCTATATGCTACTCATACACTTGGAATTCCTGCTAAGCTGTGCATCTATGGAAGTAAATCTGTGTCGCTGGGATTTGAATTAAAAATGCGACTGAAATTTAAATGTTGTATGTTTGTACTTACTGTTTCAGTGTTAAAATATATTCAGAACACATTTTTGACCTAAAAAAAAGTCATTGTTATTATTTCTACACAGCTGAAATTTCATCTGTTATTTTCTCTTCAAGCTAAAAATTCACATTACTATTTCAAAGTGATTACATTTTCAATTTCAGTTCAATTTTTCAGTGTTAAAAAAAATCTGCATATAAAAAATTTCAACCTTTTAAAATTCAAACTCAATATTTTCAGCCTCCTGAGATTCAATTGGCTCTATTTCACTGTCTTAAATTCGGTGTCTAAATTCAGTGTAAAAAGGGAGGGGTTACTTCAGGTCACAGACATTAGCAATGGATTGTGGCGTCCAGCCAATCCCGTTACGTTTTCTTAGTCACGTGACGTGACGCTTGTGGCGCTCATACGGAAGGAAAACTAGCATCATGGACCCGGTCATGCAAGCTAACGCTAACTCTACTACAGAAAAATGAAAGTAATAAACTCACCGTTGAGTTAGCGCTAGCTTGCATGACTCCGTCATGCTGGTTTTCCTTCAGTATGAGCGCCACATGCCTCACGTAACGTGACTAAGAAAACGTAACGGGATTGGCTGGGTGTTGGAAGATGATTAAATTCAAAGCAGCAAAACATGCGGAAATGATCC
This sequence comes from Cyprinodon diabolis, assembly GCA_030533445.1. Lineage (NCBI taxonomy): Eukaryota > Metazoa > Chordata > Actinopteri > Cyprinodontiformes > Cyprinodontidae > Cyprinodon > Cyprinodon diabolis. The sequence goes on along the minus strand of CM060076.1, from coordinate 2,619,368 downwards.
AGGGTTTCTGCGGATCATTAAAAATAATTACAATTCAATAATTTTTTCAGATTTTTTCATTTATTTCATTAATTTTTATGGGATTTCGGTGTAACAATCAACATATACCGAACCGAAAACCGTGACCACGAAACCGTGAATCGAACCGAACCTTGGATTTTGTGAACCGTTCCACCCCTAGTATAAATGTGTGTACTGGGCTTGCCCCAGTGAGAGCTTTTCTCTCCATCTAAGGACGTAAAATAAATTACAACCTTTTCCTGCAAGAAATGCCTCTATTGTTTCGCCACAACTTCACGACGTCATCAGCATAACAGAGAAACGTCTCATTAAAAGAAGGTAAAGAAGGCCAAGCAGCAGCAGATAAACGGAAAAGAGGAGGGGACTGAGTACAGAACCCTGCGGGACTCCATGACCCACAGCTCTGGTCTCAAAGAGATCATTTAAAAGTTTCTATTCCAGACACAAGATTTCAGCCAATTTTGCCCCGACTCCAACCAAGTCTTTAGGTTTATCTTACCTTTATAAAGGTGACTTTTTTTATTTAATCACTTTTTTTTCTGTATTAAACACTGAGGAGAAAGTAGACCTACTCACAGTTCATTCCAATCCATTATCTTCTCAGAGCTCCTGAACGTCCAAACTTGTTTTCTTTCTCACACAGCATCATAAAAAAGCAGAATTACTCCAAGTCAGAGAAGATAATCCATTCTGCGAGAAAGAGGAACATCTCCGTGCTTCACTGGTCAAACTGGGCGAGAAGCAAATCCCCGCCTGTCTTAAGAAGAGAATGTAACATGGTCCTTTGGAAAGAACAGCCAGGAAAACATGATGAAACCCCGTAGATAAAGATGAACACATCCAGGTTATTTAGCTTTTCCATTTAAAATCTGATTGATTTCCAAAGAGTTTTTCTGATGTGATTCATGCACAGATCCACATTCATGCAGAATTCTTATCAAAACTAAATTTGTACTGAAGCTTTCGAGCATAAAGGGAGCAAAATGGAAGATTTTGCCCTGATGTCTGGTTCCATCTGTGACTTCTTTGCACAGTTGACCGTCTCATTGGTTAAACCTCCTCCCGTCCAGAACCAGAGAGTCCAGCTGTTCTTGCTGCAGACGCCTCCGTCCATCCGCTGGTTTGATGCCGGGCTGCAGGTTCAGGTCTGCAAAACTGAAAACAGCATCTAACGGCCTAAATGAGCAGAAAACAAGATCTTAGTCCCTCCGATTTAGAGGAAGCAATCAATGGATGTTTTATTTTCTTTAATTTTTGACTGGGTCCAACAGTTCCAGCTGGGTCCTTCCAGCTTCCTTCAGTTTATCATTTTATTCCACAGAAAATTTGGGAAAATCTTCCAAAGAAATCCAGTCAAAAGACAAACATTCCTGATTTGTTCCTCAGAAACTTCTCAGCTGGTTCCACCTGTCCCTCCGTCCATCCCTGACCTCCCGTCTCCTCCCAGTCCTGCAGCGGGGCGGATCAAAGGGAACTTTTTCAGGGAGTTTTTAACAACCAGGACCTGCTCCAGGGATTTCCCCTCCTTCCACTGCTCCACTCCTCCACCTGTGAACCTCTGATGGAGATTTCTTAATCTGCTCCTTCAACTCCTCTCGTCGGTCTTTTCTCCTCTCAGTCCACCATCCTCTTCATCCAACTCTGCGCTGGTCTTTCTACCTCCACCTTCCCGGTGTTTCCACTCTTCTCTCTGCTTCGTTTCGCCTCATCTCCCTCAGACCATCTCCTCCTCTTGCCCTCTTTTTCCCCCTTCCTGTGGTCCAGATTTTCCTCCTTCACCCTCTTCTCTCCTGTAGCTCCTCAGTCTGTTCCTGCGGTCTGCATCGCAATGCTGCTCCACTCAATCCCTCCTGCCTTCACCCTCCTCCTCCTCCTCTAACTCCAGGAGACACGGATGAAAGGAAGCGAAAGAAGCAAAGAGGGGATGAAGGACTAAATAAGAGGTGGAAATAAAGCGGGTGGATTCTTGCTCCTAGTTGCTGTTGTTGCTGGGAAACGCAGGAGAAGCTGCAGCTCTCCTCCTCCTCCTCCTCCTCCTCTGTCCGTCTGCGTCTCTCACCTCCTCTCCCTCCTTTTACAGCTCCGCCCTCCTGAGGAAACCCCATCCACACACACCCACACGCTGCATGAATACTTCATGAGACGACTGACGGCCGCTTTGCTCTGGATTCCTGCGTGTTTGTTTAAACCTCACAGAGTTGGAGAACAGTTAGTGACCAACAGATGTTAAAACTAGAGAGCATCTCCTCTCCTCACACTCCACGAATATAAATCACTTAGTAAACAGAACCAAACTCTGACACAGCTCAACTCTGAGGAAAACAGAATAGACAATGAGGCTCCATTCAAAAGAAACAGCTAAAGATTCAATTCTATTCAGTTTATATCTATAGCACCAATTCACAACATGTCATCTCAAGGAACATTTCAGTTCACCAGATCATCCAGTCAGATTGATTCAAAGTTTTCTATCTAAGAAAAACCAGCTGATTGCATCGACTCATTGACTCTTCAGCAATCCCTCACACTAAGCATGCTTGTAGCGACAGTGGAGAGGAAAAACTCCCTTTGAACAGGAAGAAACCTCCAGCAGAACCAGGCTCAGTGTGAGCGGCCATCTGCTGAGGCCCACTGGGGTTCAAGGAGACAGAAGCAGACATAGAAAAAGAAGCATAGATACAAAAGGCAACTGTCAACCAGCTCCACAGGCGGCCCCGTCCAGGAAACACACAGCCAGGCAGACGAGCTCCGAGCCAGCTCCCATGTCAGAGGATGAAGAGAGCACATCCAGTTAGTCACAGTCAGAGAAACAGGACTACACTGGAAAACAGGCCAAGCTCCAACATCTACAGGTGCTGGTCATAAAATTAGAATATCATGAAAAAGTAGATTGATTTCAGTAATTCCATTTAAAAAGTGAAACTTGTATATTATATTCATACATTACATACAAACTCATATATTTCAGATGTTTATTTTGTTTAATTTTGATGATTACAAATGACAACAAATGAAAATCTCAAATTCATCATATCAGAAAATTAGAATATTACTGAAGACCAATAAAAACAAAGGATTTATAGAAATGTTGGCCAACTGAAAAGTATGAACATGAAAAGTATGAGCATGTACAGCACTCAGTATTTAGTTGGGCCTCCTTTGGCCTGTATTACTGCAGCAATGCGGCGTGGCATGGAGTCGATCAGTCTGTGGCACTGCTCAGGTGTTATGATAGCCCAGGTTGCTCTAATAGTGGCTTTTAGCTCTTCTAAATTGTTGGGTCTGGTGTATTGCATCTTCTTCTTCACAATACCCCATAGATTTTCCATGGGGTTAAGGTCAGGAGAGTTTGCTGGCCAATTAAGAACAGGGATACCATGGTCCTTCAACCAGGTACTGGTAGCTTTGGCACTGTGTGCAGGTGCCAAGTCCTGTTGGAAAATGAAATCTGCATCTCCAAAAAGTTGGTCAGCTGCAGGAAGCATGAAGTGCTCTAAAACTTCCTGGTATGTGGCTGCGTTGACCCTGGACCTCAGAAAACACAATGGACCAACACCAGCAGATGACATGGCACCCCAAACCATCACTGACTGTGGAAACTTTACACTGGACTTCAAGCAACGTGGATGAAGTGCCTCTCTTCTTTTCCTCCAGACTCTGGGACCTTGATTTCCAAAGGAAATGCAAAATTTACTTTCATCAGAGAACATGACTTTGGACCACTCACCAGCAGCCCAGGCAAGACGCTTCTGACGCTGTCTGTGGTTCAAGAGTGGCTTGACACAAGGAATGCGACAGCAGAAACCCATGTCTTTCATACGTCTGTGTGTGGTGGTTCTTGAAGCACTCACTCCAGCTGCAGTCCACTCTTTGTGAATCTCCCCCACATTTTTGAATGGGTTTTGTTTCACAATCCTCTCCAGGGTGCGGTTATCTCTCTTGCTTGTACACTTTTTTCGACCACATCTTTTCCTTCCCTTCGCCTCTCTATTAATGTGCTTGGACACTGAGCTCTGTGAACAGCCAGCCTCTTTAGCGATGACCTTTTGTGTCTTGCCCTCCTTGTGCAAGGTGTCGATGGTCGTCTTTTGGACAACTGTCAAGTCAGCAGTCTTCCCCATGATTGTGTAGCCTATAGAACTAGACTGAAAGACCATTTAAAGGCTTTTGCAGGTGGTTTGAGTTAACTAGCTGATTAGAGTGTGGCACCAGGGGCCATCAATTTTGAACCTTTTCACAATATTCTAATTTTCTGATATGATGAATTTGAGATTTTCATTTGTTGTCATTTGTAATCATCAAAATTAAACAAAATAAACATCTGAAATATATGAGTTTGTATGTAATGTATGAATATAATATACAAGTTTCACTTTTTAAATGGAATTACTGAAATCAATCTACTTTTTCATGATATTCTAATTTTATGACCAGCACCTGTAGAAACAAAGGTGTTGATGGAAGCAGCACAGCTGATATTTCTCTCCAGGATGGAGTCACAGCCAAACAGGAACAGACCAGATGAAGCTACTATGAGAAAAAGCAGAGAGAGCAGAATGTTAGAGATTGAACTAACAGATTCTGCAGAGAGGGAGAATAGAGATAGAATGATGCAGAATGATGAAAAAGGGGTCCCTATGTCCTCCAGCAGTATAAGCCTATAGCAGCAGAACTATAGAGATAGATCAGGATAACCTGAGCCACTCTAACTAGAAGCTTTATCAAAAAGGAAAGTTTTAAGCCTAGCCTTAAAAGTAGACAGGGTGTCTGCCTCACGGACTAAAACTGGTAGTTGGTTCCACAGGAGAGGAGCCTGATAACTAAAAGATCTGCCTCCCATTCTACACCATCGGAGGGTGGAGCTTTGTTAGGACAGAGAACAAGACTTTGCTGATGATGAAGTTATTTTTTGGGGTAACAAAAGAAAAGACCAAAGCTTTCAAACTCTTCTTCCCGAAGCAAAGTTACAGTTTTTTCTGAATGCTTAAGCGCTAATCGTGATTCTTGCAGCACAATTTCTAAAACTATTAATACGTATAGCAAAACCACTCACTGAGTTTGCAAAACTAAAAGCACAAACACTGCATTGCACTCAGTTTGCAATTTTGTAACACAGATTTTGCAAAACTGTAGGCACAATTCACTGCACAACACTCGATTACCATATTTCCAACACACTCCTAGCAAAAGTATACACATGTATGGCTATCATTAACACTATTTTGCCAACTGTCTGGCACACTTTCACATGTGAAAACTGTTTTAGATAATTACTTCACTTTGCAATCAGCCTAAGCACTATAAATAATAATAATTGATAATGACACCATCTTTCAAAATAGGCAATAAGCATTTCTTCACTAAGTCGTGTACTTGCTCGCCACAGAATAAGAATGAATCAAATTTACAGAGTTCCTTTCCAGAGAAACACAGAACATGTAAAGCAACTGCGATATGACTATGTGCAGGTAAGCTATAGTGTCATTGGTTCTGAATTTGGAAGTGCATACTGTAGTGCTGTGCATGGGCCTGATGTGATGCATTGTTTTGTCTTGTTCAGAGAGTGATGGAACTAGAAGCAGATGCCATGGGACATGAGCTACTTCTTCTAGATGAAGCTGGTTTTAACCTCAGTAAAACCAGGAGACGTGGCAGGAACATTATTGGACATAACCAATACATAACATAACCATGTGTGCAGCTATAAGCCAAAATGGTGTTGTTCACCATCATGCAACCATAGGCCCATACAACATTGCACACATTATTGCATTCCTGGACACCTTCCATGACATGCTCACTGTTCAGAGACCAGAGCATACCTGATATGTCATCATGTGTTTTGTATTCATACCATCAGTGTGTAGTTGGCACATTGTGTGCTTAGTAGATGATGGCTTGTGTTTACTGCTTGATACGAAAACACAATTTTTACAAAGGTGTGCAGAGTTAATCTAGCTGTGTTCGCTTTTGCAAGAGAACTGCAATGTTTTGATAATTGGGTGAAAGGTTTTCTTATTTGTGTGTAGAGTTTTGCAAAAATAGCCAATAGTTACAAAAAAAGTGCTTAAGCAATCAGAAAAAACTGTAAAGAGGAATGTTCCTCATTCCAGGAGCCTCAATGAATAAAGAGGAGGTCTGTAAGGTACCAGGTGGGATGTTTTACTCTTTAACTGAAATAAAGATACTTTGTTAAAATTTTTTAATTGTTTTTGTTAGTTTAATTGATGCAGTATTTATGCAGTTTGTTTGCTGTTTAATGGTTCTTTTATTTTATTTGCAATTTTTATGCAAAATGTAATTTTACTAAAAAAAGAAAAACAGCAGAAAAATAAACTACTTGCCTTAAATGATTTTAATCTGTTTTTAATTAACATTAAAATAAATAATTTTTTATTTAAATTCAATTAAAGAAAACATTAAAGAAAGTCAATAAAAAAAACTATAAATTATAATTTCCAGTTATTATAAAGTAGAAATCTTTCAGCAGATTAAGATTCTTGCATGAATTGTTTTTCCAACCATAATATTCTGGATTCATTGTTATTTTTCCTTAAACTCTGCAGATCAGACTCTATTATTACTGTCTGAAGCGTTTTAGCCAGAATCAGACCAACTGGCCGCTCAGTTCCGCTGATTAAACTGGCAGCAGGAGGCTGTGATTGATCACCAGCTGCTGATCTGAGGAGTCGATCGATGGCGCCTGAATAAAATTCATCATCTCTGCAGATTAAGGAAAGAAATGAACGAAAGTGTAAGAGCATCTGAGCGGATCCACGGATCCAAATCCAGGTCAGTCTGAATCGATACCCAGATAGAGACCCGGATCAATGTGAGGTCACCTGCCTGAGGCGATCGCTCAGTAAAACGGCGCCGTTTCGGATCCGGTTCAGTTCCAGATGGTTCTACATCTTTAATATTTGTAGGTTTATGAACTAAAACCAATTTAAATGTTTTCTTTCCAGATTCTGTAGTTCAGCGGATGGTTACGGTTCAGGGCCTCTAACAAAATGGCATCAGTCTGCATAGAGACGGGCTTTTCTCTTCTGAAGCCAGGCTGAGCGTCTGAAGGCTTCTGTTCTGTCAGAACATCAAACCTCAGAGAAGCCTAAACTCATCAGCAGCTCCACCGTCACCCTTCATCCTCCTGCTAATTATCCTGCCACATTCCTGACTGTCGTCCACAGAGACCTGTCCTCCTCCGCCTCCTGCTGCCGCTGCAGGCAGGCAGCTCTGATGGATGGAGTCCGGTTCCCCTCCGAGAATCTGAGCGTCAGAGCGGGAAACATTTGTCAGAGAGAAATTCTCTGTAATGGGTCAAAAGGGAAACGGAGACGGAGCTTTAATCTGTCAGAAGAAAAAAGAAATGGATGGTTTCTAACCGGATCGGTTAGAGTTTGTTTAAAGAACTCATAAAGGAACAGCTGGTACAAAATCTAAGAGCAGAAAGGTTCAGGTCCTTAGTCCTTAATCTGCAGCAGACTGTGAACAACAAGAGGAACAAAATAAGATCAAAGGAAGGACGGAGACCAGTAAGAGACACCAGAACACCTTCAGATCAATGAGGTCAGTTAGAGAGATTTAAAAAACATTAAAATCAGTAAAGAAAGCATCACTGACACCAAAAAAGACCTTTAAATTAGAACTGAGGCCAGTTTAGGACACCATGAAATTAAGACCGGGACCAAGGAGAAGTTCCGTTATATTCAGAATACAAACTTCTGAAAGTACTTTAATTATCAAATTAATACAAAATGTTCAATAAATAAGTTTCTTAAAATTATTATAAATATAATTTTCATTGTCAAAGAACACTACTGCCACCTACTGGTTTGTGACGTCACGGTGCGGTATCGGCTGTTGATCAAGTCCCAGTGCTGTATCTGGTGTTTGTCACAACGCGCTATTATCCAAGTCATCTTGAAAACATTCTTCTTCCAAATGTTGGCTACATATTACGGGTTTTTTCTCTGGCCAGAAGTTCGATGGCTCCTCCCTCCCTCTTTAGGCTACGTTACTGCAGGCCTTGATGCTCAATTCCGATTTTTTGGTGAAATCTGTTTGTTTTTTTTTGGTGCGTTGCTGTTCACATTTCCAAATATATGCGACTTGTATGTGATCTCCTGTGTGAACTGCATTCATACAGATTAAGTGTCCTGCATGCGCAGTAGAGGACGCAATGACGTCACAAGCCAGCTTGCTCTGTGTTTACAGAAGTAAACATGGATGTAGCGCTGGAGCGCATCTAGCGATCTTTCCCAACCTTAAAACCTCAATCTTTTTAAGATGGTAAAAAAAAAAAAAAAACTAATCAATACTAATTAAAATAATCATCGTCCGCCATGTTGTTTGTTTTTCTTGCTGCTTCTGTGTAGCAAGACATAGAAGAGTTAGCTTTGTCGGCTACTAATGGCGTTCAGGTCGGATGACTGCGACTTGGCTGTTCAGTCCAGGTCGCATTTAAAAAGATTGGATCTGTATCGGATTGAAGACCACAGAGCCAAGTGGCCTGGGTCGCATTGGGGAAAAACAGATCTGTGTTGTTCAGACTGTTAGGAAAAGATCGGATTTGGGTCACTTCAGGCTGCAGTGTGAACGAAGCCCAAGTTGGCGATCCAACGACCAACCCGTCCGTGGAGCATCAGGAATCAGAAAGGTGGAATAACTCTTGTTTTTCACTTTTACCCGATGTATTCCAGCATCCAGCTGCCATGCACGTGGGCATTGTCAGTTTCACTATAGCTCTGGTGAATTTCAATGGTGAAGTCCTCTGGAAATCTTCAATAATTGTTGTTGATTGCAGATGTGTCTAGTAGTTCCCATTGATTTAGCTTGTAAAGCGGGGAGAATGGCGCTAGGCTTACCGCACCGTGACGTCACTGCTGGAAGATGGCAGGAGGGAGGGGCTACTATATTTGGGTAAAAATGGCCGCTCCCAGACTCAGTATTTTTATTTTGTCACTGATTAACGCTAAATTAAATCACTGCTAACGTATTAGTTTTAGGTATAAATAATGATGATTATTCCTTGTTGACCAGACTTTTCCTTTAACAGAGACCACAACCACAGATGGCAAAAGTACTCACTTTCCGTACTTGAGTAAAAGCACAGATACTTGTGTTAAAAAATACTCTGGTAAAAGTGGAAGTACTGATTAAACTTCTTTACTCAAGTAAAAGTAAGAAAGTACAGGCTTGTAAATGTACTTAAAGTATAAAAGTGTCAAATGCAACGTAGATTCCCATCCAATTAGATTGAATTTGGTATTGATGACGTGAAAAATAATAACGGTAACTCCATTGAAATGATTCAAAACTAAAGTAACGAGCCAATTTTTTAAAATGTAAGGAGTAGAAAGTACAGATATTTGTGTAAAAATGTAAGGAGTAGAAGTAAAAAGTCGCCATAAAAATCAGTAGTGAAGTAAAGAAAAAATATCAGAAAAATCTACTTGAGTACAGTATCGAAGTATTTGTAGGTCGTTACTTCCCATCTCTGACCACAACACATTAGGATCGGTACTGAAACTAGTTCCTAAAAGAGCAAAAACTTCAGATCAGGACTGAGACCATTTTTAAATACCAGAACACCCTAAATGCTCCACACATGTTCCTGCTCCTCATTCAAACGACGCTAACGCTCTCTGGGTGGAGCATAGCTGCTGTTGTTCCAATTAGCAATCCTCCAGCCGAATAGAAAGGTTACCGATACTGGACTCTGCTGGTTCCAGTTCCTGGAAATCCACGTGCTTTTTACTTTTTTATTTGTTTTTTAATATAAATAGTTCAGAGAAAGTCTGAAAAATTAGAGAATTAAACTTTAATGTCCAAACAGGCACATATTGGACATATTCAGCATCGTGTTTCAGCCAATCACCTAAACAGAGTCTGAAATAAGCCAATCAGAATCTGTGACTGATAAAAGCACCATATTCCACAAAAAAAAAAAAAACACTTATTTCTTATAGAATATTGTAATTAAAAGGAAATAAAGTGTTTTATCATCATGACTTCAATGGTTTTTCTAAACACAGTCCAGGTGGATTAATGGGAATAAATGACACTACTCTGGCTGAGTAATTTACTGAAATTATTGTTTTGTTTTTTTTATCCTGCCTGTTTCTGCAGTAAAAATAACCGAGGAATAAAAACAGAGCAGCAGCAAGAAGCTCCAGTCTGACAGGTAGAGAGATGACAGGATCCATGTTTCCTGCTCTGTGATCAGACAGGTGAAGATCTGAAGCGTCTTCCTCCAGGCAGGAAGCCGCCTCGGCGCCTCCAGGGCTTTTAGCGGCTAAAAGCCGAACCGTCCAGGTGCGTCTCAGCAGGATGACCTCTTTATGGCAAAGTGGGTCACATTGTTCCTCGGTCTCCTCTGGGTGACCCACTCTGTCTTTCTCTGCCTTATTTATGTCTAGTTCGGTGGAGGTTTGACTGGATCCAAATGCAGACACTGAAGCCGAAGGTGGTTACTTGCAGATTCAATAACAGAAAAGGGAAACAGAAGCAAAAATCCAATAAAGTAAATCCACAAAAACTGAGAACCAGGAATGCTCACAACAAGGGGGCAAAGAATCAATGACAAAGCAGCAACAGTGACTGAGCAAGAGGTGCACAGATGGGAGAGAGAAACAACGACCAGGCTAATTAGCAGATTGGGAGAAGGTGTGAACAGAGGAGTCTAGAAGGGAGCCAGGAGAAAAGGAGACTGAGGCCACATTTACACATAGCGGGTATTTAGAGAAACTAATACCCCCCCTACCTCCATTGTGCACATAAGAGGGCAAACAAGAAACATCTCAGAATTCAAACACAATCATAAATAACTAGAATAACAATGTAAATAAACCAACAAAAACTCATAGATAAAACTTAAACAGAATCAAAACCATGACAATTTATCTGCTTCCCTCTCTGCTCCATTTCACAACATTTTCATCAGAGCATACGGCCCTCTGTCCTTAAAAAAAGGTTGATTTTCCCTTTAGGATGTTTCAATGTGAGGTGTGGTGTGATTCCTCTCTAAGCTTCTCTTCATTTGATGCTTTAACAGGGGTTGACGTTAAGGATTTTTACCACTTCAGGGTTCGTATGGGTGCTGGAAATCCTTGAAAATGCTTGAATTTTGACATTGTGTTTTCAAGGTTTGAAAAGTGCTTATATTTTGGATGAAATGCTTGAAAATGCTTGAAATTGTAACTATTTCTTTCGCAACAAATACCTATCTAACTGAATGGTGTGTTTATTAAATGGAGAAATAAAATGTTGGAGAGCCCGAAAATGAAACCTGCTCGCTTATGTGTGACTGCGATCTGCCAGTCTATTTCCATGTGTGACTCCGCCCCCATGACACCCCTACTGCACCATGCCGGGAGGTTGTCGTTTCAATGAACGTTGGCTGGAAGATGAAAAATACAAATTATGGATTAAACGGGGACAAACCCCACGACTTGCCTCTTGTAAAGTCTGCAAAAAAGATGTGCAGCTTTTCACAATGGGCGAGTCTGCGCTGTCGAGTCACATGAAGGGTGAGTCAGACTTTTTAAGTAAGCCAACTGAAGTAGCCTAGTACACGTTAACGTTAGCGCCTATTTGTTTACGCTAGTAACTGCTAGCTAGGAATTCACAGGCTAAGTTACTGAGTGACTGAGAGTACGGCGTGATAATGTAATGTTAGTATTGCAGTGTTTCCCGCGGCACTATCTTGGCGAGGCGACCGCCTCGCCGAACTCACGCTACCGCCTCGCCAACGTTCCAAAAAAAACAACAAAAAACCCCCCGAAGTTTTAATTCATTGCCAGGCCCAGACCTTAAAACAGCATTGATAACTCTACGGCTTATATTACTACGCCAAGGCAGAGGAGTAATTTTCTTTGATCATCCGAGGAGACGTGTGGGCGGAAAAAAACGTGTTCGTCGTCTTCATCATCGGTGAACTATATGTAGTTAATTAAAACTGGTAATAGAAAATAAATATCTGCCTCGTTTTTAGTTTTATGTATTCATTTCGACCCCCCCCCCCCCCCCCCCCCAACCCCGGCTGTCATCCGCACAAAACTGGTTCCGTAAGGTGCTGGAAAAAGTTTTAAAATGGATCTTGAAAGTGCTTGAAAAGTGCTTGATTTTGACTTTGGAAAAGGTGTACGAACCCTGCACTTGCCCTTTGGGCAAGTGACTTTCACATTTCATTTGCCCAGAAACAATTTTTAGTAATGTAAATATGACAGGCAGAAATGTAAAAAAGGGCAGGCAGAAATAAATAGCGGTGAAGAAATAACTAGTGTAAAAAAATACAAAGGAAGAATAAAACAGACAAAAATATTATAACATGCAGATAAATAAATGCTTAAAAATATAAGTAATTAAAAAATAAAGTTGAAGACTATAAAGGACAAAGAAATAAATTAGGTGAATATTACAAAGGCAAATAAATAAAGAAGCTAATTAAGAGTTATATACATTTATGTCTCACTGTATAATTTAATTTCTACTTAAATTTATTTGTTGATTGTATTTTTGGTGGCAATTAATTGTACGCTTATTTAGTTATTGAGCATTTATTTATTTTTTAATATGGCAGAGTTAGTCCTCCATAAAAGCCCACTGCTTTCATTAAGACAGAAAATAACAAACGGTCAGTTCAGGTGTTTTATAAAATATGGGAATCAGGAAATTGTCTATAAAACAAACTGAATAATTGTTGTTCTGTACTTCAAAAAACAATTTGTTTTTATATTTTTTATTTAAACATTCAAAGTATAACATGAATGTATAAACACCTCATTTATTTCAGTGTTAAATTCTGTTTAAAGTAACAGGTTATAATTAAAAACGTCTCCAGACCTTTGCTGGTTGATGATTTTCTTTATTGGGACCCTAAGCTAACTCGCTCAGATTGGCTTTCTTTGTCCTCTTCTTCAGCCTCTTGTTCTCCTGCAGGACAGATTCTAGCTGAGAGCTGAAACCAAAGCAGCAGCTCTGTCTGCTGCTCAGATAGATTTAGAAAATATCTCTCTGCTGCCCGGGAAGTCGATAGAAAGACTCGGGCCAAATGCCAGAAAGCCACTCTGGGAAACCTGACCCTCCTCAGAGGACCTGCACTATTCATCCCCTTTATTTTTGGTACTTTTACCTGCAGAAAAACTTTTCCACTCGAGTATCAAATATCTGGGTCATAACAAAGTAAACCGACTGATCTTTATTGCTCAGATATAGAAACAGGTGCAGAACCTGATGGAAAAGCACCTGTTTGATCTGCAGAAACAGATCAATTAGAATCAGCCACAGCATGAGAGCAGGAACAGACTGATGCATGGAAGCAGCAGAAACACAGAATAAAGCTGCAGCTCAGCAGCAGGGCGGTTTCAGGCTCAGTTCCAACAGAAGGTGATGGGGGGGCGACCGCATTAGCCTAGCAACAGGAAAACAAGCAGAGGAGCAGCCAGAGGTTGCAGCTCTGCAGCTTTTCACTTCATCTGTCATCATCCTGCAATCAGTGCTGAAACAGGCAGGAGGAGGAGCTGCAGCCCAGGTTCAGATGTTCCTCTAAAAAATGCAGAGAAAAACATTCACTGCTTCAGTTTCTGCTCTGATCCAATGTTTGATGATTAAACATCTCAACATGGACCCTCAGCTGCAGGCAGGATGACTGCAGCTCTGAGGGGAGCTCAGTCTGGACTCTGGTTTTACTGGGACTATCTGGTCTCTGCCCGGAAGCTGTGTGGCCCTAAAGGTCCAAATCAGCGCTAAAGCAGGCAGAGAAGATCTGATGAAGCTGCAGCAGCTGCTCCTGAGATCGGAGGACAGAGAGAATAAAACATCAGAGCCTCCTTTGCTCCTCGGTGACAGAAAGCAGCTCTGAGTCTGAAACATAATGAAAATATTAAGGCTGAAGCTCAGATCCTCAGGAGGCGGAGAGAGCAGCACATCAGCCAGAAGCACAGAGCGGGAATATGGCTCTGTTATTGTTAGGCTTGTAAATGGAAATAAATAAAAATTGAAATCAAGAAAAAGAACATAAAAATATATGTATATATATACATATATAATATATATATATATATGTAGTTTGAGAGGAACTTTTTTTTTCTCAGATTTAGTCATTCCCTATTTTATTTTTTTAATGTGTCTTTTTCAGATTGATCTTTATGCATTAGCTTATTTTGAAATAGCATTTTAAAATTTCCTCTGGACGCATTTCTGATAGTCTGCATGAATTATACAACATTGGCTTTGGGGATTGAAGATAATGGGATTTGTAAAATGCAATTTGTAAAGAATGCAATTCAGAAGACCTCATCTAAAATGAGAAAAAAAAAAAAAAATCTAAATCTAATAACATAAAACTTGAAACAAAAGAATTCTGTAAAAGAATTGTGAAAAAAAAAACATAAAACATAAATTGGCAAAAATCAAATTGAAATTAACAGCAAAAATCCACTAAAAGCTTTTTTAAAATACAATATTGTTCACCAATAGTGAGCTGAAGGTCACTATAAGAAATCTGGGCTTCCAGAACCCATCGGCAGAACCAGTAGAGAACTTTCAGCTGGAACCGAGTCAAACAGGTTGGACCAGAACCAGAGTTTATCTTCAACGAGTCACTGAAGTCATAATCTGCTGGATTCTGCATAGAATCTAAAACAGGTTCTAAACAAAACAGAACCACAGAAATGGTTCATCAAACCCAGAACCAGCCTCTCTTTGGAGAAAAAAAAGCTGCAGGCTGATGAAGAGAGAAGAACCTCTGATAGATCCAAAGAAACCACAAAGCTGTGCTGTTGTTATAAACATTTATTTCCAGGTGATGTTTTGCTGCGCCTTGACGCACGTCAACTGTTGACTTTGCATGTAAACTAGCTGCTCCTGCTGCTTTTGGTCTGAACGCAGAATCACACCTGTTAACACGGGCAAAAAGCTTGCTGGCCGGTGGCGACCATGACTTCTTGGTCAGAAAGATGTCTTTGGTGTAGACACTTGTCAATCAAACATGTCTGACCAATAGAGAAGCACCCGCCCACTGCGGAACGTTTGTGTCAAAAGTATTCAATCCAAAAAATTTGAACTTCAAAAATTTTTGCACTTCAAAAAAACAAAAATAAACAAATAACAAAAAAAAAACAAAAAAGAATTTTCATGGGGTAATTTTTTTTTTTGCATTTGCACAGTTTTTTCTTTGATTGATTGTTTTTGTTTTGTTTTTTGATAGAAACAGCCTTTTGGGAATTAAATGATTAAGACACAAATGTCCTACCCATACGGAAGAGGAATAGGGACACAAAAAACAAAAAACAAAAAAAGTTAACTGATGTTTAAATTTTATTTAAAGTCAGAATTCTGAGAAAAAAGTCAGAATTCTAGATTAAAGTCAGAATTCTGAGAAAAAAGTCAGAATTCTAGATTAAAGTCAGAATTCTGAGAAAAAAGTCAGAATTCTAGATTAAAGTCAGAATTCTGAGAAAAAAGTCAGAATTCTAGATTAAAGTCAGAATTCTGACTTTTTTTCCCATACTAAACTGAAAAAAAAAATGTAAAAATCAGTTAACTTTTTTTTTTATAGGCCCTAATCCTCTTCCGTATACCAACGTATGGCCCAAACAGAAAATTGATCCCTTCAACCAAAGAGAAAATTTTCAAAAAATAAAATAAAAAGTTTTCAAATGCAATTTTTTGAGTATCAAATATTTTATTTACATTCAAAAACTATTTTCTACGATTAAAAACGTTTATCTTTTCATTGAAGTTACTTTTTTTTTGTATTCTGTTGTTTGTTTGTTTAAACCAACTTCTTTTTGATTGAATAATAAAGACACAAATGTCCTACCCATTATATGGTCCAATCAAAAAACAATATTACTTCAATTAAAAAAGTTGCTTTAAACAAAAAAGACTGGACTTCTATCAAATAAAACATTTTCAATCAAAGAAAAGCAGTGTTCAAATGTATTTTTTTTTGAGTCTCAAATATATTTTTGCATTCAAATACTTTTGTTCTTTGATTGAAAAGTTTTTTTTTCATTGTAGTGAAGATTTTTTTTATTGAAAATATATTTTTTGATTGAAGCAACTTTTTTTTTTTATAGAACAATAAAGAAACAAATCTACCTCTATAGAACCAGATTTTCCTCCTTGCTGTTCTGTAAAAGTCGTCTCTGTGATCAGAAACCAGTCTGTCTGTCATGGAGGTTTGAGGAACATGAAGGTCTGATCATCGGACTGCTGGTTCTGAAGGCGTCGCCTGCTGTGCTGCAGAAAGCGTGAAGGTTTCTGACGAGCACCGAGGAAACTCCGGGGAGCTGCAGACTAATCGAGCCTCCAAAGATCTGCAGATGAAAGCGCAGCGGCTCCTCTCAGCCTGAAGAACTGTGACAGATGCATGCTGGGAACTCTGCCGATTAATGCAAACTCTGAGATTCATCTGAGGGGCTTTATGGAGGCTGGAGGAAAGAACCCAAACAGGATCGGAGTCTCTGTGTTTGCTGAAGCTCGTCTGGTTTACATAACAGAGGAAATATGTTTGATTTTCATGTTTTCACCGCAGAAAAATAAACCTTTAGAGATAAAAACAACAGGCTGCTATTAGCTTCCTGTTGCTACCTGATCAAAATCATTTTTAGATGTTATACTGTTTTTATATTATTGACCTTCTCTAAGTTTCAGACATTAAATCCTGGAATCCAAACATCTGAAGCCTGATGATGAAATCAGATCTTTCTGATCTGAATCTGAATATTAATCCTTAAACTGGTCTGACTTCTGGACTTTTTAAGATCCTGTCTGGAGGAGTGTCTGTTTGAGAAGCAACACATCGATGTCAGTCAGGGGCATATTTACCATTAGGCAATACTAGGCAGCTGCTTAGGGCCCCAAGTTCCTGGGGGCCCCATAAAACTCTGTTTCCATGTATGGTTAATACAACTATTCCTTACTTGTGCACATTAATTATGTTTTTGTCTAAAATGCCATCAGAGCGCTGATAATATTAAGTGTGTCTCAGCCCCCCCCCCCCTTCAGTGTCCACCATATTGGATCAGTCCATTTGCTGCACATGTTCAGAAAGGTCCAAACAGACAGCAGCAAACCATTTGAAAACAAACCATGCAAAGAGCAGTGTTGCCAACTTAGCGCTTTAGTCGCTATATTTAGCCACTTTTCAGACGCCTCTAGCACTTTGATTTCTAAAAAGCTCCTAGCGCCAAATCTAGAGACTTTTTTCTGCTACTGGAGACTTTGGAGACAACATCTAAAAGCAGCGAACTCTGCTCTCCAGAGCAAGTAGATTGGTAACCCCGCCTCCTGCTCTCCTCTATCTTGTCTGCTGTCATGATTCATGCAGCTATTATTTCATCCAAATGAAAAATGGAGAACAGATAAGATCCCAACGGGATCCACCAGTGAAGATGGGAGACGAAGCAAAGCAAGGAAGCTCTGACGTTTGTTACCACATCAAGCGGTAACTTCAGAATCTAGGTTCTGATGATCTAGTTACCTGGTAGGAAATGAAGTCTGTATCCACATCATGATCAGCCTCAGAGGGAAGCAGCTTTGCATCTTTGTTTGGGCGGCAGAGGAGGGAAAAACAAACCTCAAAGGTCCACAGGAGCTGATCTTAAGATGATCCGAACCGTTTCACTGGTTCCCCATCCTCCCAATTCTCCCAGTGCTGTTCAGATCCATGGTGCTGTTTGTTGCTGACCAGATTTCTCTGTTCTCATATATTTAGTTATGCTATTTATCCAGTGAAAAATCTTTTTACTCAGTTTTTTTCACCTGCAAGGCAGATAAAATGTGTGAGTGAGGGGGGGGTTTATAACCTGACTGTTTCCAGATGGATTTGCTCCGCATATCCATCTGGAAACCTTCCGTTGAAGTAATTTCAGGAAGGGGCGAAAATACTGGTTAGCTGATTGGCCTATGTTGGTGATAGACGGGCCAAATAAACCAATCAGATCAACGAAGCATATGACGTACTAACAGAGCGACGACGAAGAGGAGCCAATTGATAGATCAAACTCTTGCCGAAACCAGTCGGGAGAAGAGCAAAAACATCTTTTCCTCTGAGAAAAGCCTCCAGAGCAGTGTTTTGCTCTTCTTTCAGTGAAGAAATACTCTGTAATTCCGATAAAACTTGCTTGATAGCCACGCTAACACTAGTTTCATCGGCTGAAGCCGCCATGTTCTTTAGACTGAACTGTCGCGCTTCTCGTTGCGTCACACCTCAACCCGCCTCAAAGCCAACGCTGATTGGACGTTCGTTTGGTGAACGGCTCCAAATTTTCTTTAACGGAGAGTCTCCAGACTGATCTGCGAGTGAAACCTGGAAAGCTCGCGAGATCAGGATGGTCTCACGAGGCTAGGGGGTTTAGACAAAACCTACTTATTACCACAACAAGTCAAATAGTTTCTGAAGGTTTGTTAAATTGTGTAATTTGTTTTGACTCTGACTCAACCTACACAGTTTTCCAACATAGGCAAGGGAGACAAACTCCGTCTAGTCAGAACAGGGCTGAATACAGAGCAGTAGGGGCTGAGGATGGACTGTTCTCTCTTTGCAAAGATAAGAAAATAAAGCGCCTACTGAGTGAAATCCATCGAATAGAATAGTTGAATACTTTTTTCCCACTAAACTGCCTCTGTTGGATCTTCTTCAACCTTCATCTGCAACAGAACCAGGATTCTGGTCCTGATCCGTCTTCTGTTTTTGACTTTCTACATTTTATTTATTTTTTTAACCAAACTTTAACTTCTGCTTTTTGAGGAAAACCTCAAAGTTTTGCTGTTTTTCCAGAGTTTTCCTTTTCCAGCTGTTACGTCCACCTGGCTTGTTAGGTGGGGTAACATTAATGGAGACCACACAAGGATTTTCTGAGTTAATGAAAAATGAAATTTATTAAATTATATTAGGTAAAACCTGAAAAAGGATTACCTGAAATAAGAAGCCAAAACAGATTAGTACAAAACCCATATCCAATTAGAAATAAACAAACGCAAAACAAACCTAACAAAACTCAATCATAAAGTCCAACCCAAACCAACTGGAGTTCTGAAGAGGGAGAGGAGAAAAAAGCCTGCTGACTGCTGCAGCATGACAGCTTTTAAAGCAGCAGAGCACCAATCAGGGAAAAAACATAACACCTGCAGAAGGCCTGCCTCCAGGACCCTGAAAGAAAAAGCAGAGACCCACTGCAGCCAACACTGCTCAGCAGCAGGAAATGTCATCCTGCTCGTCTCGGTACCAACAGGACGCCTAACGTGACCCGATCACTGAGAGTCACCACTGAGCAGAAAAGGTCCGCTTGTTTATCAGGCTGTGACATCACACACACACACCTGCATCAGGTATGCAGCACCAGTGGGCTGTTATCAGGCAGATGGAGCAGAACCTCCTGAACTCAGCAGAGCCTCGCTGACAGCTCCAACCTCACCCAGGATAAAAATAGTAAATCTGTCGATTAGATTCTTCTCACAGCGACGCGAGCCGGGCTTTGACTTCTGAACCGGAGCCTCTCGGTTCTGAATCTGAATCAGGACGGACGGATTTAAATACGGGAACACTTCTCCTCCATGAAGGAGACTGGAAAACACTGTTCCAGGCGCTGCAAAAAGCAAATATGTCTGGATTTTACCGCACACAGCAGGAAGACCTTCATCATCATCACTGGTCAGAGCAACAAGGCTCCAAATGGATTCTGTCACATTAAAATGTATTTATCCTCTAGGAAACCAAACAAAAAAATGTACTGAAAGCTAAAAAAAATTGAGACTCGGTCATAATGAAGTCATAGAGGAAACATTGAATTAAATTTTCTTTTGAGGATAATAATGTCTCAACATAATTTAAGCTTTAAAGTCGTAGGGAAGCGGCCGTTCCAACCGTCGCATCTCCGAATTCTCCCGAGTGGTGCCCGACTTTACGCGAGTTAATAAATTGAATGTGATTGGTCGTTTATCTAGGGGGCGGGATTGTTGTGGCGGAAGGTTCGAAAGCACGTTTGGTTGTGGCCAGTTTGTCTGAACCATCTTGCTAACCAGTTAGCAACTTAGTGCTAGCAGGTTCCCAATGGGAAATTCCATTGGGACCAAGTAGCACTAAATTGGTGACTTAGAAACGACGCTGTCAAGGAACGCTATGGACAGCGGAAACATGCAAGAGGAGGAGAGTTTAGTGTCGGAGGTCGTAGATGAGTCTCCTCCGTCATCCAGAAGCTTGCTTTGGTGTAGAAGGCTTCCAGCCGTCCATGTTTGAGCCCTTGCCTCGCAACGCTGCCAGTTCTGTTAGCTCTACGCCTGCCGAAGACACAGACGTCCATCCCCGTGAACACTGGGACGCAACTGAATGGGAAAGGAAAGGATTCTGGTTTCAACCGTTGCGTATATCAGCTGCGACATATGAATCAAGATGCTATAACCGAAAACATTTGATTGACAGATGACCGTTGATATATGATTGGCCGAATTTAGGTGTTCAGGCTGACATATGGCCAGCAGAAACGTCAGAAATTTTTTTTTTTACAATAGAAATTTTCTGATAAATAGAACATTTATATACATGTTTAACCCAGAATAATATATATAATATTTAAATATGACTTTCCTACAACTTTAAGTTAAATACTGTTTATTTTGAGTCAGACCTATGATCTCTCTGCTTCTGGCCCTTTTTTTGTCATCTTTGTTTATTGGTCTGATCTGTAATTGTGATGCAATATTTGTGTTTTCTGAAGAAAATAAAATCAACATCCAAACCAAACATGTTTTTAAGTGTTTTTTTTTTTTTTTTCCAAGAGAGGAAATTTCTCACATAAATTTGTCTCTTCGTTTTGATAAACGTGAGAAAAATACCTGAAGCTTCATGGAGCTGCAGCCAACAGGAACGGATTCCTCTGACCTGCAGATGAACCATGATCTACCAAAGGCCTCAAAGGGCCGATGTTCTGCATGTTCTCTTTTTAGGCACTATTGGGTTGTATTTTTTGTAACCAGAGAGTCGTGAAATGGAGAACACATGCTTGCAAAGGTCGACAGGTCAGGACTCAAACCTGTGATATCGTGTCAACTACAGACCACAAAGTTTCTGCAGAATCCCAGAACTTTATGGATCTCCGTCAACGACAGCGGCTAATTGTGCACCAGTGGAACCAGTCTGCTCCTCAACTGGCTTGCAGGTAGATGGTTGAAGGAATGGTACGTTCACTGACCTGATGAAGAAGGCAGCAGGACCAGAGGGAGCCTGGCTGGTCTGGGTTGCGATGCTTTGGGCCACTGGTTTAACTGGGACATCTGGGGTCCTGGTGGTGACAGAACCCCGACTTGAAGGCGAATCCTGGCAGACGAGAAGAAAACATTTTGTTGAACTAGCAGACCTTACCCAGATCTTACTCTGAACCCTGACAGCAGATGAGCTGTTGGATCGAGTTTGCTTCTCTGAAGGCTGCAGGTGTGTGCTGATACAAAAACCCTAGAGCTCCATCTCAGACTCTACAGCAGCTCGAAGGTCATGACCCTGAAAGAGTCTGGTTGCTTGACAGTGGTTGCATGGATGTATACCAGCTGTCAAGCACCGTGGTGGAGGTATGATAATCTGTTTTTAGCTACCTTAATGTGTTAAAGTAAAAAGCTTTTTCTAAATAAAAACAAACTGGTGGCAGGACTCTGGTTTGTATTAATTACAGAGCAAAAACAGAACCATGATAAACGAATAACAAACACAAAGGTTAAGCACGGTGCTGGAGGTGTCATGCTTTGGATTGTAGTTGTTGAGCCGACCATGATCCTCTGTTTAAAAAGAATCCTGGAGATCATTTATACAAGAGCTGAAGCAAGGCGGCTTAAATGGGCGAGGATCGAATCATTCTCATGGACTCTTTCTGGCTGCCTGCAGCAGCCAGCACTAATGTTAGCCCGTCTGCAGCAACCAGCGCTAACGTTAGCCTGCCTGCAGCAGCCAGCGCTAACGTTAGCCTGTCTGCAGCAGCCAGCGCTAACGTTAGCCTGCCTGCAGCAACCAGCACAAACGTTAGCTAGCCTGCAGCAACCAGCGCTAATGTTAGCCCATCTGCAGCAGCCAGCGCTAACATTAGCCCGTCTGCAGCAGTCAGCGCTAACGTTAGCCCGCCTGCAGCAGCCAGCACTAATGTTAGCCCGTCTGCAGTAGTCAGCGCTAACGTTAGCCCGCCTGCAGCAGCCAGCACTAATGTTAGCCCGTCTGCAGCAACCAGCGCTAACGTTAGCCTGCCTGCAGCAGCCAGCACTAATGTTAGCCTGCCTGCAGCAACCAGTGCTAATATTAGCCTTTCTGCAGCAGCCAGAGCTAAGGTTAGCCTGCCTGCAGCAAACAGCGCTAACGTTAGCCCGCCTGCAGCAACCAGCGCTAATGTTAGCCCGCCTGCAGCAGCCAGCGCTAACGTTAGCCCGCCTGCAGCAGCCAGCACTAATGTTATCTTGCCTGCAGCAACCAGCGCTAATGTTAGCCCGTCTGCAACAGCCAGCGCTAATGTTAGCCTGTCTGCAGCAGTCAGCGCTAACGTTAGCCTGCCTGCAGCAACCAGCGCAAACGTTAGCCCATCTGCAGCAGCCAGCGCTAACATTAGCCCGTCTGCAGCAGTCAGCGCTAACGTTAGCCCGCCTGCAGCAGCCAGCACTAATGTTAGCCCATCTGCAGCAACCAGCGCTAACGTTAGCCTGCCTGCAGCAGCCAGCGCTAACGTTAGCCTGCCTGCAGCAACCAGTGCTAACATTAGCCTTTCTGCAGCAGCCAGAGCTAAGGTTAGCCTACCCGAGCAACCAGCGCTAACGTTAGCCCGCCTGCAGCAACCAGCGCTAATGTTAGCCCGCCTGCAGTAGCCAGCGCTAACGTTAGCCCGCCTGCAGCAACCAGCGCTAATGTTATCTTGCCTGCAGCAGCCAGCGCTAACGTTAGCCCGCCTGCAGCAGCCAGCACTAATGTTATCTTGCCTGCAGCAACCAGCGCTAATGTTAGCCCGTCTGCAACAGCCAGCGCTAATGTTAGCCTGTCTGCAGCAGCCAGCGCTAACGTTAGCCTGCCTGCAGCAACCAGCGCAAACGTTAGCCCGTCTGCAGCAGCCAGCGCTAACGTTAGCCCGCCTGCAGCAGCCAGCGCTAACATTAGCCCGCCTGCAGCAGCCACAATAACGTTAGCCCGCCTGCTGCAGCCAGCACTAATGTTAGCCCGCCTGCAGCAGCCAGCGCTAATGTTAGCCTGTCTGCAGCAGCCAGCGCAAACGTTAGCCCGTCTGCAGTAGCCAGCGCTAACGTTAGCCCGCCTGCAGCAGCCAGCGCTAACATTAGCCCGCCTGCAGCAGCCACAATAACGTTAGCCCGCCTGCTGCAGCCAGCACTAATGTTAGCCCGTCTGCAGCAACCAGCGCTAACGTTAGCCTTTCTGCAGCAGCCAGCACTAACGTTAGCCGGCCTGCAGCAACCAGTGCTAACATTAGCCTTTCTGCAGCAGCCAGCGCTAACGTTAGCCTGCCTGCAGCAACCAGCGCTAATGTTAGCCCATCTGCAGCAGCCAGCGCTAACATTAGCCTGCCTGCAGCTACCAGCTCTAATGTTAGCCTGCCTGCAGCAGCCAGCGCTAACGTTAGCCCGCCTGCAGCAGCCAGCACTAATGTTATCCTGCCTGCAGCAACCAGCGCTAATGTTAGCCCGTCTGCAACAGCCAGCGCTAATGTTAGCCCGCCTGCAGCAGCCAGCGCTAACGTTAGCCTGCCTGCAGCAACCAGCGCAAAAGTTATCCCGTCTGCAGCAGCCAGCGCTAACGTTAGCCCGCCTGCAGCAGCCAGCGCTAACATTAGCCTGCCTGCAGCAACCAGCGCAAACGTTAGCCCGTCTGCAACAGCCAGCGCTAACGTTAGCCCTTCTGCAGCATCCAGCGCTAATGTTAACCCGTCTGCAGCAACCAGCGCTAACGTTAGCCCATCTGCAGCAGCCAGCACTAACGTTAGCCGGCCTGCAGCAACCAGTGCTAACATTAGCGTTTCTGCAGCAGCCAGCGCTAACGTTAGCCTGCCTGCAGCAACCAGCGCTAATGTTAGCCCATCTGCAGCAGCCAGCGCTAACATTAGCCTGCCTGCAGCTACCAGCTCTAATGTTAGCCTACCTGCAGCAGCCAGCGCTAACGTTAGCCCGCCTGCAGCAGCCAGCACTAATGTTATCCTGCCTGCAGCAACCAGCGCTAATGTTAGCCCGTCTGCAACAGCCAGCGCTAATGTTAGCCCGCCTGCAGCAGCCAGCGCTAACGTTAGCCCGCCTGCAGCAACCAGCGCAAAAGTTATCCCGTCTGCAGCAGCCAGCGCTAACGTTAGCCCGCCTGCAGCAGCCAGCGCTAACATTAGCCTGCCTGCAGCAACCAGCGCAAACGTTAGCCCGTCTGCAGCAGCCAGCGCTAACGTTAGCCCTTCTGCAGCAGCCAGCGCTAACGTTAGCCCGTCTGCAGCAACCAGCGCTAACGTTAGCCTGCCTGCAGCAGCCAGCGCTAACATTAGCCTGCCTGCAGCAACCAGCGCAAACGTTAGCCCGTCTGCAGCAGCCAGCGCTAACGTTAGCCCTTCTGCAGCAGCCAGCGCTAACGTTAGCCCGTCTGCAGCAACCAGCGCTAACGTTAGCCTGCCTGCAGCAGCCAGCGCTAACGTTAGCCTGTCTGCAGCAACCAGCGCTAACGTTAGCCTGCCTGCAGCAACCAGCGCTAACGTTAGCCCGTCTGCAGCAACCAGCGCTAACGTTAGCCTGTCTGCAGCAACCAGCGCTAACGTTAGCCTGCCTGCAGCAACCAGCGCTAACGTTAGCCCGTCTGCAGCAGCCAGCGCTAACGTTAGCCGTCCTGCAGCAACCAGTGCTAACATTAGCCTTTCTGCAGCAGCCAGAGCTAAGGTTAGCCTGCCTGCAGCAACCAGGGCTAACATTAGCCTGCCTGCAGCAACCAGCGCTAATATTAGCCCATCTGCAGCAGCCAGCGCTAACATTAGCCTGCCTGCAGCTACCAGCGCTAATGTTAGCCCGCCTGCAGCAGCCAGCGCTAACGTTAGCCCACCTGCAGCAGCCAGCACTAATGTTATCCTGCCTGCAGCAACCAGCGCTAATGTTAGCTCGTCTGCAACAGCCAGCGCTAATGTTAACCCGCCTGCAGCAGCCAGCGCTAACGTTAGCCTGCCTGCAGCAACCAGCGCAAACGTTAGCCCGTATGCAGCAGCCAGCGCTAACGTTAGCCCGCCTGCAGCAGCCAGCGCTAACGTTAGACTGCCTGCAGCAACCAGCGCAAACGTTAGACTGCCTGCAGCAACCAGCGCAAACGTTAGACTGTCTGCAGCAGCCAGCGCTAACGTTAGCCTGCCTGCAGCAGCCAGCGCAAACGTTAGCCCGTCTGCAGCAGCCAGCGCTAACGTTAGCCCGTCTGCAGCAGCCAGCGCTAACGTTAGCCCGCCTGCAGCAGCCAGCGCTAACGTTAGCCCGCCTGCAGCAACCAGCGCAAACGTTAGCCTGTCTGCAGCAGCCAGCGCTAACGTTAGCCCGCCTGCAGCAGCCAGCGCTAACGTTAGCCTGCCTGCAGCAACCAGCGCTAACGTTAGCCTGCCTGCAGCAACCAGCGCAAACGTTAGCCCGCCTGCAGCAGCCAGCGCTAACGTTAGCCCGTCTGCAGCAGCCAGCGCTATTGTTAGCCCTTCTGCAGCAGCCCTTTCTCTGCATAGCCATATGTGAAGTACCAATGGCTCTGATCTCCCTTTTTTTGTTTTATTTGGAAAATGTTAATTTCATTTGTTCATTGGTGTTTATCTGACTATTTACACACTAAATAAAAAAGTCATAAATTATTATTATGTAGAGACTATTAATAACAGAATCTACAGAGACATGCAGTTCCAGCTGGGCGTGTGGTGATGTCAGGATTACACTTCTGTTCCAATTGACCCAGATATACTCTGTGTGCTCCGGTTCTCCGAGAGTCCAGACTTTCCTGGGTTCTTCTCGAGAACATACTTGGCGTGGACACAAATCCGTACTCGCGCTCTTGTGAATTTAGAAACGGCCTCTGTCTCCCCCTGATCTGCTTCTTCTAAATAAACATCAGAACTATTTGGGTTCTGAGGCTTAAAATGCTCTTATTTAGTCTCATTTTTTTGTTGTTGATGTTGTTGTTCCTCTAGAAGCTCACAGCAGTGCCCCGTTATGGTGGATTATTACGGTAGCAGGAAGCAGGCAGCAGGCAGGGCCGTTATTCAACTGTTTGACTGCGACACGCTCGGCCGGCTAACAGGATTACCCAGAGAGCCGCCGGCGGGCGAGCCCGCTGCCAGAACCCAAACCTGAGCTCTGATCATCTCACGACCAACATTTAGCAGCAGAAACAGCAGCTGCCTGCCTGCTCTGAAGGATCATTTGGATTTGTCGTGTCTTTCTGGGTGATTGGTTCTCCATATTTAAGGGTGAGCATCTTCAGATGTTCTGATTGGTCACTTGCAGCGCTGCCATGACAGCTCCCTGTTGGCTGCTGGTGGAATAATCAGCTTAGCGCCACCTGTTCCTCTTTCCTGTTTCACTTTCTCTTCTCTGCGGGTTCATTTTCATCTCTGGGCTCCAAACCTGTGGCTCATCCAGGGCTTCTTTTCAGGAACCGGCACTGAGACGCGCAGATAAGGAAGCAGCAGCGTCTAACATGGAAAAACATGAAGGCTGCTGAGAGAATGAATGACAGATGCTGGAGCAGCACAGAGCCCAGCTCTCAGCGCCGGGGCCAACTCCAATAAAAACAGCTAAAAAAAAAATCCTCATGTTTTTTTTTTCCTCTCAGTTTCTATCGTTAAATAGGAAAATAGAAATTCTGTCTCTTGAATCTGTTTTTAAAGAACGGGTGCTGCTTATCTCACAGTGGACACTCTCATGGTGGCATTTAGAGTTTTCATTCCTGTTAAGGCGGAAAACAGATAATTTTTCCTCATTTAAACATCAGCCTGCAGCAGGCAGTGATGGCAGAGGATCTATTTATGATGCAGCTGGAGGAGGATACGAGGCCGTTTTTAGATGCTCCTGCTTTTAAACACAAACTGAACTTGGCAGGAAACAATAGCAACAGTTTCCTACAGAAGAACGACATTATTTCACTGACTCCTGAGTGTGAGCAAATGTAGATATTTAACGTCTGTTTTAAAGGTACAACATGTGACAAATACTGACATCTAGTGGTTAAAGTGGAGAATGTATAAAACAACAGAAAATGACCTTCAAAAGGGCTGTGTATACTCCAGCAGCAGTATGTCTGAGTTAGCTTGTTGCAGGTATGATGCAGATATGTTTGATTTATGCCCAAGGAAGGTCAGATCAGACTCTTCCTGCTGAGGAGACTGAAGTCTTTTGAAGTTCAGGGGGCGCTCCTAAAACCATCTATGACTCTGTTGAGGCATCAGCCATCTTCTATGCAGCGTTCTGTTGGAGCAGTGGCTTATCTGTACCTGAGAGGAAGCAGCTGGATCAGCTGATCAGGAAGACCAGCTATGTGATTGGATACCCTCTGGACTCAAAAGGATCCAAACTAAATGAACATCTCTGTTGGATAATGTCTCCCACTCCATGCATGAAGCTGGTGCTGAACTGGACAGCTCCTTCAGTGGAAGACTGCTGCACCCTAAACGCACCAGGGAGGGTTATCACAGATCCTTCCTCCCTGCAGCTGGAAGACTCTAGAACCACCACTGTTCCCAAGAACCACAATAGGTTTTTAGCATTCATGCTGGTTTTGCACAGTTTCAATCTTAATAAATTAAATACTATGGTACAGTCATTTAATTTTTTTACACATCTCTAGTGTTGTTACTATTTTCCACATATCCATTTCTGTAAAAGTTTCCACAGCTGTCGTTGATTTTTTTATCCTCCACATAAAGAGTATTATATTGTAAAGTACAATAATCTATTTCTTTTATTTCCTATCTCTTATTTTTATAGACTTTTTAAAGTACACATTGTGTGACCACTTCTACTGTAACCTTTGCTGCTGTGAAAAACACAATTTCCCCATTGTGGGACAATAAAGGGATTTCTATTCTATTTATGTCAACCTTGGAATAGTGCTAAAACTAACCTGAGTAGCTAGTACCATGCTAACCTTAGTTCTACTGCTATCACTATGCTAACATTAGCCCACCATGTTATCACTATGCTAACATTAGCCCATCTTGCTATCGCTACGCTAACATTAACCCACCTTGCCATTACTATACTAGCATTAACTCACCTTGCTATCACAATGCTAATATTTACCCACCTTGCTATCATTATGCTAACATTTTCCCACCTTGCTATCACTACGCTAACATTAACCCGGCTTGCTATCGTTATAAATGGTAAATGTCCTGTATATATATATATAGTATATATATATATAGTATATATATATATATATATATATATATATATATATATATATACCGGTATATATACCGGATTGTTTTGGGCCCAGAAGCATCCCAGATGCTCAAGTCAGTTTGAAACAATTCCCGTATTCCTCATGGCATTTCTTTAAACTTTGAACCTTAACCAACTGTTAAGCACAGCGGTGGTTACATAGTGCTGAGGGATTGTTTTGCAGCTATTCTCATTGGGTTGAGAGGTTTTTGGTTTTTGTCTTGTCTCCTGATCGTGTCCTGGTTCTTACAGTAGATGGAGACCAGTTTTAAAGTTCTGCAGTTATCCTGGTACCATGTCTTGTCTCCGTCCCTCAACTGCTGAGCCTGCCTTTCTGCATCTGTACGTTTTTGTCTGAGTTTTTGCTCGATGCATGGAACTTTGAACCCGCCTTCACGCTCTGTGGATTCCTGGAACCCTGGATCTGTCTGTTTCTATGTGGATTGGAACCCCTGACCGGGCTTCAGACTCCTGGATTCCAGAAATGTTCCTGTCTGATCTCTTTTCCCTGACCTGGATCGGATTCCTACCAGCTCACTGAGGTTACTGCGTCTGGGACACTCTGGGCAGCTGTCCTTCGGCTGGATCTTGCCTTCCTCAGAGAGGATGGACTGAACTGTTAAACCAGGTAAGTGACTCATATGGATAATCATCTCCTGTCTGATTATCGTGGTCACTTACCTGTGTTTCTGCCTCCAGAGTGTCAGTGATTAGGTGTTGCCTCTGTTATGTTTTGTTTTAATAAACGTTTTGCACTTTCCCACTGTCTGTCTCACCTTGAATACTCGGTCCATCTGTCCCGTTTCCTGACAGTCTGCCTGTTGTCGCATTTCTTTTTTTCATATTGATCTGAAACAGACCAGCAGGTGACAGGAATAATCCGACTGGAGTAACACTATGAACGGTGGAGCTCCTTGGACAGGTTCCAGAAACCCAACAATCAGCAAACGTTGTGAGATCCCATCAGTGTGATCAGCTTGATGGGAAGCGACGCCTGCAGGTGACCTCATCACTCTGATGGTGAACCTTTAGAGACCATTTGCATCAGTAACAAGGAGTCATTGATCTCTGTTCCTCATGGCTGCTGCTCGGCATCTATAACTGCAGGATGGGGGGGTATAAATTGACCTGACAACTCATTGAATTCTAGCGATGAGTTCATTGTGATTTTGGGGCCACAGAGAGCTGGTTTATCCTCAGAGGAACAGAACCAGTTGATGTTTCTCCTAAGTCAGCTGAATGCTAGAAAAGCATAGATGTGCAACAAAAAGACCGATTAATCTCAGTGTGAGCGACCATCTGCTGAGGCCGACCGGGGGTTCAAGGAGACAGAAGCAGACATACAGATATAAATGATAAAAATTAAACCTTCCCTTCAGCTGAATGTAAGTTTTTCCAGATACAGAGGTCAGGAGAGCCGCTCTCTGCCTGTTAATACTGAATCATCTACTTAATACTTCAGCGATAGTATCATATCTCTTATTCTATATCTGTTGGTTGTGTTGTTCTTTTTCCATCTCTTTGCAGGTGATGAAGCAGACTCCATTTTATCTTCTCTTTCTTTCATCTATTTTCCTTTTTTCTTTTTCCCTTCCTGTTCTATTTACATTGCATTGTCCATATTATCAGTAAAACTCCCTGCATAAATTATAATAAAGCAGTTTATATGCATAAATAAAGTGGGACACTATGGCGATAGCCGCACTGCTCCACTTGTGAAAGTAAAATCTGTTGGGCTCTTTTTGGCATCAAGACAATTATTCTAACCCTAACTCCTCTGTGAGGAAAGTAGCTATTGGCTGTGCTGTAAGTCGCTAGAAGTCGCTGAATGACGTCATTGCCTAATTTGCATAATATATATATTTTTTCAACTTTTTTTTTACTTTGTCTTTTCCCCTTGTGGTCCACTAAGGAGCTTAAAAATCATGGTAAAACATTAACATTTTGAACAACACTTAACAATCTAAATGGAACAAATAAAGGCTACAAAGAATCAATGACAATGTGAGCAAATAATGGTAATTATTGTTAATTTCTTTTCAAACTAATAAGATTTCCCTCCACACACACAGGCTGTGCTTGAGTGGGTCCTCGTCGTGTTGGTCAAGGCTCTCTATGGCAGGTTCAGCAACTGAGGGAGCTGACTTCAGCGTGATCAACCTGCGCCGTCAATCCCTGCACATGCGAGAGGTTCATCTGCAGTCTGGAAGCTGAGGGTAAACATGCTGCGGCTCTGACTGCAGCACTGAGAAGGACTCCTGCGGAAGCAGGAGAACGGGGTTGGGACGCGGGAGGCGCCAAACGTCAGACACCAGGAAAGTTGCTAGATTTGTCGCTAGTCGCTGTTTTGAAAAAGAGTTGCTGCAGGGGTCTGAAAAGTCGCTAAGTCGCTGAGTTGGCAACACTGGTGTTGCAGAGGAACTGCTGCTCATGTACAACTTTTAATGAGAGTCAATGGGCAAAGATTTTTGCGCCCTATGGCGGAAATACGTCACCAATCTGACAAAAAATGGAATGAGCGTTACTCTTCATTAAATATTAATTGGATACTGGATTTGGGTCACTTCAGGCTGCTGTTTAAATATAGCCAAAGTGCTCTAATCTTTGATTTACTTTGCAAAAAACACATTTTCTGTAAAAAAAAAAAACAGATCTGTTTTTCCTGATGTGGTTTTGCTGAATAAGAAACTAAGGAAATTATTCTGGATCAAACTAGCGTCCATCAGTGACTTTACCTCAGAAAAAACTGAAGTAAAAAGTGACTGATCATCTAACTATTAGTTATTGATTATTAACAATCAAACTGACAGTAAGGAGATAATTTTGTCCCTCAGTGCTTACCGTAGTCTGCTGAACTTCCGGTCTGTAGCAAGACACCCTCCACACACCCTCCAGGTAGTTATGGGCGTTCAGGGGTGTGACCGTGGCGAGCCCCTTGGCTCCGCCCCCTCCCAGGTAGGTGCTGCGCACGCCGCCCCAGCCCCATGGAGCTCCTCCCCCATGGAGCGGTGGCTCCTCCTCATGCATCCATCTCTGCTGCTTCACCGGTAGCCTGTCGACCTCCCAGGGGGCCTCTGATGGGGTGGTTGTAGCGGTGAGTGGGGCGGCGTTGGGTGTGGCCGGGCGAGGGGTCATCTCTCTGCTGGCGCCCAGAGCCCGACGCAGAGCCAGACGCCTCAGCTGCTGGTAGGGGGCGCCACAGACATTGCAGTGCGAGTCGGAGGAAGCATGGCGGCCTCTGTGAGGCCACTGCAGGCGGCGGAGCTTATCGTAGACGAAGGAGGCGTAGGCTGGGTCCTGGGGGAGGAGGGGGAGGGGGAGATACAGGTCAATGTGTGAAAAAACCTAAAGCCTGATATCTGATCCACAGACAGGATCTACAATGTAATCAGTTTATTCAGTCCAGCAGGTTTTTCCAGATCTTTCTTCCT